>QANY01000261.1:1977550-2177550 GCA_003255025.1 Datisca glomerata | reverse complement strand
AAAGTGTTGATGATTTATTCTATTAACTTAGCTATATAAAAATTGAACATGTTTTTTTATTAATAAATTCTTTTCAATATTAACTTGAAGTATAAGGATCATTGCTAATTCAACCCAAACCAAACCAACAATTATCTATTTGATTTGGATAGATTTGTAAAAGTAATTTGTTAGGTTTGAGATATTCGATCACAAACCAACTAGATTGATTTGGTTAAAAAATTCATCTAAGATCAAACTAAACGGCATAATGAACATAATCCTAACCATTGATATAAGAAGCGATGAATGAGATGAGATAATACCCCCACAACTCATCTTGTGTCATTTTTAGTTAATGAAGATGAGATAATACCCCCATAACCATTCGAGTCTCCAGCAAGATTTGCAATAACGTGGCGTTGTTCCAAAATGATCTTAAATAATTTTCTTACATATGTAACAATATGATACTTAACATCACTATAACATAATAATACATATATTGTGAGATCATTCACACAACTTAGTCTATGTTATATATTTTTTCTTAAATATTTATTTATCATCTTCTAATTTAAGTTTAACCTCTAAAGATGCATGGATTCAAGGTAAGTGACATATGGATTTAGAAATTTCATTGGAAAACATTTTAATTTCAAATTGACAAAAGAGGATATTGCCTACTGTCCCATACAAACCCATTTCTTATTCTGAAAAAAAAGAGCTAATTTCTTAATAAAATAAACAAAAAAATAAAAACCATTTTTCTAGTTGGAGTAGTTGGCAATGTTTTCTGTCCCTATGGGGGATGAGTGACCAATACATAGCACATTCCAAAAGTCTTAGTCAACCCATAATTGACTGCCACGTGTCACTAACCCATTTCTTAGAAGACTCCTTCCTCTCTTTTTCCTTCTAACATTAAGATACCTTTTCACTTATGACTAATTTATAACTAACAGTCTAACTTTCTGTTCTTTATTTTCGAATTATTCATTCATTTTCATGTCAACCAAACACAAAATACCAAGAGAGCCAGGTTGAAAGGAAAACAAAAAAAAACTTGACTCCTACTTTAAGAACTCTTCTCCTCATCTTTGATGCTTTTCTTCAAGCCAAGAAGCAATTTTGACCCCAAACCCACTTGCTTAAAATGCTCAAGTTCCTTAACCGGAGCCTCCGCCGCCTCTGCCATCGTCTCCGGTGGTCCATCCGCCGCCAATCCAAGTCAAAAGTTGTTATAAAGAAGTTTCGGAAAACAGGCTCTAGTTTTGAAAGCAATGTTAAACCCGACCTGTTTGTTAATGGGTCGGCGGTGGTTCATCCGAAAGGGAATTTGCACGGATTAAAGACGGAGAAAATGATCCGAATAGCCACATTCAACGCTGCCCTGTTCTCCATGGCGCCGGTGGTGCCGTCGGCTGAAAAACCAGAGAGCTTCGGCGATGAAAATGGAGATGTAAAAGCTTTTAGGCGACCCGTAGATTTCAATCTACGAGCAATTTCAGCAAACGGTCGACCAAAAAGTATACTCAAGCAATCACCACTTCATCCGAATTCGATTAATTCAACAGAGAATCTCTCCAAGCAACAAAAAATCACAAAATCAAAGTTAAGGGTTTCTATAAACTTACCAGATAACGAGATTTCACTATTGAGAAACAGACAATTGAGCTTCTCTGAGTGCGAAAAGGAAGATCCATCATCTCCTTCAGGTCCGTCGAGTAATGGTGGGGGTAAATTTCAGAAAGGGAAGGTTAATTTGAGGTCAACGGTGAGTTTTCCGGCGAATAGTGAAAAGGGAATGAACGGTGAGAGGTATAAGTGCAGTAGAACAGTGGTGGAGGTGTTGAGAGAGTTGGACGCTGATATATTGGCTTTGCAAGATGTGAAGGCAGAGGAAGAAAAAGCAATGAAGCCTCTGTCGGATTTAGCTTCCGCTTTGGGAATGAATTACGTGTTTGCTGAGAGTTGGGCGCCGGAGTACGGCAACGCCGTGCTGTCTAAATGGCCGATTAAGCGGTGGAAAGTTCAGAAGATCTTCGACGACAGCGATTTCAGGTTAGCGTTATATTGTTATTATCAGTCTATAATTAAATTATTTTTTGCACCGTTAAAATTTTTGGTTCATTGTCTTTATGGTTAAAAGACTGTTAATTCCTTTATTTTTAACACTTAAATTTTAATTAATAGAATGAGCTGACTTTTTCATTATTAGTAAACCTAAAAGCCATTAGCGATTGACAGTGTACGTCAAATTCATTTAGTTTTGTACATAATTTATGTAAAACAGCGTCGCGTTGATACTGGATTTTTTTTCAATGAAACAAATTAAACAGATGTTGATTTTTCTTCACAAAAAATGTCGTTGTTTAACTAGTTGACATCACAATGAATAACGTTGATTGTTAATAATTTATAAGTTTATAAATAAAATTGTCGAAATTTAATTTTTAGATAGCAAACTATGCATCCAACACAAATTCTAACAGTCTAATATGCATTTACCCACAATTATTATCTTCTTCCCCGCAATATTTGGAAAATTCTTTAAACTCATTGATTTTGTTTTAAATTAGATTTATAATGTCAGGAAAAGAAAATTATCATAATTACAATATTATTATTATAGAATGATTGAATTTCGAGATTGAGATAGAGAGAGAATTAATGATTCACTTGACTTTATACAATAAGGTTAGATAAATAATATATAAACTAGTTTAGGAATATGTTCTATGCACCATTAGAGTGGGTTTTCCTTTGAAACATCATTTTCTTTAAAATTGGTTAAAAGGATGGGGAGACCTGTGTTAGTTAAATAATATAAATTAGCAGTTGAAAGTCCTTGATTAGCGTCCTAAATCCTAATCATATAAACAAAACCCAAATTCCAAAGCCTGTTTGGCTGCTTTTATTTTATGTAGAATTTTGAAACAGCTATTGGAATGCACTATATAGGCTTACCTAGTGGGGCTTTCAAAGATCTGAGTTACAGGCTGTATTGAATGAAACCAAGATAGGAAATTCCAACTCTTTCTTTGAATATTATCTCATTTATGTCTAGATCACTATGACACATTTCTTATTAAAAACACATTTAAATTTCCAATAATAATTTTAGACTATTCTAATCCCATGCATCCTTACCCATTTTGAAAGATTAAACATCCATTTTTGTCTATCAAACACATGAGATTATTTGAGATTTGAATCATTTTGAGGATTTTCTCGAGTTATAGAGAAATAATCTAATTTCATGTTTTGAAAAATGTCTCAAGTAAGAATCAATATTACTTAAATGAGTTTGAATTTAAGATTATTTTAATCATTTCATTATAAAACTAAACTGTTTGTAACAATTAGAATGAACCTATTTATCTTTTCTTAAACCACAAGATATCTACATTTTTTAAGTAAACTTGAAAGGATGTGCAAATATTTTTTACTTAACTATAATAATTAGCGTTTATGAAATTTAATTACCAAAATAGCCTTATGTGTCTTTGCACTACATAATCTTTGAGAAAAAAATAGCATCAACCTGACGGTGGCACCGAGCACATGACGTCGGCGTCAAGTACTCTCACAGCACAGCCAAATTGGATGTTATTTTTGCTTGAGTTAGGGGTAATGGAGTAATTCACTTTAAAAATAGCTAATCTTTTATTGGTTGCTAGGTGTAAAAAAATAAAAAAAAATAAAAGAAGTGATAAATTTTTTATTGAAAAAGCCATTTCTTTTTTAATTTTAACAAAGGTTTGATTGAACCAAACGTCACTTCAATGTATGAAAACTTCAGTCTTCATCGAAGTTGGACTTCGTTTCTTAACGTAGGAGCACAACAAGTATAGAAAATTAGTGTTTGGTTAGTTGTACGTAGATTAGTTTATAATTTTTCATCTTCACTCTAAAGTCAGCGATAATTAAAAAATTAATTAAAACTAGGCTTGATTGGGGATGTTCCGATGTCTATTGATTCCTATACATATATATACACATATTTCTCATATAATTAATGCACTGCATGCATCCCTTCCAAAACTTTGCCACCTTCTTCTTTTCACTAAATTTATAATTGGCACAGAGCCAAAGGCTTATATGTATATGACTGGCTATGATCTCTTGATCTGATATGATGATTTTAAGTATTTATGTTAATTTATTTTGCCATATTTAGTCAAGGGAGCATTATTCTGTGTCCGGTCATCCCATCAAATTATTTTCTTATCTTCTGTGATCTATTCTCTACTTAAGTTTGAACAAAATTGAATTAAGACTTCTCTATCGATCACACGAACAATTTTGTACAAGCGGTGATCATTGGACCGTTAGATAAGTTTTTAACGATCCATATTAGATTAAATAAAAAAAAACACTTTTTTAGTTATCTGATCTTGAGAGTTAAAAACTTATCCGACATGCGACGACCATGAAGAAGAATTAATGAGTTACAAGTGTGTCATCAATTGTGAGTAAATCAGTAAAAACAAACCTTGAAGCAAATTAATCCTAGGGGGAATGCTATAGGTATAAACTTCTACAATACTTATTTTTCAAATCCCATAAAAATTATACTTTAAGATTAAGGATAGGATGTCTCTAAACTATAACTAAATGGTGTTGTTGTGGGGCTTAACCTAGCTTCAAGGGAAAAAATGTGATATTGTTAGGTATGTAGTAAAATAAGCAGCGGACTTAAATGTAACATTTTAAATTATCCGGAGGAGTTGAATCAGAAAATTAAACTTATATGAACTATAATATGAATCATAATAAATTAACAAAGGGGAGTAGGCCAAGGCCATATGATTATTACGAAAGAGATTCTGATTACTAGATATGAGATTTTTCGGTAGGGGTTTTCGGGAATCCGATTCCCATGCCCAAAATATTGAATGTAACACTGCATGACGCATTTGTGTTGTGGTACAGGAATGTATTAAAGGTGACAATAGATGTGCCAGAGGCAGGAGAAGTGAACTTCCATTGCACACATCTTGATCATCTAGATGAGAACTGGAGGATGAAGCAGATCAACACCATCATTCAATCCAGTAGTGAACCTCATATCTTACTTGGAGGTCTTAATTCTCTTGATGAAACTGATTACTCCCAAGAGAGATGGACTGACATTGTTAAGGTAAATTTTATCACACCATCTCTTTACGTTCCCCCCCGCAATTTTTCGTCCGTAATTGTTTAATCGATATCTAAATCGTAAGGGATTTGAACTCAGATGTTGTTTTCATATATAAGGGATAACTTTTGTAAATCTAACATTGAATCTATTTTAGATTAATATAGCATCAACTTTTAAAACCTTCTTTTCTTTATTTTTCTCAGACAAATTTAGACCATTAAAAACGAAATGAATGGTTCCTGATTCAAATATTAGGATGTCGTGTTAACTATACGATTTAAAAGGAGGTTAATTCATTGTGTTACACTAATTGGGGTTTTAATTAATGTGTTATTGTGCAGTATTATGAAGAGATGGGGAAACCAACACCAAAAGTAGAAGTAATGAAGTATCTAAGGAGTAAGCAATATACAGATGCTAAGGACTTTGCTGGAGAATGTGAATCAGTTGTCATGATTGCCAAAGGCCAAAGTACTAAATCTTCACCTCTTACTTCCAAATTTTGCTATTTCTCTGCTGCCAGAAAAACAAAATCTAAATAAATAATTGTTATAGGTTTCTAATTTGTAAGTTAAAATACACTTTTGATCCTTAATTAAGTTCTCGAATATTTTAAAATGTTGTAATAATCAAATCCTATCATTAAGCCTCTACTTTAAAATCGTTTGATTGTCGATAATCTCGATAATTATAACTAACATCAATTTATTTTGATTGTTGAGGTTATCAACATTTTGAGACTTCTAAAAGGACTTGATTGCAACATTTTAAATTATTCAAGTACTTGATTGAATAAATTAGACTTGTAAGGACTAGAGAATAAAAAATAAACTTGAAGGATCAAAACCACAATTACCCCCTATTTTCTTAATCATTATTCTATATGATTAATTGCAATTGCAGGTGTGCAAGGAACATGCAAGTATGGAACAAGAGTAGATTACATATTGGCATCTCCAAAATCAGGATATAAATTTGTACCTGGATCATACTCTGTCTTCTCTTCCAAAGGAACTTCTGATCATCACATTGTCAGAGTTGACATAACAAAAGAAGCCATCAATTCTGTTCAACAAATTATTCCCACTCCAAAACAACAGAGACAACATACACAGAAAGTCATAAAGATCACTAATTCTTCTCCATCACCTTGCATATGGAAGATACACTCTTGACTCATGAGAAAGATGAGAGAAAAGGGAAATCTTTTACTTTTCATTTTCTTCAAAAATGTTAACACCATGGTTGTTGGTCATTATAATGAGTTGGTAGTATATATGGTTCTATATCACACGTAAAATGAAGTTAATAAAGAAAAAAAAATAGTTTTACAAATATGACGTAAAGTGTCAAAATATGTACATTGTCATATCACACTAAGGTTGAGCACGATGATGCTAAGTCATATATTGTTTTGCTATATATTTAGTTAGGTTCCTAAATCTTATGTCATTATGTGTGAAGTGGGTGGGAGATGGTGATGAGTTTTGTATTCTTGTATGGTTTGTAAAAAAAAATATTGAGTGTATTTACTTATTTTTTAGAAAGATGTTTTAAGGTAAGGAGTGATGATATTTGGATTGATCAAGTATTATGAATCACTCCACATGTGACCCATAGAGGTAATTAAATGATTAATTCACTCTAGAAAGTTTGTTGCTCCAATGTTTTCAATGAAGGTGATCCAAAGATTGGGTTTTACTTAACTAGAAGGAGCTTAACTGTTTCACCAAAGAGGATGAAGAATTTATTTGAATACAGATTGTTAACCAGTTTTTGTAATATACGAACACCTTCAGGTGCATTTAACATGTATTTTTGTTCCAATCTTTAAAATCCTTGACCCACTCAAGAAATTGAAATAATAGCATACGTATTTATTTTTAGTATCAATGAGGTTACGACAATATAATTTCTAAGAGTTGGGTGAGTTAATAAAAAAATCTCTTGTTACTTGAGAAAATAGGATCATGCTTCTCACATTTTCTTGTGTTGTTTTCTATGTAGAATCTGATATTGACAATATGTGTTTTTCCTTGTCAACTTTCTACAAATAGTTTTCCTATCAGCCCTAAGATATCAAAAGAGTTAGAGATTAGACTTTATATTCAATGGATATACCTACCATAGAAAAGTATGTTATTTTGATTCAGCATGTAATTCTATATAAAATAATGGATAGTATAAATTTAGTAACATTCTCCCCACATGATGATCCGTTGCAAGAATTGGGTAATATGGAAATGACAAACCAAGTGGGCAAAATTTTGTCACAAGTATTCAACTAGTTGAGACTTATTTAATGACGAACTGATATCAAGATAAAAAAAACTTCTTCAATGGAAGAAGCCCTCGCTCCCTTTGTTAAAATAAATACAAATGGTCTGATTCAAGCTAGTCTACCCTTTGTTAAAATAAATATAAATGGTCTGGTTCAAGCTAGTCTAGATACAAAAAATTCAAGTTTATGGCAATGATTTTTATGAAATTATGTAATTTTGGGTATATTAATCATAATTATTTTGTATTCTGGAAATAGATCTGCTTAGTAATTGGTGGGATATTTATTTTATGTAATCAACACCGAGTGGAACAACAAACACATACACCCTTATATGTTTATTAAATCATTTCAGCTAAAGAATTATCCAAATGAATTTTTAACAATAAGTTTTTTATTTATGGATATGTATCTTTATTAAGTTTTTTCATCTTTTTCTTTTCCACAAAAAACCTTTCAATGAAACGAAAAATTAATTTAACTTGCACACGAAAAAAAAAGAATTTGACTTATGATCTGAAGAAAAGGTAGTTGCTTTGTTTAAGATTTGTTTTGTTTTTTTTGGAAACCATTTGGCTTTTTGTTTAATTAATCGATCTAACTTGCTAATTAAAATTCAAGAGATCAATTTAATTAAAAGGATTCGTAATTTATTGAAAAGTTTGGGATTATGACTACCCCTATTAACGGACAAAATGATATGATCACACATGCATTAATCAATTACATTCTGTTGAGCACACTGCTGCTTCTACATATCATCAATGTAAGTGTCATGCAGCAGATCAATAGATTAAAATACAGTGTTAAAAAAATGTTTCAGGCCTACCCGTTGGGGAATGTTAAGAACTAAATCAATAGATTAACAATTTAGCATGGTATTATAGCAGGATGTCTTATGTTCAAACTCCCGCATCAATAATATGTCTCCCTATTTAAAATTAGTTGTCCACATTTTACACTCACTAGAAAAAAGTTCAGACCTACACGTCGAAGGGAGTGATAAATAATTATTTAGATATATAAATTCATCTTAATCAGCCAACAACTTGAACTTCTGAAATAATTGACAATTTAACAGTATTTTTGTAAAAAAATATCAATTAATAGAACTTTTTCGTTACGAGAAAAAAAGACAATGGTTGAGACTCTTTATTTAAGATTATGAAACAAGTTTAAAATTGATTTCAACATTAAAATAAATACATTAGCTTTCAAAATTGTTGTGAATCTTAAATAAAATTAAAATAATAATGGTAAAAATATTTTCTTATATTTATAAAATAATATTTTCTCATATTTATAATTAAACTATTACTGATATAAAGAATTTTGAATAGGACGTGCATCACCTCAAGATCATATATTTATAATTAAACTATTAAAGGTAGATAGAAGAAAAATTGAATAAGTCGTGTATCACTTAGAGATAATAAGTTATCTACAAGAATTTTTAAATTTAAGAATGCACAATTCTAACAAATGTATATCATAAAATGAGATGAAAAGAAACTAATAAAAACCATTATTTGATAAGAGAAAATTGAATCTTACAAACTATTTTACAACACGGATAATGAATATTGAAATTTATTACACTTATTGTAAAAATTAAAAGCGTATTTATCATATATTAACGTACAAAAAAATCTTGGAGATAGAAAATACATCATTGTTATTAACTAAAATAATGTTCATGAAATAAATATATCTTCAAAATCATATACATTATCATACACACTCCTAATAACATAATAAGATAAAATACTAAAACTATTAAGTATCAGTAAAGAATAATTAGTGAATAAAAATATAAATGAATTAAATAAAAAATTAATCTATACTATATTTAAGGGTATTAGGGTAGAAAGAGAAATAAAAAGTTTATTCCTTTTAGGTCCTTTTAATATAGATCTCTAAAATCATATACATGATCTTTTACATTTCTAATAATATAATAATATAAAATATTAAAATTTGAAATATTGATTAAAATTAATTAGTGATATCCAATTTGAGGTAAGAATCAATCTAGTGCCCATCCAAGGTTCAAAGATGATCAAAGTGGAGAGCCTTTTTGCTTGCTAGGTTGTACAAGATTTGATTGACATAAATGATATACTTTTGTGAGAAAATCTGCGGTAGAGGCAGCTTCTATGGTACCATGATATAGTTCATTTTATATTAGATGTACCTCAGTATAGTACATGTACCATATTTATACAGTACTTTATTTATCTCCTTCATACTTAAATGAATTACGTGAACACAAAATGAGATATCCAAAATAATATACATCATTTTATTTAATATTTAATACATATACCTAATGTGTACTAAAAAAATAGGTTTGCTATCATTTCGTTAGCGGTATAATAGAAGGGCCATATGCAATATAAGGAGAAATGAAGAAAATGAGAGATAAAAAAATATAATTTCTCGTATGTAGATCAAGAACTTAGAAGCTTATCAGTTTTTGTCAGTTGTAGAAATATCCTTCCCATAAATGTGAACATTATTAATAATAGAGAAAATAGCAGGAAAAGACAGGTTTCCGGAGTGGAGTTGCAAAAATGGTCGAATTATTATTATTATTTTTTTTGCAAAAATGGCTGAATATTACCGTGGTAAATAATACGTTTAATAAAATTACACAAGAGTAAATACATTATTTACCATATTTTGACATTTGTGAAAATAAAAATTTCAGGACATTTTTACAACTTGAATTAAGAAATGAGTCATTTTTGTAATTCTGTTGATAATAATAAGATGATTATTTTTTAATAAATGAGAGATCAATTAGTTATGACATTATTGAATCACGCCACTAATTACTTGTACCATATGATGTCTACAAAATATTATACGAAGTGACATGTTAGTTAGGGATAATATCACACACTGCGATCCCAACCGTCCATCAGTTGTGAACCCACATAGTAGGAATATTTAATTAATTATGATTTTGGGCTTTCATAATATTACTCCCTCTATTTGCTTCTTTTAGTAAGTTGGCACAATCCTAACAAATAATCTTAAAATTCACTCTCTTAGGGTAAAAAAGAAAAAAAATTCATAAAAGAAAAAGGAAAAAAAATCCATCAAGTGTTAGAAGAATTTTGAATCTTACAAAATCAAGTCCAATAACAATGGAGCTGTAAAAGAAATACAAAAATTAGACAATTTTTATTTATTTTTTATTCCCAAAGAAAGAATGTTGTTGATTTGATTTCTTTACAACCTTCACTTTCATTAGGCATTAATGGCTGCTTGAATCTGTTCTAAAGTTCTTCCCTTTGTTTCAGGAACAACCACTACCACAAACACTATGGCCAATGCATTTATTGCTGCATACAGAAGGAAGGTTCCTGCAAAATATCATAAAATCACCCTCAACTGATAAGATGTGTTAACACGAAGTTTTAATTAACTTCTCACCGTCATAGTTTTGAGGCCGTGAGTTCAAGTCATCTATAAGTAAATTTTTTTTTTCCTTCTTTGGTCATTTTTAGAGCTAGTTTGAGAGTGTTTTTGTTTTAAAGCAATTTTTTTTATTTGAAACACCTTTTTCACTTGGAAGTTTTTACAATAATTTCCCGTTAGGCAATTTTTCGTTGGAAAAATGCTTTCAAAGGTATATCTAAACACCATCTGTGAAATAAATGTGAGTTAAAATAGTATTTTCGAATGTCTGAAAGTGCTTTAAGACAAAAAAAACTCCCAAATGTTATTCAAAATAAACAGTAAAAGTGTTTTAACTCCAAATATTGCTAACAAAAGAAATAAAAAAGGGATTAAATGGTTAATAAAGTATACCATAGGAACTCCAGCTCATAAGGAAGTTATAAGTATAGGAACAAGCCCATGCACCAAACCAGTTCACCAGTGTTGCTATGCTTCCACCCAATCCCTTAATATTTATAGGGAAAATCTGTACCAGAAAGCAGCTTTCAGCTTATAAAAAGTGCTTAAAAGTACTTTTGAAACTGATGAAATTTTGCATAATATTGTACTTACCTCAGACATAACAACCCAAGGAACCGCACCCATCCCTGCTGAAAATGATCCTATATACAGCTGAATAATGCATACCAAACTTATTACAAAATACAAAGTTAATATAAATAACCACATCCGAAAAAGACGACGCATTACCAGTACACCTGTCACGGTAAGTATGGGTACGGCATTGAGCGCCAATTCATTAACCTGTTTCACAAAACAAAAGCACTTAATGAGAAATTGCTGCTCAATTATATACCCTCTGGTGTTTTGGTTATCACCTTTAGATAGAACGAAACCGCTGTCAGCAGACACCCGAGTACTAACCCTGATGCAGAAACCTAAAACGCAAGAAAACGAATGTCGGTGTTTAACAGATAATGGCCGAAAAGGGTAAATTAAAACTGAAGAACAAACAATATTTAGTGATGACATTACCAATAATAGGGGTTTTCTTCCAGCCTTATCTATGAAGGCAGCACCAAGAGCAGTTACTATAACCTGACAGAAAGACGAAACTCAAATCAAGATGTTTAAACAAAAATTAACTATTTGAACTTCGATTCGATACCTGAAGTATGGCGTAGGTAATGGTGCCGATAGAGGCAGAGAATCCTGCGCAATGTTTCCAAATAAAGAAAATCAAAGTGAGAATACAATTCCATCAAAAGTAATTGAACTTTATAATGTTGAATAATTTTCTTGCCCTTCAAGGAACGCGCTTGAACGAATAATTCGCATCTGTACCTGCTGACTCGAATATGTTGGCAACGTAGAAGCAGATTCCGTTTATACCCCCAAATTGTTGACACACCATCAATCCTACTCCAATCTATGCAAGCAAAAATAAGGATCAACAACAGAAAACATGCTTAGAGTATGTAAAATATATAAAAGTGGATTCAGAGATTGAATTTACAATGACTGAACGCAAGTATCTTGTTTGGAACAAATCCAACAGCTTTGGTTTCGGGAGGCGGTCAAGAGTTTCTATATAATCCTGCAAGAAACATAAGAAAACGATACTCATATTTACGCGTATATACAACACTCAGAATCGAAATGCTAAGTGCAATTAATGATTAGAAATAAGGACCTGGATTTCTTCTGCTTCTTGTGATATATCAGCATCCTTGCCACGGAGTTTCTTTAGTGCGGTTTCAAACTCTTTTTGACGTCCGGTTTTTGCCTGAACATATTTAACATCATGTCATGAATCCAAAACTAAGATTCAATTTCTTTTTTTTATTTTATCATTTTTATGTCCTTACCAGCCATCTTGGAGACTCAGGAATGAAGAACAGACCGAAAAGCAAAATAGCACATGGTATGAGTCCTGCAAGTATGTCACTGAGTAAGCAATATTCTTTTATGGTATCATTCTGCCTTGTCTAAATTTTTTCTCAGAGTTGGTATAGAAATTGTACCAATGAATGCTAAAGTTCTCCATGAAAGTACATTCCCAATTATGAATGAAACAGAAACGGCTGTACAAATCATTAACTGTATAATACAAATATAGTATCAGACATCAGTTATACATGCTTTTAACAATGTTTTTTAATTGGTAAGAAACAAATCGTTTTGTTTATATTCACCTGATTTAAGGTAGTCAGGGCTCCTCGCAGATTCTTCGGTGCAATTTCTGCTATAAAAACAGGTACCTTTGTTCATCATTATTAGCAAAAACAGGAAAAAAGGGTTAGTTCTAAGACAATGAAAATGTGTTGATTGAATGTAGTAAGCCTGTTATATCAAATGTCTTAAAGCGAAAGATATGCTTTTAGTCCTTGTATTTGCTTTTTTAGTCCTTGTATTTCACACTTACTTTCAATTTAGTCCGTGTATTTCTAAGTTTCTTCGTTTAACCCTTACACTTTTCACTTCTTTTGAAAAAATAGCATATATGCTTTAGTGATAATTGTACAAAAATAAGACATTGGCAATGAGAGTACAAAAACTTTTGGCTAACTTTACAGGTTTGTTAAGTGCAGTAGATAAAATGAACAGAAAGATACACTGAAACGAAGTGAAAAAGTACAAGGACTAAATTGAAAAGAAGTTTAAATACAGGGACTAAAAAGAAATTGTAACAAATCTTAAATCACATTTGTAGAAAGGGAAAGAGAAATGCACCACATAAGAGAAGACTCCCATCCCATATCCAGTTGCAAGTCTTCCAATGTCCAAAGCCACAGCCCCCTTTTGTAAGAATTAAGTAAAGAAAATGACCATATAGCCAGTTTACTAACCATAAAAGAAAGCAGAGAGACGAATTCCAAGAGAAAGTAAAGACGGGCAAACCTGTGCGAAGTAAATTGCAAGCCACCCTGCAACACAGAAAGCAGTAGCAATTCTCATTGCCTGCATATGTGTCAAATAGTTAATGTCCCATTCAAGTGAGATGTCAAGGCTGAGATAGTTCTAAAAAATTTTCCCTTTTGGTTACTTACCCCTTTCCGACCAAACCGATCACCGATAAGTCCACTCGTGATTGCGCCAATCATTGCACCAAAAGTCAGTATTGAGCCAACTACTGAAAACTGCATATTGACATTCCCAAATCGCATAAGAAAGTCTAAGAAACTTAAAATAATTAATTAATTTATTTGAAATGATTTTGGTTTGACATTGAGGGATCATGTTAATGAAGTTCATGAAAAATAGCGGAATCATGTTACTAGTCCATCAGGCCAATCAAATCAGTCAAAATTGTAAGAAAAAGTTTAGCAATTCATTATGCTCTGAGGTAATCAGTTAAAATTATAAGAAAAAGTTTAAGCAATTCATTATGCTCTATCTAAGGTGGCTTGGCTCTGAGATATCTACAGAAATTCATGCAGATCATGAGCACGGTACTCAGTGGATTTGGAAGTTGAAGCATAAGCTTTATAGTTCATCAGGTCAATCAAATCAATAAAAAATTATAAGAAAAGAAGTGATCTAATTAAAAGCATACCTCTGCTAATGATAGATCAAGATCTTGGCTTATACCGCTCTGAGTAGGCGATGAATAACCTGCCTGCAAACAAACAAAGACAACAGTACAACAACATTTACCCTTTCAAATTTAGTTTTCACAAGTTTAGATTTTTGTTCAAGTAGGGTGTCAATCTGAGTCAAACTTACACAGCATCCAAACTCATAAGAACCACAGACTGCAACAAAAGTGCTGAAGTATACCATCCATGGTTGCTCTTTGCTGGTACCAGCTGACCCATCTTCTTCATTCCCCAACTTGCTTTCCTCTTGAATGAATGGCTCTTTGATCTCTTCCTGCCCAACGTTTTCAACATCTTCTCTAATTACCATTTTCCCTCTCAAACTATGAGCAGGAGAGAGAAAATCTGGACTCAAGAAATAACCAAATGAAAGAATTAGAATCTTTTTCTTCTTATAGACATTTTGACAAACAAATGGTCGGCGTGTACACTAGAGGAGTGAGTGGATAAAAATAAGCCCAACAAAAATAACAATAGCAAGAACAACAATCTCTGTCCTGAGAATTACGTTGTCTTATCAATAATTAATCGTTTCTCCATCATAATGCCTTCCGAAATTCAAATTCCTAAACTATAACCAAGTGGGCTATTTATTATTGGATTAAGCTTTGCTTACTCACATGGGTCTAATGTGTTAAGATTCTTACAAAGGCAAATTAAGAATTAATTTTTGGGTTTATGAGGAAATCTTTGTCGTTTCCAAATATACAGGACAAACGAAGAAAACATGGGATTGAGTCGATTGACTTCCGATTGGGCACGGCAGAGAAGAACGTTTTATTTTTTTGGGGGGGGGGGGGNGGGGGGGGGATAAAAAAATTGTAGATTTTCTTGTCGGAACAAATATTATGAATATTTCATGTTTGGGTTTTCCCATAATTATTTCAGCTCTCATATGTGGCTCTAATGCTTTGCCAAATCTCTGCTTCGCGTTTGTTTGATAACGATATATTGAATAGAGAATTTTAGGATCAATTTTTTTAACGACACGTGATATTTTTATAAGTGAAAAAAATTATATTTAAGAATTTTCAGGTAATGTCTGATTTGAGTGATTTAGTCTATGACAAATAAGTTTGAGAACGTGGAAGATGTGTGACCGAAAGGTGAATGACAAACACCCTTATAAACGTAGAATTTCATATAATGGGATCACCACTTTTATAAGTCTAGGGGCGTTCCTTCCAAACATGTTTTGTTATCATTACGTATCGTTCATCATTATGTCATATAAGTACCATGTGGGCTTGTCTTTAGACGCCACGTGTCTTTTTTGACACATCACTCTTAACGACGTGTCTCACTATTTACATTAGCCTCTTGTTCAAGGTTAAGGGTGACTAGATATCTTCTGACTGAATATTGCAGCCTTCTACATCGGCTCGTCGACTAGACAACTTCGTTAATTACACCAAATAAATCATATGAGATGATTACTAGTCATGCCTCTATGACATCGAGTAGTCGTGCAACTATCTTTGAAATGAAAGACGTTGATCAACACACAAATTGCCCTCGCTTATCCCGAGGTATTAGCGTAATGAGGAGCCACCCTCGGTGCCCCCGTGGGGCATGAGGAGCCTCGCCTGGGGTTCCCCCTGTGGCGGCATGGGGAGCCACCACCGAGGTTCCCCCGGGGGTGGCGCCCGAGGTTCCACAAGGGCAGCCTGAAGGGGAGCACTTCTAAGACGCCTAAGGAGGCTACACCTTTGAAGGAGATTTTCCTAGTTTGGTATAACGTAACTTTGTCCTAATCCTATCAGACCACACCCCAGATTGTTCCCAATCAATAACAGACTTTCAAACTTTTATCAATAAGTTCGAAGACAAAGTACAACACTTTAACGTAAAATTTCATATAATGGGATCACCACCTTTGTAAGTCTAGGGGCGTCCCTTACAAACATGTTTTGTTATCATCATGTCATTCATTGTTATGTCACATAAATGCCACGTGGGTATATCTTTAGACGCCACGTGTTCTTGTTGACACGTCACTCTTAACAATGTAGCTCACTATTTACATTAGCCCCTCTTCAAGATTGAGGGCGTAGCAATCAAGCTTGGAAATATCTTCTGACTAAATGTTGCAGTCTTCTACATCGGCTCGTCAACTAGACATCTTCATTAATTACACTAAATATATCATAAAAGATGATTACTGTATATTGAAATGTAATCGATATGCCCGAGTAAAGCTAGAAAGTCACAAAGTGTTGGGGGCTATGCCCTCAAAGTATGTGTATTGACATTTTGATATGAAATTTAAAAAGGATTACATTTTTCTTATAATTGTTCTTTTAAATTATTGTGAATAATTTATATAAATATATGAAAATTTTATATTCATTAATGAGACTATGATCTTGTATTAGTATGAGAGGACTCAAATAATAGATAATCAATAAAATTGTTAGCAATATATTAAAGTATGGAGTCTTTAATGAATGATTGCTAGTACAGTTAACTAAATATTATGAATGCTTGTGATCTAGATCCAGATCATTGATATGGATAAACATCTTAGTAAATGTACTTTATATAATAAGATTATATATGACATAACCGATGTGAATTAATGTCTTTATTAACGTGTCGTTTATCTTAAATATTTAATACACATTAATTCGATGATCATATGTAGATCAGTCTGAATCCTGAGTAGTCATAAACTCATATGCATGTCTACTGGATATTTTGATTCACTTGTTAATGTCAGTTTGTTAATTAGGCTAGTGACTTTTATTTTGGAGATTTAGTGATGTGGATGGTTGGGGACATGATCTTACAACATTTAGAATCTAAGCTTTCCTAACGGATCATATATTAGTTTTCTTAAGTGTTAGTTCTGGAATTGAATGGTTATTTAGCTCAAATTTATAATAAGATTATAAATTAGCCATTCACTAGTAGATTAATGGTATTTAAGGATAAATAGGTAATTAGAAAGGTAAAATGATAATTTTGACAGGTTCTAATTTACGAACCATAATTGAAGGACAAAATTACTTGAGATGATTATGTCAGTAGATTACATAAGAATATTCTGTAAATACATTCTATAATATCCAAGAGTGCAATTCCATTTATAATGGAGTAATAATAGAATTAGTAAATAAAATTATTTAATTAATAATCTGATTTATTAGAGCTTATGATTATAGATCAATGGTCCCCAAGTCACCTCTACACTACACTGTCTAGGGTGTGAATATTTCAGGACATGAGAAAATGACTCACTTGCAAAATAAATTTTTATTCTAGAGCAAGTACATAATTATGAGATAATTATGTGTGATTAATTAATTAATAATTAATTAATTGAATTATTTATATATTTAAATATAATTTTCAGAAATTATATATATAATTATCATTTTTTTAATTATCGATAAGTGAGACAGAATACCTAATTTGTGAAATTAGATAATTAAATTATTATTAGATAGTAATTTAAATAAACTAAATCTGTTATTTGTGAAATAACAGATAAGTTAATTGATAGAGATAATCAGATATGTTAATTTTGAATTAACTCATATCTAGATAATTATCTGATTAAAATAAATATTTAATTCGTAGTAATTGTCATGTGTCGATCACTGATAGGGTATCAAAAATTGACATGGACTACTGTGGTGCCACGTGACACTGCAGTAGTGAGTTTGCAACACTGTAGTGCCGTGTGGCACTACAGTGGTGAGTTTGCAACACTGTAGTGCCATGTGGCACTATAGTGGTGCCATGATGTACAGTGCCGTGAGACACTGTGCTAGCTCACGCCACACTACAGTGCCATGAGGCACTACAGTTGTGCATAATTGCAGTAGGTCCCACTGTAATTGGTAATTTTATAATTAAATATTATTTCAGTTTATCCCTAAATATCTGATACACCATTATCTAGAATGTATACATATATTATTCTAATGGCCAAAGTAGTTGGAAAAAAAGAGAGAATCGGTTGATAAGATCATCAGTTCGTGAATCAAAAGTTGAATTGAGAACACAATTGGTGTCAGAGAGATTTTATTCTGTGATTTAATCAAATCTCTAAAAGAATAATCATCACGTTCTTTTAGAGAATCGTCTCACTATAATCCTTCTCAGTAAATTTCTAGATCTCATTTGTTGAGAACATCTAGAGATAGAAAAAGTGCCTTGTAATATTTTACGTGCACACACACGTCCTAGTGCGTTGAAGATTAACTTGGAAGTTCTTGGTGTGAATCTCAGAGTCTTGATATATAGACTACAAGTGGTAATGATTCGTAATATTGTATGTTATAGATTTAACTTATAACTATATAACGAATCCTGACTTATTGCAAAAAAAATTTCAATAAAAATTTTGTTTGATTATCGTGGCGTTGCGTAAGTTTTATTTTATTAAAAAATTTGATTTTTATTAAAAGCTTAATTTTTTAAAATGCCACGCGCCTTCACGCTTCTGCCGTGCATGTGCCGCGACAACTAGCAAATGATATCAGAGCGGTCTAATATTTTTATATGTTAAATGCTGTATGAGTTTTCTTGCATTATTCATATAATATGAGATATGTATGATGATGGATGTTTATGTTTTTTGAATGTATGAAAAATAATGGATCGTTAATTGTATGATGATTATTGGGTTAAGCTTTATTTTAATTTTTCCTAGAACTTGTGTAAGCCGAATTGAGGCGTATGAATTTTTGTAATTTTATTTTGAATATTATTGTAATTATTCCAAATGTGAGAAGACGAAGAACGCATAAGATGAATGGAATACATTTGCTGTTCACGCGAAAACACTGTTCACATAAGAAATTTACTGTTCCGGCGGAAGTCAACAGTGCCGGTGGTACTGTACAGCGAAAACTTGATAATCACACCACACTAGAGATTATAGTAACATTTAGGTTAACCGACTTTAGTAAATGAGTTTTATTAAAGTTTGATGGATATAATTAATTAATTAATCTAAGTTCACCTAATTATGACTTAGGCACTTCAGAAAGTTAAATGAACTTAGACTAATGAGATTGAATTAATTGATAATTAAATATTCATGGGGTTATTATTTTAACTAGTAGTTAATTTGAAATTAATTGATTAGTTAAAATAGAAACACATTATCCTAAAATAGTGAGTGAGAGAAGGTTGACATGTCAATGTAACCTATGGTCTCCATCATTAGTACAACACCATGAGGTGCAGTGAACTCCTCGAGATGACTTTGTTTTCATCCCCCTAAGGAAGGTTTCGAGCTGTACCAATACCAAGGTTAGACTTCATAATAAGATAGGAGGAAGTGATGTAGTTTAGTTTTGATCGACCTTAAGCCGAAATATTCTAAATAAAGTCATGAAATCTGAAATGATGGGTTACACTTACAAAATCACAATTAAACTTTCATGTGGATAGTTGTTACTTGATCGAACAAGCGATACCTCATTATTAAAAGAAAAAATATGAGATATTTTAAGTTTTAATTAATAAAGATGAGAATGTCTCATAAACAATCTAAGGTTAATCTGACAGACCCTAAGGCGGTAAATTAATCGTTGGGTTATTTTATTGTGATTAGTAAATGTTAAATTTATGTGTTTATTATGATTGTATTCATGCATCACGGTTACTTTTCAAATTCTAGATATTTATCAATTATATTAATCATGTATGTTTTAAATTTCAGTTATCAATATTATGTCTACCATGAGCAACCTTGTTACTGCTTTACTCGCTCTCGAGAAATTGAATGGTGATAATTTCGTATGGTGGAAATCAAATAATGAACTTAATGTTGATTTGTGAGAACCATAAGTTTGTTCTTACTGAGAAATATTCTGAGGAGCCTGCTGCTAACGCCTTTAAGAATGTTAGGGAAAATATGATGCTTGGATCATATCAAACAACAAGGCGAAGTGCTACATGCTTGTGAGAATGAATGATGTTCTGAGAAACAAACACGAAAGCATGGAGACTGCCTATGAGATTATAGAATCTTTACAGGCAATGTTTGGGTAGCAGTACGATCAAAGTCTTCATGAGACTACTAGGAGCTATATGACAACTAAGATGAGGAAGTGTACTTCTGTTCGAGAACATGTTTTGAACATGATCACATTAATGCACGAGACAGAAGTACATGGGGCGACCATTGATGAGCGGACTCAAGTTAGCATCACACTAGAGTCGCTCACACCATCTTTTTCTGCGTTCACTACCAACTATGTTATGAACAAGTTTCAACTCAACATGACTCAATTGTTGAATGAACTACATACTTTTGAGTCACTCATCCTTAGAATGATTAAACAGGGTGATGTAAATTTTGTCGAGAAAAAATCTTCTTCCAATATTGTTAAGAACAAGAAAAGGAAGAAGAAAAATGGTAAGGACACGAGTAAGAACAAAAGAGTAAAGAAAGCCAAGACATCGCCGAAAGCCAAGAAGAACAAGAAAGACAGCAAGCCCAAAGAAAAGTACTTTCACTGTGGGGTTGAAGGTCATTGGAAGAGAGGTAGATATGATTTACTTGTAATTGAAAAAGAGTTTTCGATAAATGTTTTTATTTGATTATCGTGGCGTTGCGCAAGTTTTGTTTTATTAAAAGATTAAGTTTTTATTAAAAGTTTAATTTTTTAAAAGGTCATAGGCACATGCCTCCACGTTAACGTCGCACACGCGCCGTGACGACCAGCAAGAAGCTCTGTTGATTCTACCACGCCCAACCATACTCAAAGAAAAATAGACAAGTCACTCCCTAGTGGAGTCGCCAAAATATTTAGGGGTTTTTGAGTGATGTGTGATTTGAGTGACCTAGTCTATGACAAGTAAGCCTGAGATCATTGGAGATGTGTGGTCGTAGGGTGAAGGACAAGCATCCTTAGGTGACCACCGGAAGGTGGCAAATGCCTTTTATACTCGAAGGTTAGTGAGAATTCCAAGGGAGGGATATTCTCTACTGTTTGGCCTCGGGAAATATGGAATTGATGATCCCCATAATGGCATAAAGAACCCCTTTATATAGATGGGGTAAAGCGGGAACCACGGACCTATCCTTTGCAATGTCATGAAAGTCATGTGACCACACCTAAAATGTGGTCACACGTAATAATGTGATCATGATTAAAATGTGACCACACTTAAAACGACGTAACATTCACAACAATGATCACTTTTCATGCTCTCAACTAGTCGTGCCTTCGTGACATCGAGTAGTCGTATAACCAACTTTGACACAAAATGCATGCATTCACACACCAATTGCCCTCGATTATCCTGAAGTATTGGCGCAATGAGGAACCACCCTAGGTGCCCCCGTGGGGCATGAGGAGCCATGCCTGGGGTTTTCCCTGTGGCGGTATGGAGAGCCACCCCCAGGGTTCCCCCTAGGGTAGCATAGGGGGTCACGCCAGAGGTTCCACGGGGGCAGCCTAAGGGGGAGCACTTCGAAGACGCCTAAGAAAGCTACACATTTGAAGGAGGTTTTCCTTGTTTGGTATAGCGTAACTTTGTCCTAATCCTACCAGACCACAGCCTCCTGATTGGTCTCATTCAATAAAAAACTTTCAAACTTTTGTCGATAAGTTCAATGACAAAGTACGTCACTTTAACGTATAATTTCATATATGGGATCACCACCTTTATAAGTCTAGGGGCGTCCCTTACAAGAATATTTTGTTATCATCATGTATCGTTCATTGTTATGCCACGTAAGTGCCACATGAGCCTATCTTTAGATGCCACGTAAGTGCCACATGAGCCTATCTTTAGATGCCACGTATCTTTTTCGACACGTCACTCTTAACGACATGGCTCACTATTTACAGATTAATTTATCATTTGTTAAACTATGACATAGTAAAAATTCTCTGCTACACTATGATCTAGTCAACTAAATAATTTGATAGAATCTGATCTAGTAAAAACTTTATGCTGCACTCTGATCTAGTCATCCAAATAATTTGATAGATTGTTGTCTAATAAAATATTTTAGCTATATCATATTTTAGTAAAATACTTCTCAATTTCACTCCAGTTTCTCTAGTAATAATGTGTACTGGAATATGTTTTGATTTGCAAAGAATTTTTATGACAGGTTTGGTAACCAATCCAATTATGTTTTTCTATTAATAAAAGGTAGGTTTAAATATATTTTCCCCTGTTTAACTATAATCAATTTATACTTTAAACCATTGTTTAAAAAACTTATAATTTAAAATAAATTCCTATAAATTGCAATTCGTTTGCAAAATTATCTTAAATATTTATTTTAAACATTAGGTTTAGAACTGTTTATTTTTCTATTATAAGGCCAAACAAGGTTGCTTCAGAGCTGTAAAAAATATTTAGAATTTTTGCATAATAGACAACTTTAAATGTGGTTCTTTAAAAGATAAAGGTTTTTATTAGCTTTAGGTAAATATCATGTTTCCTAATTAATCAATAATTTTAGACTTAATTGTCCCTCATCTATATATAACATGTATGATATTTAATGTTTACCTTATCAGAATTCATCAACAGCTGGTTGACTAAAAATCTGCTATTTACCATACCAGAATTAGAATCAATCATTGAAACTAGAATATTTTCTTATCAGAATTAGCTAAAAAAAATTAGAATCAATCATTGATTATCATCTAATTGAATTAAAAATAACTTTTAAATTGAAAGACAATAAATTCTGAAATATTTAATTAAATGCAAGGACTCTACCAAATCTGATTATGAAATCAATATACCGAAGGTTAAAATTGTCAACTATAAATTCATCAACAACTGGTTGATGACGTGACACTAAAAATCTGCCATTTACCTATAATTTGAAAAACCTGTCATTTCTTAAATTGACATTCAAAACTTGTCTATTTGATACAATTACTCAAAAGTATTGTCATATAATCTGTTTCACATGTCCTTGTTGGTTTCTCTCCCTTGTCATTGGGTTAGCCCAAAAAGCATACCATCTCCTTCCTGTAACTGCAACAAAGAATAAAAATTTAAATATGGTATATACAATTATTATAATGACATGTGAAATGAGCTACATAGCTACATTTGGGATGATTATGAAATGAGTGTATTTTTGGGTGACTTATACTGGAAAATATAAGGTTCTAAATTAAAGATTTAAAAAGAAATTATAAATAGTCAAGTCCGATCAATTTTCTTTTACCTTCTACTTCATCATGACTACTGAAGCTTCTTTTCAAAATGTGAATCCAGCTACTGCTTTTGCTTTGATGTCTGGCATTGATGATGGTACCAGTCCTTACTACCTCCATCATTTTGATAATCCAAGCTTAATCCTAGTTTCACTACCTCTAATTAGAGAAAACTATGCTTCTTGGAGTCGAGCTATGGTGATTGCTCTATCAGTCAAGAACAAGCTAGGTTTATTGATGGAACTATTACTCATCCTGTAAGTAATGTTTCGCTTCTCATTGCCTGGATTAGAAACAATAACATCATCTTCCTGGATTTTGAATTCAGTATCTAAGGAGATATCAACTAGTGTTATCTTTGCTGAGTATGCATATTGAATTTGGTTAGATCTGAAAGAAAGGTTTTCACAGAGGAATGGTCCTCGTATTTTTCAATTAAGAGAGAACTCATGAATCACATACAAGGACAATTGAATTTGAGTGCTTATTTTACAAATTTGAAGATAATTTGGGAAGAACTTAATAATTATAGACATGTATGCACTTGAGGAAAATGTGTTGGTGGAGGAACTAAAGCATTGGCTGATCATTATCAAATAGAATACATTAGGTATTTCTTGATGAGACTTAATGACTCTTTTGCTCAAGTTAGAGGACAACTGTTATTAATCTGGAATCATTTTATTATTAACAGAAGGAAATGAAACAAGTTTTTTAGACTTTAATCCAAAGAAATGACATGAAACATATGAAAATGTAAGCCAATAGCAACGAAATTCCTAAGACATTGGGTAGAATCATTAGAAATTTGGCAGTAACACCTTACTGTTGAAAATCCTCAAGAAGCACTAGTAGCTTGGTGACATATGAGTTGTCAAGCTCATGATCTGAATCGAATAGAGAAACCAAGTCTTCTATACTTGCACTTGATGATCTTCTCAAGATTGTGCATATTTAAAGTTAGGCTATATCATCTTCAAGGTGGTACTACTCTTCTTTAACCGATTCTTCGAATGAAATTCTCCCACTTTTGAAGGATTCATAAATATGAGGTATGATTGCCATTTTCATATCGAATTCCCCATTTTCGAACCTAGCGATTGTCTTTTCATTCTTTTGAGCTCGCACTTTCTCTATCAGCCTTGGTCGGTCTATATCCCAGCCTAAACCTTTTCTCATTCTTCTCCCATTCGATTAACTTATTTATGCCTTGGTGCTCACTCCTAAGTCCTTTGTCTGGCTTGTATCCCCCTTTTATCATCAATTTTGCAACCATCTGAGATTCCTTTGATTGGCTTGGCGTTGGTGCGAGTTTCCCAGTACCAACAAATATGGTATCGCAATTTCAAATGATCAAAATGAGCATTCCAAAGCTTCTTCTGCTGCTTCAACATATGTCATGGTGGCTAGCTTGGATACCAGTAAGTCTTCTTCCCTATATATACAAATAATGTTATGATCCATTATGAATTTTAGCTTCTAATGTAAGGAAGACGGTACTACCCCGACATAATGAATCCACGGTCGACCTAAAAGAAAACTGTATGTAGAAGTTATGTCCATCACTTGGAAAATAATATTGAATAGGCATGACCTAATTCAAACTTGTATCTCTATGTCTCCGATTAGTTCTCTTAGGGTACCGTCGAATACTCTTACTATCATCATGCTCGATCACATATGTGTCGCGTCCACATGGAGCTTTGTTAGTGTGGACCTTGGCATTACATTTAGAGACGAGACGTTATCAATCAACACTTTTACAATAACATAATCCTTACATTTCACAAATATATGCAGGGCTCTGGTGTGTACAGTACCATCAACATGGATTTCATCATCTGTGAAAGTGATAAAATTTGGTGCAGTAATATTTATGAAAATTCCACTCAGCTTCTCCACCGTAATGTCATGACAGACATATACTTGATTCAAAACCTTCAATAATGCTTGGATGTGGTTCGAAATTAAGAAAAAGTGATCGTAAGGATATTCGAGTAGATAAGTGATTAAATTTTTCTATCACCTTATACTCTCTTTGCTTGATGAGTTTAAAAAATTCACATACTTCTTGTTCAGACACTACTCTTTCTTTCTTTGTACCTTTCATTATATGTAGGTCTATCACTTGGCCCCTATACATCTCTTTTTAGAACTCATGACCATTGTCACTTTCTTTGGCTTTCCCTTTCCTTTGCCTTTCAGACTCGTTCCTTTTATCCAATTTCAAAACATCTTGCGTGTAGTATCTGCCATTCCTCATCATCACACCTACTCTTGAAATATTAGTTATCGGGAGATCGAGGTCTGACGGATTTAGCACTTGAGTTTTGTCTTTACCACTTGCAATAACCTCATATCCGTACCTCCATGGTACTAGTCTTGAATCTTTGTAAGCAAATGCACCCAGTATTTAGATGTTGATGGGCTTCCGAGCATAAGAAGTAGTGGGGGTTGACTTTTCCTCATAATGTATTATGAGAGGTTTTGGAATATAGGATGGCACTTCAACATTTATTTCAGATGATTATTTAGTTATCATGAGAACTAAAGAGTCATCTTTCTGGTATTCCCTATCCCCTTAATAACTTATTGTAAGTATATTTGCGTCCAACAATATTTGCACCTCCATTTTAAAATTAGCACATTCCTCAATTGTATGCCCATTCACATTCTTATGAAACAAGCAATCAAAGTCATGCACATAATTTTTAGAAATGCCTTCATCCTCTGAGCGTGTTGGGTAGATGTAGCCCGCTCTAGAAGGAATATGGAAAAGTATTTCCATTGACGTGCTCACATCTGCCACATCCTTCTTTTCATATGAAGAAAATTCCTCAATTGAGTTTACGGTAGGATTCCCATGATTTAGTAAAGGGCTGGAAATGATATCTCGGTTCCTATTAGTCTTTTTGAAATTCAACCATCCAGCCTTGATCAAGGCTTGTACTCTACACTTTAATGTCGTGTAGTCTCCGTCAAATGTCCCATTGCCCCAAGATGGTAATCACATCGAGCAGTCGGATCATACCACCTTAAGTATGGTGGTTGAAGAGGTTAATAAGGAATCAGCACCAATTGATTATTCCATACCAATGGTGGTAGGAGTTCCGTATATGACATGGGGATTAGATCTTATTGGACAAAACGTTGATTATATCTATTTTCCATCAGAGGCTGATCAACCTTACCAACATTTTGTTGGCGAGTCGGCGGTTTGAACCTGGCTTTTGAGTTGTTTTGAAATGTTGATTGTTGAGGGTGATAATTGTATGAAATTTGTGAGGTATTTACCACATATGATGTCGTAGATTATGACACTTCACTATACTTTGAAAATCTCGACCCCGGGTTCGTGAGTACCCAAAATTGATCATCTCTACATCCCCTTCTTTTCATTTCAACGGTGGCCCCTTTTTTACGGATGATATATCTGATACGACTTCCAAAATTCTTCTATTCTTTACCACATATTCAATCCTTTCACCAATCACTATAATGTTAGATAAGTTATCTGAATCATTTCCAATCATCCTATCATAGAATGGAGATCTCAATGTGTTAATAAACATTGCAACCATCTCATGTTCTGGTAAGAGAAGTGTACTTGAGCAGCTAATTTCGTCCACCTTTGCGCATATTCTTTAAAGCCTTCATTATGCCTTTTCTCCATCATTTTTAGAACCAGACGATCAGAAGCTATGTCTATATTTTACTTGTATTATCCTAAGAAAACATCGACTAAATCTTTCCACCTCCGAATATGTTGGTTATCCAATTGGATATACCAACGAGATGTAACCCTTATCAAACTATCTTGAAAGAAATGAATCAACAACTTATCATCATTTGCACACGCAACAATCTTTCTACAGTACATAATAAGGTGACTTCTCGTGCATGTACTACCATTATATTTTTTAAACTTAGGTATTTTGAATTTGTGTGAGTTAGTTACATCTGAGACCAAACATAATTGGGTGGCATAAACGATACCATATACATCTGACCCTTATGGCGCGCAATCTCTCTTCGAGAAAGTCCAACTTATCTTTCGACAGCGGCTCTTCGCTTGGTTTGGTAACATGCCTCTGCACCTTTGGGTCATCAACATAGGGTATGATGATTGGATCATTAGGTAGTTTTCCTTGTGGAATGAAATCTTGGTTATGGTCAGGTGCCATTGTAGATGGGTTGTACCCAATTTGTTTTGTCTGCATCATTTCCTGGATATTTGAAAATGGATAGTGCTGGATATTTACTAGTAGTGAGCATGCTAAAACTGGTCATTCTGATGAGTTGATTGGTTGGAGTGAACCCATTAGGGTAAGGTGGAGTATCGTTTGGCAGTTGATTTTGTGATGATTGAGCCCCTTGCGGATTTTCAAGACATGATTTTCCCGTATTGGCGGTGAGGAGTTCCAGGACTCTAACCATTTGCTCTTTCAGCTCCTAATTTCTTTTTTCATTTCCTCTTGCGATTACACTCTTTCTTACTATTCCACGACCCTAACTTGAGCTCGCGTTCAATGGGGATGTAGAAGTTGACGGGATATCTTTTAAAAATTTTCTTAAAATAAATAAAAATAAAATAATGAGATGGTAGATTTTTCTAATGAAAAAGAAGAAATAATAATAATAATAATAATGAAAGTAAATTTATGCATGAGAAATGATACTAGGCAAAGTGAAGTCCTGAAGTACTCAATTTCATTCAATAGTAGAGCCATCCACTACATTTGAGTATGTAGAAGTCAATTACTTCACAATATAAGTTTATACAAAATGACCAAAATGACCTAAATCCTAGTTGATTTCTTCCAAAAAATTAGACAAGTTCTCTCCATTAATATGGATGGGCTAAACACTTCTCTTCAAAAAATGATGCTACTTCTGCTAAATTGCTTACTCTCATAGCCATGCCTTTAAGCCAGTCCACAGCCTACTCAGATCATTGTCGAATCAAGTCACACTCGTGTTGTAGTAATTGGTAATCATATCTCAATATATAGACATTATCATCGTTGTTTCTTGCCAATTTCTCTGTCACGTTCTGATAAGCTCTAACTTGGTGCTCGATACTTGCGATGACTTTCAATAGTTCTTTACAATCATTTGTTGACTCGGTCATCCTAACTTTCTAATTCTCTAAATCAACTTGTAAATTATTAGTGATTCGTCGTAGTGAGTCATATTGTTCTTCTAACTCAACGATGTACGCATTTTTCTTATCGACAATCCCATTCACCTCATCTAAAATCTTTTGTACATGTTTAGTTTTCCTTTCCAACTTTATGATTTGATCCTCCTATTCGTAAATTACCCCTCGTAAATTCTCATTTTCTTCTGCCATCTTTCTATTTTTATTGTTCATTTGGTGAGTGTCAGTTCCCAATTCTGAGTTTTTCCGCTCAAGATATTCTTGATCCTCAATCTTATTTCTCAAATCTCTGAGTTTTTTTTTCAGCTTCGATCCTGTGTTTATCAGAAAAATTCACCTCAACTGTTAGTCATTTGTTTTCTTCCAAGAGGGCTAGATTGTTTTGACGCTCCTCATATAACTCATCTCACTCTTCCTTTTTAACAATATCTTGATGAGCTTATAGCAATTTGGATGATTGTAAATTCTCAACTGGTAAGGCAATAATTACTTTTCTTCTATTCTCAAGCCACACTTCATACTCCTTTGTGCAGTTCATGCGATTCCTCTCATTTTGCACCTTTTTTAATTTCAAAGCTCTAATCAACTGTTACAATTTTTGTTCAATATCTTGAGAATCATAACTGATTTCAATATCCTTCAATGCATGCATGGCAGGGATAAACTGTCTCATGTATAATTGACGAAGCATAACTAGTACAAATCCATGATCCTAGGAGCATGAGCCATTGAAAGTCGCCACATCTATAGATCATCGATGTTAATGGCATTCAATAGGCATTCCAAATAACATCCTCATCTTTCAACTTTGATAGGTGTGAGAGCCACACCCCTTTTCATCCATTGACTTGAAATCTTAACTTTGGGACATGCATCCTGTTCACCAATCCGATCTTGTTTCAGAAGCTGGTAGAGAGTAGAGAATAGAATAGGCTGTGATGCCAGAAGAAGGGGAGAGATATTTTCACTCTTGAGAGATCCTTTGAATACGACCAGGTTGATGCGATGTATTCCACCAGTTGACTGAAAACTTGATTATTGGTATATCGATTGGTCCAGCACGGATTGAAATAGAAGCCGGTTCGACAGGAAGCTTTTGAAAACGCAGTGCACCCAGGTAAATAAGGAACGAGATGAATACAGAGGTTAAACGAGCATCCCACACCCAAAAACTGCTACAGCATAAACATGGGCTGGTAGTATGAAATGTTCCTAACTGCATAAAAGCTTATGTCTTCATATAGGAAGAACCTCCCAATAGCTCTCCTAGCCCCTGCATGCAACCTCTGCGAAAATACTGATTTCATCGAGGGTTGTACTACTGTTTTCTTCAAAGGAGGGAAAAAAGAGACAAAACTTCTTTTTCTCGAAGCGCCTGATGCAGAGGGACCGCTCCGCAAAGATTCCCCCAAGACCACTGTCATAAAAATCCTCCGTACGACAGCCCTGCCCTCTCTAGGCTAGGATCCTCTGTTACATCAACTAGATCCACCCGATAAAAAATTCCTTTTTTTTCTTAGGCCTCAAATAAAGCAAAGCTCTTTTCCCCATTTCTTTCTCTTTTCTTGCCTTCTTCATTAGTGAAAGGGATCTTCGAGAAAGCTCTTTGGCCAATTCTGTAGAATTCGGACATATGTCGATATTATTTCCAGCCAAAGATGCCAAGTGGAATTTCAATCTCATTTTTTCTTTTTCTCGCCCGAGTACTTGTTGCCGCAGAGCTTGCATTAGATCAAATGAAATCTAGTGAATATCTAAGATGGCTAAGAATCCAAATACCTAAATGAGATGGAGAACCGATGGACTTCCTTTTTCCAAACACTCGGATGTCATTTAAGGAATGAACAGTCTCAGTGAGAATTGAGATAACAAGGTTAACACCATGTTAGACTTTAAGGAACATTTTTATCACTTTATCATCCATATAACCCCAGATATTTGGAAACAACATGGTGTCATAAATACACACAGCATAAAGAGCCATACCTTTATCTTCCTTCAAGAAATTTTGGGTGAGATCTAAGAGGTACTCCAGCGGCACACACTCATTCACCCCTTTAATTTTCAGCCTTTTCTCAATCTCAGATGCATGGACAGTACCCAAGCACTTAGATAAAGCTCTATTCAACGTGAGCTTTTTGTCGTAATTATAAACTTTATCTGTGTTTTGCAACGGGACATTCAATAGGGCTTGATATTCTTCAATTGCAGAAGTAAGATAAATTGTTTCAAAGGTGAAACATTTGTACAGAGGGTCCCAGAAATCCATTAAAGCCTCAAGAATGGGAGCATTAACTACAATATACAAAAGATAGGTGATCTGACCATATTTGCCAACAAACAATTTTTTTTTGTTCTGATGAAAAATCCTCCCATATCTTCTTCAACCTCTCTAAGTCAAAATGTGAGAACTCTATTTTAGTGATTGATGATAGAAGAACGACATCCTCCTTTTTCAGACAATCTCCTTTTCAATTCTGCATTTTCTTTGACCATTGGGTTATTGTAACTTGATCTTCTATCACACTCGAAGTGGAAGTCATGGTCTCTAAAATATGAATGAATTGAATACTTCTTTACAATCCATATTACGCAACATGATGTATGCATGCAAAAAATAAAAACGAATCAGAAGTGAAACAATGGGGAAGAAAAGAAATGTTTAAGTAGTGTAAGACATATATACATGAACAATTTTAATCATGATGCCATATTTAAACATAATCTCTATTTCTATCAAATATTGGACATGAGATGGGCTCTAAAACCCAAATACATGAATGGTTGGGCTATCAAATCTCTTAATAGGCTTTCAGGTTAGCCATACTATTATCCAAATGGAATAACATGGGCCTCCAAATGGTATCCTGGAAGGGCCGACCTGAGTGAGAACTTTCATGAGCATGCATGAGAATCGCAATTCCACGAAAACATTCCACTACTCATTCTCGCTAATCCTAAATGGAAAGCTCGAGTATAGAGCTAGTGTATGTGTGAAATTAAAAATTATATAATGAAATATACTTCGAATAAAATAAACTATATACAATTACAAGCATGAATAAGAAAGATAATGAATCAAATGAAAGCAAAGAACCACAAAACGAATAACATATGATAAATTTTTTCTTGACTCTCTATCGAACTAAAGAGGTTAGACCAATTGCCTCCCCAGTGGAGTCGCCAAGCTGTCACAATATGTATGCCATGCGGAGCGGCGATTGGAAAATCATTTTTGAGAAAAAGAAATTCGGAGTCGCCACCAATTATTTTAGGGCATGATTGGTCACCCAGTTTTAAAGGCAGAAATTTTGGTCTATGAAAACTCAAAGTTGGTTCGTGAGTCATTTGTGTGTGATGAATGTATCAGCACCCCGCAACGCCCATTATTAAAATGGTTACCAAATTTAATAAAATGCTATCCATTTTATATTTTAAAATAAGGTTAAAGAAATTCATTTTTGAATGCCCCATTTGGTACATTTTGCATCATAAAAATGAAGAAAATAAATGACCATTAATGGGTAGTACAAAGACCATCGGAAAAATAATTTAATTTTTTTATTTGTTTATTTTTTAAATCAAAGCATTATTGGAGTTATTCTCGGTATCCCTAAAATAACTTATCATCTCAGTATTTCAAGAAGTTTGATTTCCCAAAAATTCAAAATCTGTCATAGGGATTTTAGTAATAAAAATTTGATAAAGATAATATGATTTAAATTTACATGTTATTTTGTGACCCAATTATATACATTTATTACAAGTGAATAGGACATGACTCACATATATATTTATGTTGTTATAAATGAATTAAGCATGAATAGCATTTTAAACATGATAATATAAGAATGCTAGATAAATAAATATATAAAGAAAAGCTATTTAAAAAAATTAAAGAAATAAATAGATGAAAAATTAGAATCATATGTAGTATTAGAATGATATAGGGCAGTAGAAAATGAACATACAAAACATATATAATATGAGAAATGAAAAAGATGTGAAATAAAGAAAATATAAATTAAACATATATTAAAAAAAGATAAAATAAACAAAAAGAAAAAGATAAAATAAAATTGAAAAGAAAAAAAATAGTAAAGGGAAAGGGAAAGGACAAAGCTACGGCTTTAGCCACAACCTTGTCCAGAGAGTGACCATTCACCCTCTAAATCTCATCCTCTATACAAACTTTCTCTGTTTTTTTTTAAATTACATGATATAATTATAAGATTATAAATAAATAAATATTAAATCTTTTATGTTTAAATAAATTTAAACTATGTACATGTAAAATTTTACAATATATATATATACACTAAAATACATAATTGGTATAAGTATATTCTTTATTTTTGACTAAGTAGTCTATTAATTATCATTTTTTAATAATTGCTACTTAAATAGTGAAAATATATGGACGATAATTAATTAAACTGAGCGTCATGTAAAAAATGATCAGTAAAATTTTAAAATATAATATTTTTTTGGATATAAATATACAATTTTTTTTTCATTTTTGACTACATAGTTCTCTAATTACCATGATTTCCATTCTTTCTTCATTGCTACTCAAATAGCAAAGAAATGATCATGAATAATAACTAGTTCAAACAAGTGTCACTAAAATAACAACGAGATAAAAAAAATTAAAAAACTTGTGGGAACATTAAAAAATTTTAAAACTTAAGTATTTATATAATCTGTATATAGATGTTTAACTCTCTATTTTATGCATTTTTATGCATGATAAATTATCATAGGTGATTTTTGTAACAAATGTACACTTTCAACTCATTAAATGATTGATTCACATTGAGTTAATTTACACCCCTCAAAGGTTTTATCATCATCCTCATTGATTGAATTGATGACAAAGATATCTAATTATCAAATTTGTAAGAAAATCATCAATACATAAAATAAAACTAAGATTAAAAGTAAGAGATGGAGAAGGAGGAATACACAATTATATATGAAAAATGAAATAAAGAGTATACACTACATGAGTATGAATGAGAGATGATGAAGAAATATATTGTAGTTAAATATGCAAGAAATTTAAACCACTTTAAGAAAAAAATGAGAAAAGATGAATAGATGAATAGAAATGTAAATCCTCTTTCTCTTTATTTTGAAATTTCTCTCTTATTTCTCACACACATTCTCTCTAGAAAGATATCATCTACTTCTCTCTCAAGACCTCTCTTTCTCTCTCTAAAAAAAAGGCCTCCTTCAAGTCAAGACCTCCCTTCCATCTATAGGAAAATTTAGGGCTTTCCTTTTTACTTTTAGTCCTTTTGCTATTTTTTATTTTTTTAGTCATTGGACAAATTTTCTCAAATCATATATATAGTTTTAGACTAGTATATAGGTTAAAAAAATAAATTACATATTTTCAACGTATTGGGCCGGACAAAATACGATATCTACAGCCAACAATTCATGACCATGCTTAGCACCATATGACAACTGTCAATTCAGGACTAGATGCTGATGTTTTTCACAATCAGGTAATGGCTTTAATATGATTGTCAATCCAAATTTGAATTCTTCTAGACATTGGACTATAGTCTCTGGAGCAACAAGCCATATTTGTTTTAATAAAGAAACCTTTCAGTTTCTTAAATCAATCCAGAATGCATATGTCATTCTACCTGACCATAAGAAGATATCAATATGTTTTGTTGGATAAGTTCAACTTTCCTCTACTTTAATTCCTGAGAATGTCCTATTTATTCCAGAATTCAAATTCAATCTGATTTTAGTGAGTGCTTAACCAAGGACTGTTCCATCTTTATGATGTTCTTTACAAAATGTTGCCTCATTCAGGACCTGCAAACCATGAAGACGATTGGCAAGGGTAAAAAGGTTATATGCCTATATGTGGTTGATGCTGAAGATCAGATTGTTTTGTAATCCTGCTACTATTTCTGTCAATAATGTGACTGTTGATGTTAGCACTTGGCACAACAGACTTAGTCATTTGTCATTCAAGAAACATGAGTCTTTGAAGAACAAATTCCCTTTAGTTTGTAATAAACCGCACTTATCTCCTTGTTCTATTTGTCCATTGGCTAAGCCAAAAAGGCTTTCTTTTGTTTCTCATAACAACTTAAGTGCTTCACCGTTTGATCTTATACATTGTGATGTTTGGTCTCCTTATCATGTTTCCACACATGCTGGCTTCCGATATTTCCTCACTCTTATGGATGACTGCACACGTTTTACTTAGATTTATCTCATGAGATACAAGTCAGAAGTCCATGCTATCATCCTGAAGTTCTTCTCCATGGTTGAAGCACAATTCAATATTGTTATTAAGAAGTTATTAATAAGTTCATATATGATAATGCACTAGAATATGTTTCATAGAATTATTCAACACGAAATGGGTAATTCATCAGTATTCTTATATAGAAAGACCTGACCAAAACTCAGTTGTGGAGAGAAAACATCAACACTTACTTAATGTAGCAAGGGCTCTCTTTTTCCAGTCACGGGTTCCAATAAAATTCTGCGGAGAATGTGTCCTCACTGCCACCTACCTTATTAACAGGACACCATCTCAGATTTTAAAAAACTAAACACCTTTTGAGCTTTTATACAAAGCTCCTTTTGATTATCAGTCTCTCAAGGGGTTTGGTAGTTTATGCTTTGCATCTACACTACCTTCTCATAGATATAAATTTCACCCAAGAGTTGTCCCATGTGTTTTTGTTGGATATCCACAAGCATAAACGGTTATAAGTTGTACAATATTCAGTCCAAAATCTTTTTAATCTTCTTTTTTGGGATTATGCCCTCAAAGCATATGTATTGACATTTTGATATAAAATTCAAAGAAGATTACATTTTTCTTATAATTGTTCTTTTAAATTATTGTTGAATAATTTATATAAATATCTAAAAATTTTATATTCATTAATGAGACTATGATATTGTATTAGTACGAGAGGTTTAAGATCATAGATAATGAATAAAATTGTCAGCAATATATTTAAGTATATAATCTTTAATGAATGGTTGCTAGTTGGTTCACTAAGCATTATGAATGTGTGTGATCTAGATCTGGATCATTGATGTGGATAGACATATTAGTGAATGTACTTTATATAATAAGATTATATATGACAGGACCAACGTGAATTAATATCTTTATTAACGTGTTTATCATAAAGATTTAATATACATAAATTCGATGATCATATGTAGATCAATCTGAATCTAAGTCGTCATAAACTCCTATACATGTCTACTGGATCTTTTGATTCACTCGTTAATGTCTGTTTTTCAATCATGCTAGTGACTTCCATTTTGGAGATTCAATGATGTGGATGGCTGGGGACATGATCTTACAAGATTTAGAATCTAAATTTGTCTAACGGATCGTATATTAGTTCTTTTAAGTGTTAGTTCTGAAATTGAATGGTTATTGAGCTCAAATTTATAATAAGATTATAAATTAGCCACTCACTAGTAGATTAATGGTATTTAAGGATCAAAAGGTAATTAAAAGAGTAAAATGATCATTTTGACTAGTTTTAATTTACGAACCAATAGTTAGGGGACATAAATACATGAAATGATTATGTCAGTGGACTACATAAGAATATTCTGTAAATACATTCTATAATCTCTAAGAGTGCAATTTCATATTTATAGTAGAATAATAATAGAATTAATAAATAAAATTATTTAATTAAAGAGTTTAATTAATAATCTAGTTTATTGGAACTTAGTATTATAGGTCCATGTTCCCAAGTCACCTCTATACTACGCTATCTAGAGTGTGAATATTTCAGGACATGAGAAAATGACTGACTTGCAATTTTTTTTTAATTCTAGGGCAAGTTCATAATTATGAGATAATTATATATGATTAATTAATTGAATTACTTATATATTTAAATATAATTTTCAAAAATTATATATATATATTTATCGATAAATGAGACAAAATATCTAATTTTTGAAATTAGATAATTAAATTATTATTAGATAATAATTTAAATAAACTAAATCTGTTATTTATGAAATAACAGATAAGATAGTTGATAGAGATACTCAGATATGTTAATTTTGAATTAATTGATATCTAGATAAATATTTGATTAAAATAAATATTTAATTCACAGTAATTGTCACGTGTCAATCACTGATGGGGTATCATAAATTGACATGGACTATTATGGTGCCACGTGGCACTGCAATTGTGCAAAATTGTAGTGGGTCCCACTATAATTGGTAATTTTAATTAAATATTATTTCAGATTATCCTTAAAAATATGATACACTATTATCTAGAATATTTATAGATATTATTCTAATGGCCTAGGTTGTTGAAAAAAGAGGAGAGAATCAGTTGATCAGATCATTGGTTCGTCAATCAAGAGCTGAATTGAGAAAAATATTGGTGTCAGAGAGATTTTCTTCTATGATTAAACGTTAATCAAATCTCTACAAGAATAATCATCACTTTATTTTAGAGAATCGTCTCACTATAGTCCTTCTCAGAAAATCTTTAGATTTCATGTGTTGAGAACATCTAGAGACAGAAAAAGTGTCTTGTAATATTCTACGTGCCCACACACGTCCTAATGCGTTGATGAAAGATCTTGATGTGAATCTTTGAGTCTACTGATCGTTGGAACAATTTCATGGAAACGGAGGATCAATCGATTTTTGTAAGAACACTTGATATAGACTACAAGAAGTATACGATTCCTAACTTTGTATGCTATAGATTTAACTTATAAATATATAATGGACCCTGACTGATTGAAAATGAGTTTTCAATAAAAGTTTTTATTTGATTATCGTGGTATTGTGCAAGTTTTGTTTTATTAAAAGATTCAATTTTTATTAAAAGTTTAATTTTTTAAAAGGCCACGCGCCTCCACGTTTTCGCTGCTCACGCATCGCGACGACCAGCACTTCCGCCTTCTTCAACCACTGTTGAAGACCCTTTTCCTGATTTGGTTTTGCCACAGCCTACTTTTCTGATTTTGTAGACTCCTCTTCAACCCCACATATCAATGAAACTTCTCTCAATCTATCTGAAGAAGTTGTTATAGGTATCTCTCCATTACTAGAACGCAATTCCCCATTCATTGAACCAATTTCTGATCAACCAGTTTCTTTGAGGAGAATTAATAGACAAATCAAGCCACCATCTTACTTAAGAGATTTTCACTGTAGTCTTCATATCCTTTATCTTATCTCCATTTCATAGCACATTTCTTATGACAATATCTTCACAATATGAACCTTAGTTTTTTTCATCAGGCCATTAAGTTTCCTCATTGGTAAGATGCCATAAAGTCTAAACTCCAAGCCATGGAAGACAACAACACCTTGTCTGTCACCACTCTTCCTAAAGGCAAACACTCCATTGGCTGTAATAAGTTCTATACTTAGCAAGAAGGTCTTGAATTTCTAGAGACATTCTCTCATGTAGCCAAATTAGTTACTGTCAAAATTCTTCTTGCACTTGCATCCACTCACAATTGGCCTTTATTTTATATGGATGTTAATAATACTTTTCTTCATGGAGATTTGTTTAAGGAAGTCTGCATGGATCTACCCTTAGGCTATTCTCCATCACAGCAGCTTGTAATTCAGGGGGAGAAACTTGTGTGTAAATTGCACAAATCAATATATGGCCTGAAGCAAGCTTCTAGGCAGTGGTTTTGTAAATTTTCACATGTTCTTCTTCAACATGCCTTTCACCAATCGAAGTCAGACTATTCCCTGTTTACTAAAGGTAGAGGTACTTCATTCATTGCTCTACTTGTGTATGTAGATGACATTATAATCACTAGTTTGAATATTTTAGAAATTAATTCTCTCAAAGACCTCATACATGGACATTTTAAACTTAACAATCTTGGTGTTCTAAAATACTTCTTGGGATTGAAGATAGCTAGATCTTCTAAAGGAATTTTCCTTTCTCAGTGTAATTACACTTTATGACTCCTAGAAGACACTGGTTTTCTAGCCTATAAACCAACTTCTCTCTCCTATGTATCCCAATGTAAAGCCTAGTTCTTTTGAAGGAGAATTATTAATGGATGCATCAAGATACAGAAGGCTAGTTGGCATACTTCTAATACCAGACTATCACATAACCATATATGGCTTTTGCTGTTCATAAGCTTAGTCAGTTTGTTTCATAACCTCAGAAACCTCATCTTTATGCTACTTATCACCTTTTACAGTATCTTAAATCCACTCCTAGACAAGGGCTTCTTTTATCATCTTCTTCCAATCTTCAACTTCGGGCATTTGCTGATGCAGATTGGGGTTTCTTGCATGGATTTGAGAAGATCAGTTACTGGTTTTTGCATTTGTCTTGGTGAATCAATAGTGTCTTGGAAAGCCAAGAAACAAAATACCATTTCCGATCATCAACTGAAGCTGAATATCGAGCTTTAGCACGCACAACCATTTAGTGTGTTTGGATTCAGTAGCTACTTATAGATTTTTAGATTGAATCCTCCACACCTGCCTTATTTTTTTGTGATAATCAAGTTGCTGTTCACATTGCTAGCAACCCAATTTCCATGAGCGTACTAAACACATCGAAATTGATTGTCATTTTGTGCTTGACAAACTCACTGAGGGCACCATTAAACTACTTCCCATAAGAACACAACACAAACTTACTGATATTTTCACCAAGCCATTACCAGCTTCTACTCTATTCAATCTCCAATCCAAGATGGTTGTTCTGAATATCCATCTACCAGTGCCATCTTGAGGGGGAGTATTAGAGTGTATATTTATCATGCCACGTGTAATTAATTGATTTGTGATCTAGTTTGTTAGAGTTAGTTAAAAGCTAGTTAGTAGTTTCTTTTATCTGTTCACTATATACATCTTTGTACACTTTGTTATCAGAGTTAACGAATAATCTTCTTCTTTTTACTTCGTGTCCACTCTAATACACATACTCTAATTTTAACTCATTTTAAAAATTATTCTAAAAATAAATTGTCATAATATTTACGCTAAGATTATCTTGAAAGCTATTAATGAACATGTATTTTGATGTTAAAATTTTCCTGGAAAATACCATTGATACATTTATTTTTAGCCTTCTTAAACCTTTTTAAATTACTGATTAGACGGGTCTAATTTCTCCCTTTTGATACTAGTCTTTATCAAGTGCATTGCACCTCGTTATATAAATCGCCTAGAAATTTTTGACATAAGTAATTATTTAAAAATATATCAAGTATTTCAATTAAATGTTCTAAAAAATGACATTTTCATATTCTTTGAGTACGATTTCAATGATGAACTTAAACCTTCTTTACCAATGAAACCTAGTCTACTGTATTAAATTAATAGTTATGGATGAATCTTTCTCAAATGATAAGATATAGCTTATTAAAATGACAAAGTATATTATAATATATGAATTTGAAGTTAAAAAATAACTAAGCCCAATTCAAAGTAATAATCCTAAAGCAAGGTAAAATCAATGAAAATATAAAATGTAATGAGTGAAATCGTAGAGACTTCACAGGAGAGTGGAACTGCATGAGCATTAGAGCTAAACTTTTAATGAAATTTTTTAATAAATGATATAAAAATGATAGGAAAGTTAAAAGTATGTTTCATTTTTATGAGGATGAATCTTAACTAACTTTAGTTGAAAACATGTGAGATTGGACATGCCAATTGAATGGCAAATAAGATAATTTAAAAGCAGAATAAGGACATTATCATCTAAAGATGTTTCTTAAATTTTAGTATTTTTATATATGTCATAGAATAGTTGGTTTTTCCACATCACCATAAATTGAAAAGAAAATAAGACTACATTTCTTAAAATTAAAATACTACTTTTACGTAGCTGTCACCGTCATCTTCACTTACAATCTGAATTATTATCTTTATATAGAAAACTATGAATTTTGGTAGAATATGTCTATTTTATAATGTTAATGCCTCAATGTGCTCACATGAGAATTCAACAAATCCTAATACTCATTTACCTGATTGTATTGATCAAGTCATGGTCATTGATACCTAACTTGGAATAGAATTAATCACAATTGTGAAATTAACACATGTAATCCATGCACACCATGAACTTATAGATTTAGTATATGAAATTTAGAATTACCATGACAATTAAATTAGTGACAAAATATAATCAATATATTTGGTTGTGTAAAGTGATTGATGGTAATTTGAGATGGTTATGAAATATAGGATTTGAAAATCTAGTAGGTGATGATTTTTTTCTCTTTTTGGAAGAAAGTCTTCACGTTGCTGAATAAATGTCCCGCACGTTGCTGAATAAATGTGCCGACGCTGAAGGTGATCTGGCTTGGTTTTGCTACGGTTTATGGCGTTTATGAAAGCTCAGGAATTCTGCTTGCTTTTCTAGCATCAATCTGACCCCTGTAAAAGCTGTTGCCATCACAAACAAACAAGTTGCATATTTTCGAAGATCTAACTCCCTCAATGCGAATAGAAAGGATCTTGCTTTTTTTTGGTTCTCAGGTAGGTCAGATGGGTTCCTCTGGTCTCTGGAGAATTTGGATAGATGCGACATGGGTTGAAGGAAGAGGAGGTTTGGGTTTTGTTGTTATGAATTCCACTAGGCAGATTATGAAAATTGGTTATTATTCTATTGAGCATAGCAGAGATGTGTTTTCGGTAGATGCAATGGTGATATCCATACCGTGCTAATTTAATGGTTAACAGTGATGCTAAGGAGGTGATCAACACTTTGTCTTCTGCTTCTGATGACAGTATAGGCAGACACTCTGTTATTGATGATATTTTATGGTTTAAAACTTTGTTTAAGATCTATTTTAATTATGTTGCTAGGAGTTTTAAGGATATAGCTCATGACCTTTCTAAACGTGGTCTCTTTGGTGATTGTCGTATCTGGAACGATTGTCTTCCGTTTTGGTTATCATTAGGTTGTAATAACTCCTTATTACATTCTTAATGATAACCTTTTTTCTTGACAAAAAAAAAAAAGAAAGTCTTTATTGATGATATAAATGGCGTCAATGAACGGCTTCATCGATATCAATGTTGCCGCTGCCAGCAATTTATCAATGACGTTAATTTCATTGGTGAAAAGCCCTATCGACGAGTTTCTCCTTTGTCGGGAAAACATGTTTCGACAAGTTTCAAATTTGATCGATGAAGCCTTTTACTGTTGATTTTGTACAAAAATTACACTAAATAACATTTTTACACATCCCATTAGATTTTTGTCAACATTTTTAAATTTTAAATTTCTATCAATTCTATCTCTATTTTAGTAGACGTGTTTACCCCCATAATGTAATAGTTATTTTTATTTTTTCCGTTTTTAGATTAGTTTTTTTCCTTGTAAAATGAAAGTCATTTAATTATTTTGAAATTCAAATTTCAAAGTCATTAATTGATCCTGGTTTTTACGTTTTCAATTTATTATCTTTATATAATTATTCTTTAACTATATATGTCAGGTAACTATACTTAATACAAAATATTATATACGGAAATTTGTTCATATTTTTTTTTGAATATCATGGATTTCCCTTTTTATTATTATGTATGAAGTATTCTATATCTATGGTTTGAATTAATAAACATATTAATTGTCCTATTGTTTCGATCATTTAATGTGATTTTAATTTTCATATCTAGTTTCTTGAGTTGTGATTTAAATGTGTAATGTTGTCATTTCCAAACAAGTTTTATAATTGAGAGTTACTTCTATGCAATAAAGGTAAACATCATCTTCCTATCCATTTAATTAAGTGTTAAATTTCTTCAATTTTCTAATCTTGAAAATATTTCAGTTTTCAGATGTTAGTAGATATTGACACTAACGATATGTACTCACCCATTCAAGACCAATGCATAGAGAACCAGAAAATTAGAGGGAGACGATTAAACCTGGAAATAATGCGCCGCGAGGGAGGGAGATTAAGAAGTAAAAAATAGCCCCTTTAGAATATTGAAATACAATACTCATTTTTGTAATAGGATATTGTTTTCCTCTTGTATAGTTATTATTACATTGCAATAAATTTGGGAGCAAACTTGTGAATTATTTACGTAAATCCAGAATTAAATGTGTCCATGATAGTAGAATTAGGAATGTACACATATGTCGATGCAGTAAATAGAAGATACCTCATCTGAAGTCTTCCTTATTAGTTAACTATGTTTCTGGTGGCATTCTTGATCTTCTGAATGGTTGAGAGTATTTGTTTCTTTGATTGACTTTTTATGCACATGTTGAAACACATGAAATTGAGATTAACCATAGGAACCGATCCTAACTACTAGTACTTTTTCAATTATTAGAGAGAAGGATACAGATAAGAGAGTTGTGTTTTGAACTTGAATCAAAAGTGGGGGTAACCTTAGTAATAAAAAATCAGAAGGGTAATGGGAGATAGGCGAGAAGTAAGTGGTATTGAGAAAACTTACTTGAATTGAGATATCGTTTCTTCTTTAGCGAACAAGATTACGGTTTCTCGATGTCCACAATTGAAGAAGTCCAGCGGACAATTGATAGGTGCACCACTACTATTGATGCAAACGCGAACTTCTTTGAGCTGAGTAGCATGAATGTATGTCGTGCATTTGAGCATTGGTGAAGTGCCCAACGCTTTTTTAATTTCTTCGTGTAAAACACCTCTAATATAAGGTTGATTGGAAGGAAATGTAACACCTAAGCAAAAGAAGTTAAAAATGTTTGCATAAGGTTTAAATCTCTTATTTAATAATCCTAAATTAAAACTTATATTTACCTGATTGAAGTAACAAACTATATAAATTCTCGTACTTAATGGCATATTGTATGATCGAATAAAAGTAATTTTCAGGACTCATGTCGGTGCATACTCCATGTTGTATCCACTCTCTCTCCCAGAAATCTAAACTACTTCGTCCAGATTTAAGGTTTGGAAAAAGTAAGGGTAGGATGTTAGAAAAATTCCAATTTGCAACCTACAAAAAAAGCGGAGTTTAACTTTAGGATAAAACTTAAATGATGACATATCGATAACCTCTGGAAGAGGACAAAATCAATTAAAATAAAGTGCATAAAAGTGTCTAAAAAAAATCTACACAAAAATCGTGAGTTAATTAAATTAGTATTACTAAATGTGTAAAAGAAATGCGTATTCCCGGAACTACCGTTAATCTTACCTCCGCTTTTGAAAATTCATAGTTATTGATACATGGACGTAGACCGTGTTTGTGATTCTGATCAAATGGCCTCCACAAGCCATGAATTTTAAAATTTTGGGGAACCGGTGTTTTGCATCTCGTAAACTGCTGGTTGCAATATGCATTAGGCCATACGAGCACAACTGTTAAGTAATCAAATGAAGTTTTATTCTCTCCTGAATTATAAGAAATTAGCATCAGCAAAAGCAGAAGACCAATTAGTTTCTTCTTTCTCACCATCTTTATTTCAAATTAGTCTCCTTGCATACACTCACATCATTTCGTATTTATTATAGGCTAGTATGACGTTGTTATATTATTTTTTTATTTGTTTTTACTTTTATATTTGTAAAGGGACTGTAACAATTACGAATGGCACAATGATAAGATAAATCAAAATTAAGAACCAAACAACCATTCATGATGATGTATCGTTTCAAATCTGAATTTAGAAATTAATTATAATGTAATAAAAAATTAACTGAGCCGTTTAACTATCGATAAATAATTAATTAATTACCTCATAAGTAATTTTATTCGAAGCACGAAACATTTTCCTTATATTGTGAACGATTTATTTTGGTAAGAATACATATAATAGTATAGTTTGTTATTTTCAAATGGAGTCGTTTAAATAATTCTAATATATTTATAAATTAGGTGAACCTTTTCTTTGACAAAAAGTTTATTCATTTCAAAAAATGAGTACAGATTTAGATCAACATAATAACAATAAAATACAGATTTACTAACAAAGATAATCAAATCTCAAAAGATCAACAGAAAAACTTAACAACTAAAATATATAAATCAACCATAATAATAAGAAAACTAATGAATCAACATGAAAGATAATATAGAGCTCTTCATCTTGGCTTGTTTTAAGTACCTTCACCATCCAAAAAGACTTGTCTGACTGACATCGGTTGAGATCCGTTTTGTCAAGTGATCAAATGAAGAATCTGACACAATCGACCATCAAAACTTGTAGATCTGGGTTAGATCTATCAAAGACAGTCATAAAATGAATACTACCGAAGGAAAAGATCATAGATCTAGATCTATGGGGGAAAACTAACATAGATCTAGATTTAGGTGGGGGAAAAAGCAGCATAGATCTAAATCTTGGTGGATGATAACCACCATAAATCTAAATATAGGTGGAGGAAAAGTCTTTATTATGAAACTAGAAGAAAACGGAATTAAAATGAGAGAAAAAAACTTCACACCCACCAAAAGAGAGTTTTTTAGGTAGAGAGAGTTTTGATTTGTAACTATGTAATTAGGTGAAGCTTTTCACACCCACCAAAAACCATCACCATGCGTAAGAATATTGAAAATTCTGCTTGAATAACTGTAAGCCTATTAGGCCAAATGATGTAATTTCACTACAAGTAGGCAAGCTATCATCGGTTGCCTGTCATATTGATCTTAAGTACAATTAATTGTCCTAATAAGGAGAATCTGAATAGTTCCAATAGATTACAGTGGTGCTGATTATGCAAGCTTGAACGTGTGAGAGAATACTCGTCATAAAAGAAAAGCTGAACTGGACAGAGAGAGAGAGTGCGTGGGTGCTGTTCCTAGCCACGCAAAGATGCTGCAGTGGCTTTGCTCAATGGGCTCTGCTTTGGCTGCTGATGTGGTCGCGCTGTGGCTGCACCTCGTTGCTGGCTGCTGAGGCAGCAGATGTTTCTTGTTGTGCATAATTGGTGGCTGCTGATCAAGCTGTGTCAAGTGCTAAGGTGGTGGCTTGGCATCACCATCCATATAGATCATCCCGCTGTGTCGAGTTCTTTGGTTCCCTGGTCAAGCTTTATCAGTTGGTTGGCTGTAAAAAACAAGCTGGCGGCTAAGAATAACACCCACAAATGGAACCCTGTTGTTGGCATTGCTTACTTCTTCTATGCTAATGGATCTGAATCTGTGGAACACCTATTTGTTGTTGTATTACCTTGAGAGGTATCTGGACTAGGCTAATGAGTCTTTGTAGTCTGTCTCACTATTGTGCTTCTTGGGATCAACTGTTGTGCTGATCTCTGCCCACTCTAAAAGGAAATAAATAATTGAGGAATGTTGTCCTAAAGTTAGCTTTTACTAACTTTATTAATTCTATTTGATTGAAAATGAATAACATATGTTTTGAAATTCTCATGAGCGACAATAATACTATTTTCAAATGCATCATTAGAAACACTAGAGAAGTGTTGTGCTACGCAAAAGGTATGATGAGCTCAGCTGTAATGCCATGCTCCATAATCGGTGGGGTATGATTGATTGAATCTATTTTTGTATAAAGGGTCTTAGTATAGATTTTTTAAGTTTTTCGACCATGTTTATAGCTTGTTTCTAGCTATTGGCACTACAACAATTAGAAGCTTCAATCACGTTGAAGCAAAACATTTTGTTTCAAAACACGATGAAAGCTTTCTAAAAGGACGCGGGAAATAAAAACTCGGAAGGTTCCTATGAAACACTCAAAAAGTCCCAACCCTCATTCTCTCCTCTCTCTGAGTGAAACACCCAAAATCATTCCTCTCGTGGCCTCTCTACCTCTCTCTGAGTGAAACACTCAAAATCATTTCTCTCGTGGCCTATCTTCCTCTCTGAAACCATTCACAGTCGAGAGCTCCATTTGTAAGGCTCTCTCTCTCTCTCTCTCTCTCTCTCTCTCTCTCTCTCTTTTAGAAGTAGATTAGTGAAATTTCTTTATCTCCTTCCCTAAACTCGAGCGCGATCTTAGATAATCTTTAAATCATCCATAGTTGAGCTCTCCAGATGGTGGAAATCGGTACCTGAAATTATAAATCAGCAGTAGCTGATATCATCAGAAGGAGCCCTTGATTCCCTATGCATTGCTCCCTCTACTCTAAGTATTCATTCATATTACTCTCTCTCTTTCATTCTCTCTCTAGCATCCATGTCTCCCTCTTTCTATCTCTCTGTATCTCTCTCTGACATTATCTCTCCCCATCTCTCTATGATATTTTTTGTAAGATTTAAAGGTAATTTTGACTCCCGTGATAGATTTCAGTTCAATTTTTATGTGTTGAACTTATTTATGAAATTTTGTTTTCGACTATTGTGATTGATTTTGAAGGCGTTCTACTTAAAGATGGTACCCAATCAATAAAAGCCTTATGACTCTAGGGACTGGCATTAAGAAGTTGATTTGTACATTTGATACGGATGGAGAATTTAAAGATGATGACAATTTGGAATCAATAAGCACATGCCTCTCTCATCTCCTTTTAACTTAGAGCATCAATTGTTTTTTATGCAAATCTCACTCGCTTCATTTGATGAGGTGGAGGGCCCTCCTGTCAATGCTTCATTTTAAGTGCTCAGTTCATAGTTCATGATTTTGTCTATTTACGTGTCATATGCATAGACTCTGATAGTAAAGCGATGGGGTATACAGAAAAAAATGTCTAATATAAGTTTTTCAATGCAGACATGGCCTTTTCATCTGTATTCTCCTGCATCAGAAAAGCATGATGTTAAAAGTGTGCATATCTAATGAGAACTTATTTGCTAATTGCTTTGCTTAGATTTAGTTTCTTAAAATCTCTGTTTTGATCTACTTTCTCAAAGCAATTGTTTACAGAGTTCCAAGTCTACTTTCTTTTTCTTTTTTCTGTTGAGTTATCTGGCCTAGAATTAGATAAATAAGTAATACTTATTTATATCTTGCTGAAACTATTATATTGAAGTTATATAGAAAAACTTACTAGAGTTTACTAATGTGGGAACATCAATTGGGAAGGTAGGGTTTTTTGGAGAGACATATCAAAAGCTGTGGTGTTTAACCCATATTGAAACCTTAAGGTATATTTTTTATTTATCAACTAGCAACTGTGTTAAACCTTTTGGTGAATTATAGTCTGTTTTCTTTCATCAGATAGTGTTTTATCACAAAGTTGATTGATTCGTCTATTAAATTTAAATATTGTTTACGCTACTGTCTATACCTTTTAGAGAACACGAGTTAAAGCACATTAACTATTGTATTTCATCAGAAGAAAGTGGAAGAAAGTGATAATTTGAAGACTGGTGTTGCACACAAGGAGATTGAAAAATTATTATTGGTTGGATGGCAGGCAACATTATGCTATATATATATGGCTAATATGGTCTTTGTGAGGTACAACTCTACCCCTTAGATCCATTACTACCTGCCAAATTTTGTTGTCCTTGGCCTTCTCTTTTCTTTTTTAGATGTGTTGCCTAACCATGATCATGATGATATTGTTGTTTTTGCATTGATTGTACATGAACTTTACAATCTTGTTCTTCAATAGGCAAGCTATATCATATTTCACCCACTACTGATAAAAACTTTACTATTCAACTATTGATAATTGTTATAGTACATGTATCTTTTTCATGTTACAATGATAATTGTTATAGCATAAGACACTTGCATTATGCATCTACGAGCAAGTTGTCCACTGGCAACAATCTTATCCTTGACTTTCTTTTAATTGTATATTGAGAAATGACTTATACATGAGATAATTTTATTGTTTTAAATTGTAAATAGTGAAATGGTTTTTTTGAAGTTTTTGTTGAATTTGCCTAGCTTGATTTTTTGACTTTTTAAGTACATATTTAATATATAAATGGACCTCATGTTTTTAATTCTTGATATATATAGATGGACCCTTTATGCAGGGGCAAAAGGGCCGCGGGAACAAAAATCTCAAACCTAAAAGACATATTTTTGTTGTTGTTCTGGCATACTTTTATGGAAAGCACTCTTGATACCACAAGGTACTTTTATGGGGCTTTGTTTATTACCGATCCATGCTTATATCTAGGTATTTTCTTCTACAGCATTTGGTTCATGCCACTTACATATTTCATCTTTAGATACATTTTAACACTATGATTTATTTTTCTATTTAGACTCCTTTTACTGGGACAGGAAGAAAGTCTAGCTAAAGATTGTGAATAATAAGATCAAGCTACTAGCATTTTTGTCAAGTGAAGTACATTCTCTTTTGAAAGGGGTAAATACTCAGGAAAAGTGTATGTAGTTATGCCTTTAGTTTTCTAGTAACTGCTTACATGTTACATTTCGTGGCAAAGGCCATTTAATTTTATGTTTATGCTTGTTTGACATTAATACTATTTGGAATGTAGTTGAATGCAACATCTGTCAATAGAGTTGTTGTAAGTTCTTCTTTTTGAACACTTATGTGACTTACATGGCTACTTTTTTACTAGCCCAGGTATGCCTCATGCAATTACATGGAAGCTTTCACTGTTTATGTTGGTGAGTTTGGATTTTGAATATTATATTAAACTTTTCTCATATGATGATTAGTATTGTGGGAGTTAGAAATGTGGACTAACATAAATGCTGGATGGTAATTATAACGAGTCTCTTTATTTTTGTCTTTGATAATTTTTCTTTCCTTTTTGGTTTTGATACATCTGTTTAACCATTTAGGCTGTAGGAGTGGAATAAGTTGGGTTGTTCTGTTCTTCGTGTGATATGGTTTATGATGATGTAGACTTGAGTTGTTCTATTCTGGGCTTTACTTTAATGATCCCTTCTCTCTCTCTCTGTTTTTTTGTTCATAAACAACATTTCCTTGCCTTATGTTTATGATGATTCTTTATTGGGTTGTCTGAAGAAATTAAGTGGGGGATTCATTACTCTGTCCTTCATTGTTGTCTTAATTACATATAGTAAATATTTTAAGTATAATTTGAACAAATGAGAAAAATAGAAGCTGTTGGAAGGGAGTTATGATGTTAAATAAAAATTATAGCATATAAGTATTTACAGCTAGCTACTGTATGCGTGGCTATTCTGTTTGAGAAGTTTTCTTGGAAGTTACATCATGAGTTGAAGATAATTTTAAGTCTTGCAAATTAGTATATTGTTTGTCATGCTTCTGTTTTAATTCTTCTTATTTTTGAAATAAGAAACTCAATGGCATATTGGTCATGCTGTAGAAGGATCCAAAGTTGCTGCCTTCTAAGTTGTGTTTCCTTTTTGGGTAGAGATGAAGGGCTCATAAGGAAGGAAACATGAAAAAGTAGATGGAAATTTCTAGATTTGTAATTTTAATCAGGGTAGTGTAAAGATCTACTAAATGCGATTAACTCTGTGCACTTTATGCAGAAACTTGTTTGCAATGTTGGATTTGTATTTTTGTTATTGCATTTGTGTTGGATTTGCTTATGTTATTTTTCTAACTTGCTATTATATATGCATTTTCAAGGATAGAACATAGATGCATAAAAAATATGTATTTCAAGAAATAGGGTTTTGCAATCTAGATTACCATCTTATAGATCAACATGTCTGAATATTGGAAAGCCTTTTATAGATATAAGATATACGTTTATAAGTGGATATTGAACTATAACAATTATTCTTTTTAATATAGGTCCATCGAAAATACAACAAACACATAGTAATTCAGGTGGTGTGTGGTTCCACATAATGATGGGGAATATAATTCCAACATGAAGACATGAAAGTTCTTTGATGAAAACTTTGGCTTGTATTTGTGATATTTGGTACAACTCAAAATATTTGTAATATATGATATAAACACCGTGGAATGCTTATTTGTAGGGTTTTTTGGACATTTGATATTATGTTTGATGTGGATCTTTATTAGTAAATTTTTAATTAAATGTTTTAAATTAGTGATTTAATGGGTGGTCTTTAGATTATTTGTTTGATACATTAACGTAAATTATTTACAGCATTTAAACCCTATAAGAGAATATAATAGCCTAAAGAAGCACAATAGGTAAATGCAGTTATGATATGGTTAGACATACAATAGGGTTTGTTAAAAACTATAGAAAGCGTCTCATTGCGGTTGGTAACCCTTCTACATCGTTTAAAAACGCTATAGAAAAGTTACAATAGCGTTTTTTAAACTCTATAGAAAGTCTCACATTGTTGCTATGCTTATAATAGCGTCTATAAAACGCTATTATAGGGTTTTCATAGCATTTTTCATAACGCTATGTTTACCAATGTTATTAAAACTCTGACTCTACGATAGCGTTTAAAAACACTATCATAGCTACTTTTAATAGTGTTTAAAAAACGCTATCGTAACCTTTCAATAGCATTTTATAAGACGCTTTCTATAGCGTTTAAAAAATGCTATTGAAAGGTTACAATAGCATTTTTAAACGCTATCAAAAGTAGTTATGATAGCATTTTTTAAACGTTATCGTTGGGTCAGAGTTTTAATAACATTGACAACCATACGTTACGAAAAACGCTATGAAAAACCTATGATATCATAGGGTTTTTGGTTGTAGTGTGGGTTGGGTTTTATCCTTTTGTACACCTGGAGCATGCTCATTGTATAGTTATATTTATTTGATCGGAATAGTTTAACCTTTTAACTCAAAAAAAATTTTTGATTAAAATTTTTCAACATTCACGTGGTTGGTTTTATTTCCATCACTACTACAATTTGCCTTTCAACGACACACATCAAAAAAATAGACATGACGAGAATAACATAAGAAGTCATCCTCAAATAGGTAGCGCCTTCTTGTTTTCAGTTTACGACGGTTGGTGCACCCCGTTGTTGTAAAATGACGGTGTGGCAATACACCGTCGTATTGTATAATGAAATGACGTGGCTTCGAAGCCCCGTCATTTAAGTTGCAATACCTAAAATGATAGGGCATTGAAGCTATGTTGTTTTGTACAATAATAAAAGATGAGGTTCAAAAACCAAATTGTTTTGCTAATAGTATTTAAAATGATGGGGGGGTTTTAGACCTCGTCGTATTTTAGGAAAGCACGATAGGGCCTGGACACCCCGTCGTGCTCTGACACTTTAAAAATGACAGGGTTTTTACCGTTGTATTTTAGGAAAGCACGAGAGGGCCTAGAGAATCATGAAAATAAATTTTACCTTCATCTTTGGCCAAATGACTATAAAATGGCAATAAGAAAACAGCGGGTGATATAACCCCACCGTGTTTGGAGTTAAAAACACGACGGTTAGAATAGAACGCGTCGTGTTTAGGAAGCCACAAATATGACGAGTGCTCTATGACCCGTTGTGTCTTGATCTCCATTGACGATAGGTCGTGGAGCACCCGTCATGTTTTACAACCTAAGCCAGCGTGCCTCTATTTTATTAAGTGTTGCACGTGGGAGTGATCTCCATTCACGACAGGTCCTATAGCCCTCATCGTCTTCAATGGAACACAATAAACCTAAAAATAATCACGCGACTTCTTTCTCCTATTTTCTCCATTATTTTTAACCTATCAAAATTGTCTGCATCTTGTCTTCTTCTACGATTCTTTATTTCTTCTTCGAGTCTTTTGTTTCCTCGTCGCCCTCAACTTGCGTGTTTAAAACTTCTGATTTCTTCTTTATGTCCGCAACTCGCGATCATTTTAGAAGGTATGTTTGTGTTTTTCTCCCTCTTTAATGATTAAATGACATTAATTCTAGGGTAATAGCGAGTTTTTCATATCCTTATAAATTCTCAGGATGGATAAATCATGGTTGCTTATGGATAGAACAACTACAAATTATGACATTGAGGTTGAAAAGTTCCTCAAGTATGTAATGCAGCATGGTAATGACTCTTGTTACTTACGATGTTCGTGTGTGGAATGTGGGAATCTCATTACACTTTCTCCGAGGTAAAAAATCACTTATTCATAATAATATACATAAAAGATATCAAACATGGGTGTGACATGGAGAATTAGATAATTGTACAAAAACAACATTTGGTATAAAAATGAAGGAAGAGAGAGATCTCATGTAGATATTGATGATTATGAATGTGCTATAAATATGGTTTAAGCAGTAGAAGATTGTCATTTGAATAATCCTGAGAAATTAAAAAAGATGCTTAATGACGCTGAGAAGCCTAAAGTTCATGAAATCAAGTGATAACTATATATATTCAGACATTTAAATTTTATAAAATACTTAATCGTAGATTGTTATTGTAGGTTGCAGATGATATTGATGTCTGTATAAATGTATCAAATACAATAGGGTAGATAGTACACGGCCCAACTTATGAGGTAATCAAATAATTTTTGTTACACCACAAATGGCTGTAGATTTTATATAAAATGTCGTGATAACGATCAATATTTTCAGAATAGAAGAGTTAATGTAGTGGCATATACAATGAAAATTGCAATTGCTAAGGATAACAATCCTATATATTTAGACTTGTCTTTTTATGGAGTGGTTCAAGAGATTTGGAAGCTCAATTATAACATGTTTACGCTTCTGTTGTTTACACGTGACGGGGTTGAGAATAGTAATGGGATCAAGGTTGATGATCTTAGATTTACATTAGTTGATTTTGCAAGATTAGGTCACAAAAATGATCCTTTCAGTTTGGCTTCGTAGGCAAAATAAGTTCGAAGATCCACAAGACCTAAGATGGTCAGTTGTCTTATCTTCCACTCAAAGAGAATATCGTAAAAGTATTGTTGATGATAATTGATGTGATACATTATTAAATTATTATTTATTTTATAAGAGATGCCTTATGTTGAAACATTTGATGTAGATGGTGAAAATAAGGTTACTTATGTTCGATCAAATGACGAAGATACTGTGATTATTGAAGGTAATACATGTAACTATATTTATAGTAAGTATGATCGCTACAAGAAAATGGTCTTTTAGTGACCAAACATTTAGCCACAAAGGTAAATTCGCGGCTCAAAGTCATTTTTAGCAACCAAAATTTTATTTGGTCGCCGAAAACTTGATATTTCCCCCGGGAAAAGAAAAGGAGGGTGCATGCCAATTATTTATTGAGATTTTGCCGCCGAATATCTAATAAATTCATCGGTAAAAGTCATGTTTTAACCGACCACATTATAATGTAGTTGGCAAAGGTCCAGCTTTTACTGACTAAATAAAATGTTCGTTGCTAAAGGTCGTAGGAAAATGATGTCATTTTTTGAGAGGTTAAAACCCTCTCAATCCCCTCAACTCACCTCACTCTACGCATAGCCGCTTTCCCTTCTCACCCCCCCCCCCATGACAAAGACCCATTCAACAGAGCCGCTCTTTCTTCTTCACTGTTTGTCGCCGGGCTCTCTTCTTCTTCTTCTTCATCATTTGTCGCCGAGGTTTAGGTAAGAAAACCTCTTCCTCCTTCTTCTTTTTCAACTATTATTTTTGTAGATTAAAACCCTCAATCCTTCGTTATCACCCATTTTGGCCATATATTGATTGTTATCTTAGTCATCTGATTCAGATTTCCAATTTGGTTTGAGATGGGATACAGTTAGTCAGTGCTATACAACTATAGAGTAATCAGGTTAGAGAGAAAGGCTCTATTATTATTCTGAAATCATATAATATATAGATATGCATTTTTCGCATATCCCTTCCCATTTTTTTTGTCAAAATCTGACTCTTGATGTGTATTTACCTTATAATTATTGGTGAAGCTAAAACCAAAATTTATGTATGGTTGAGAAAATGATATTATGCCCAAGTTTTAATTGCAACCATATATGGGGGAGTCTTATGGACTTTGGTATAGTTGAATATCTTTGCCTTTTGAGAAACATAAAAAAGAAGGTACTGGATGGCAAAGTTGGGATTCATGCGAGTATTATGTTATATGATTCCCCGGAGTTGTTGATCAATTATTGGTGATTTCATGATGAACACCATTTGTTGGCCATTTAGTTTATATATATTCTTAACGATTTCCATTGAGTTTTTGAAAAACATGGTTGGCTTTTGTGTAAGCAATGGATTCTTGAATTATATATAAGCATTTAAAATTTTTGGGTATGGAGCTTTTCGTATTTTGACAATTGTCCTAATGAAGTTGTCCTGACTTTTAAACTGTCCTAGAAAGATAGGAAATGTGTCTCTCCAATTAGTTAGGCAAGTGCCTTACAGAATTTGGGTGGTTGTTTTATTTTTCTACTCAGAATAAAAAGAATCATCTAAATGCTTTTTTTAAAATTCAGATTAAGTTGAAATAAACTTTCATGATCGGTTGAAAAATACCTCTTTAGTTTGCTTGAATCAAAGATGATCTAGATCGGCTAAAATATATTACCTAGTTTTCTTTCTCTTTTTCTTAGAATACTATTCAATTACCATTTGACATGTAAGAGTTCAAATGATCATATAGGGAGCACTTTCATCACCATTTCATAGTTACTCTATTTGAGTTGAAGCAAATCTGTCTTTTGTGTTTGTTGGCTAAAATTACTTAAGAACCTCTTTATTCTTTCATTATAAAATATTGGCCAGTAGTGTTCCAATCCTTTTATTCTATCTTTTGTGTATATATTTTATTAAATATATATCATTAAACTTATTATAGAAGTAACTAAAACTTTTGTTATTTTTATTAGATCATTGAGTTGTGCTGTCAAGGGTCATTAAAAGTCACATATGATTTATATGCTTTAGTATTTGGTTCAGATAATCGTGTCAAGTCATATGCTGGTTGTATTGTCAATGGTGTTTGATACCATAATATGGATCATGATCATCATCAGACAACCCAAAATAGTGGCTTAGTAGTTCTAAGAGAACATGATTGTGAAGAGACTGAATTTTTGGTAGGTTAAAAGAAGTTATTGAGATGCAATATCTATGAGAAAGAAAAGTTATATTATTTAAATGCGAATGGTTTGACACAAATACAAAAATAAAAAGAGTGAAGAGAGATCTTGGTTTCACTTGTGAAAATGTGAGCCAAACTTGGTATGAAAATGAGCCTTTATTCTCGCATTTCAGGCACAACAAGTCTTTTATGTTGATGATTGTAAATTTGGAGTCAATTGGAAAGTGGTGCAAAAGGTTCAACATAGACATTTATGGGATTTTCCTGAGATAAAACAAGATGAAGTCATAAACAATGCAATTTTACAGGCATGACGTGGAACCTTCTGAAATAGATGCAAATGTTATTGGAGTAGGAGAAAGTAATATGGAAGATATTGATTTTTTTGTAGATGATGACAATGAATATGGCACTTTGATTAATTATGATGATGATTCAGAGAATTTTATACCAAGTGATGATGATATAGACTGCTTTTAAAGTAATGACGAGAATGTTAGCGTAAAATATTTGCTCATGTCTTCTTACATTTGCTTTAATTTATATTGTAAGCAATAACATGTTTAAGATCTTCACTCATGCTATATATCTTTATGTAGGTTAATGTCTTCCAGAAGAAATACTCCTCTTCCAAATCTAGATCCTGCTGTAGGATCTTCTATTGATGAAGATGGTTCTCAAACATGTATATACACTTTGTAATGGTTCTTTTTCTTATTCTTTATTTTGTTTTAGGGGCTTCATCTTCTTCGGGGAGTGTTAGACAGGTTTGTGGGTCAACAAGAGGGATTGGGTTGGAGAGATTAGTGAGCCTTATAGGAAAATTACCTATCGATACCCTTCCTCCTGATGTTGAGAGACTTGTTGGATAGTGGACCACCAAATTCAGTCACAAGATTGATGCCCTCGTACGGCAATTCGTACCACTTCAATATGAGGGCGGGTCCAATGTGCCTCCAGAATTTCTAACTTTTTATTTGATTCGGCTAGATATTTTTTGAATACTTTCTGTTTAACGCTCCTTGTCTTAAGATAATAGTATTAGTTTCAATGTGTGTGTGCAGGGGGGTTATCATTTTGTACCTGAGCGTGTTAGATGCTTTTTGAATACTTTACAATTGATGCTCATTGTCTAAGATAATAGTGTTAGTTTCAATGTGGTGGGATACTTTGTATCTGATTCTGCTAGATGCTTTTTGAATACTTTCTGATTGATGCTTATTGTCTAAGATAATAGTGTTAGTTTCAGTGTGTGTGAGAGGGATGGGGGAAGAGGGATGAGGGAGGGGTTGTCACTTTGTATTTGAGCGTGCCATATGCTTTTTGAATACTTTATAATTGATGAATATATTTAACTTGAATTTGGCTCATTGGAATGTTACAGTAACGCATGTGTGTTTTTACGGGATTAGCCTATCGCTGAGGATGTCACACCACGCACTGAAGAAGAGATAGTTGAAGAAGTCTCTAGAGTGAAATAAAGGTCTTGGACCTGGAGCTCTACCGCATCTTCTTCTATGAAAAAGAGACGATGTGAAAATATATTTTTACAAAAATAAGTTAAGTCGTTGGAGAGCCAACTACAAAGTGTACTCCCTTAGGGGGATATCACTATGTATCTGAGCGTGCTAGATATTTTTTGAATACTTTCTAATTGATGCTCATTGTCTAAGATAATAGTGTTAGTTTCAATGTGGGGGATACTTTGTATCTTATTCTGCTAGATACTTTTTGAATACTTTCTGATTGATGCTCATTGTCTAAGATAATAGTGTTAGTTTCAGTGTGTATATGTGTGGGGGTGTCACTTAATATTTAAACGTGCTAGATTCTTTTTGAATACTTTATGATTGATGAATATATTTATCTTGAATTTGGCTTATTAGAATGTTATTAGAACGCATGTGTGTTTTTACGGGATGAGCTTATCACTGAGGATGTCACACCTCGCACCGAAGAAAAGATGGTTGAAGAAGTTCTAGAGTGAAATAAAGGGCTTGGACATGGAGCTCCACCCACATCTTCTTCTAAGAAAAAAGTCGATGTGAAAATGTAATTTACAAAAATAAGTTAAGTCGTTGGAGAGCCAACTACAAAACTTACTCGTTTGGGTTCGTCAAAACAGTTTTCCAGCTCCTGACGATGACTCAACAACGATAACGCGAGGTTCACAATATTTGTTAAGCTTTGTAGTTGTAACTATCGAGCTTTGGATATTATCTTTTGACTTATCATTTTTGGATACATTTGTTGCAGTCGAGCTTTGAATACTATATTTTAAATTAACTTTTTTGGATATGTTTCGAGGTTTTTGTAAAGAACTACTTCGTCACATTACATATATTAACGATCAATATATGTATTTCTTAGAAAAATATTGTGTATGATAGATAAATATTCTGATGATATATTAACTATCAGGTATGTGAAAACTAAAAATTCAATATTTTTAATAAATATTCAAAAAAGAAGCTTTTCGTGATTAAAATTTTTGTTGTTGCCAAAAGTTATGGGCGACCAAATTTAAAATTCATCGTGATAATTTATGCGACGAACAATTGATTGATCGTGAAAATTTAGCAACCAACCAAACTTTTCGACGCCGACGGATGTTGCAATGATAGGACATTCGTCACGATAAACTACGCATGACGAGCTTTCATTCATCTTTAATAGTCTTCGTTGACGAAGCAAACAACTTTTGTGATGAATGAAACTTCGTCGACAAAACCTTTTATCGACGAAGTTTAGGGGCTTGGGCGACCAATATTTTGGTTGCGGAAGCCCCTATTTCTTGTAGTGGATGTTGGTGTGTTTATGTTGTGTTTAACTTTATATTGTTTTATTCTTTTAGTCATTATTAAACTAACAATCCATAATGCAACACATGACTGGATAAAAGAAGCAGTAAATATCAAGTCATCAAATATGTACGTATGATAACTTTCAATACTCTTTTACCTTACTTTATAATTTAGTAAGTTAAATTTCATCTTTATTGTTGCGCGAGTTCAACAACTAAGAAGAATAATATTGGAGCAACTAGAACAACTAAAAAGAAAGATTCAAAGTTCATTAGCTTCAAAGTTTTTGTAATTAACTTCAGTATTTGTTTTTTCAGTCTACAATGTTAGAAATTTTGAAGATAATCATATTATTTGCAATAAAGAGTTATATTATTTGCTTAGATATTTGCATCATTTTTGTTTACGTTTATTGTGCAATTTTAATAGGTTGCTTAATGATTCAGTAATAAATTAAAAAAAACTATATAGAAACACGACGGTTAGTCCAATCATTGTAAAAAAATACATGGAAGAATGACGGTTGGTAGACAAACCGTCGTAAAAAATCATGACGGCAAGTCCCCAACCTTATTTACGATTTTTGTTCCAGCCACTTTCGTCTTTAAACTACGACGGTGGCTGAACTTCCCATCATGTATTTAAGTTAGAAGATGATGGTTTCTAGACCAACCATCATCATTTTGTCCACGCCGTCAATAATATTCTATTTTTACGATGACATTTAAAATGATGGGTTGTCAACCGTCATCTATAATTTTTAACGACATGTATTTCTGGTCGTTAAAAATCCGTTTTGTAGTAGTGCATGCATAGATATTAACTTTCATATTTATAATCAGATAAACAGACAACTTAACAATGAATTGTCCATATAAAATTAATATTCTAGTAAACAATACAAGAACATAAAATCGGTACATCATGCATCCAAATCAAGATTAGCTCTCCTCAAAAAATTGAAATACAATAAATAATCATCACGACCACAATACTTATTCCTGTTATAGGATATTGTTTCCCATTGCAATAAAATTTGGACCAAACTTGTTTTCGAATTATTCATGTAAATTTAGAATTGAATGTATACATAGTAGAATTAGGAACGCGCTATATGTCAGATGTAGTAAATAGAAGATGCTCCATTCTAAGTCTTCATTATTGCTGGTGGCGTTCTTGATCTACTGAATGACTGAGAGTATTTGTCTTTGATTGATCATTTCTACGCATGTTGAAACATATTAAACTGAGAATAAATATAAGAACGACGTCAACCCAAACTAATAATAATACTCTCTTATAAGAGAGTTGTGTGTTGAGCTCGAGGTGACCTGAGTAATCAAATAAGAATTGATAATGGGAGAAATGCGAGGCTGAAATCATATTGAGAAACTTCACCTAAATTGAGAAGTTGTATTTTTCATAGCGAACAAGATCTTTGTTTTTCGATGTCCACATTTAATGAAGTCTGACGGACAATCAATTGCTACACCTCTACTGTTGATGCAAACACGGACGTCTTTGAGCTGAATACTATCGATGTATGTCGTGCATCTAAGAATTGGGGAAGAGCCCAATGCTTTTTCAATTTCTTTATATAATACATCTCTATTATAAGGTTGATTAGCGGGAAATGTAATACCTAAAAAATTGATTAATTAGTTAACAAGAGAAAGTAGCAAGTATTTAACCAAACACCCAGAAAAAAGGAGCAGCAAAAGAAGCTAAAAAAATAACAATAATGTTGAAGCTGAATCTCGTTACACATTTAATAATTTCAAGTTAAAACGTATACTTACCCGATTTTAGCAATGAACTATATAAATTCTCATACGTGATTGCATATTTTATGACCAAATAAAAATAATTTTCTGGGCTTATGTTGGTGCATGCTCCATGTTGTAACCACTCCTGCTCCCAGAAATCTAAATCAATTCGTCCATACTTAAGGTTTGGCCAGAGCAAGGGTAGAAAGCTAGAAAAATTCCAATTTGCAACCTACAAAGAGAGAAAAGGTGAATTGTATGATATTAGTAAAGCGAAATATATACTTTTGACACCTATACTTTGGTGTCAGTTTTAATATAGATCTCAAATTTCAAACAAAAAAATATTCTTATATTAGACCTAAAATTTATATAAACATTTCAAATTTGACTATACCTCTGAAAATCTCAACATGACTCAAGGTAGACTGCTAAATGCACAGTTGGACATGTGTGGGATGTACAATAGCTAGCTGACGTGTTAATTTTCGATGCCCTATCCAAAAATGCCACATCCTCTCTCTCTCTCTCTCTCTCCATTTCTCTTCCTATTTTCCTCCACTTATAGAGTTCTTCGATTCCATTATACCATTAGAGCAACAATTGCGGGACCGTGTTTGAGCTACTCTAATGGGGTTTGCAGAAGAGCTATGAGCTTTATCTCATGGTAATGTGTAAGTAAGTTTGGGTCGTAACCTATTCCCTGTTTCTTGTGCATGTTGGCTTTTTGCTGATGTTTCTAGCTACTTGGACCTGCTGTGAATGTTTAGTTTAGGTTTAAGATTACTAGGTGTGAAATAGTCTATATGTGAACTCTAAACAAACTCAAACTTGACCTATATATAACATATATTATTTTGTATATGGTGTTATTAATATTACAAATAATCAATGAGATATATTTTTACACTACTAAGGTGTTTAAGCTTTCATAGTCAAACGTGGTTGTATTCTAGTTTCTAGTGTCTCTGGAGCAATTATACTTAGAATTTTTCTCTGTGTATCTGTTTTTTTTTCTAGTTTTCTTATGATATTTTTCTTTAACAAAACAAGAAAACTAAAACTACAATTGATGTTATGCAACATACAAATTTTTAAATATTTTATTTTTGGGTGAGTTTGAGAGCCTTCATCTGAAGCACTTTAGTACTTTATTGAAAATGTTACTCCAAATGATGTGTAGTTGATAAAAGTTGTTTGAAACACATTTTAATATATTGAAACACATTTTAATATATTGAAACACATACAGGAAATACATGCTTAAATGTCTCCTAAAATATTATTACATACACATGAATATGCTTTAGAATTTATGCAAGTGTTTCGTAGAAAGACGTATATAACATAATTATGTATTATGAAAACACTTAAATGTATTAAAAATTACTTTAGATCATATTTGTTTAACAAATGTTGCCTTCTAAAACATATTTTGGCTTTTAGAAAAACATTTTCTATAATAAACACATATTCATGTGTTTCTTAGATGCTTCAAAATATAAATAACGCTCATATTAAAGTGTTTCATACAAAGATTGTATATGAAATAATTTTCAACTAAAAGTGTTATTCTAATACATAAAAATGCTTCTAATCATAAAAACTTCCTAAAAAACCTTTAATTAATTATATGAAAGCGAAAACAAATATTTATTTTTGAATAATTGTTATATCTTACCTCGGCTTTCGAAAAATTGTAGTTATCAATACATGGACGTAGATCGTGCTTGTGGTACACGTCAAATGGCCTCCACAAGCCATGGACTTTGAAATCTTGGGGAACTGGTGTTTTGCATCTTATAAACGGTTGGTTACAATATGCATTAGGCCATACAAGTACAACTGTTAAGTAATGAAATGATGTTTTACTCTCCCCTGAATGAAAAGAAGTTAGCATCAGTAAAAGAAGAAGACCAACTAGTATCTTCTTGCTCACCATTTTCATGTTTCAAATTAGTTTCTTCTTACATAACCACTCACATCATTTCGTATTTATAAACTGGTAGATGGTGGTTTTCACTGTTATAAAATAATTACAAACTAATTAATTACGTATAAATGAAGGCAGCCACACCATTTTAAAAAAATGTTTTAATTTTATATGGTAAATGAAGGCCAACACAATAAGGTTACGATGGTAAGAGAAATCAAAATTTAAAGCAAAACAACCATTCATGATGATGCACGGTTTCAAATCTGAATTTTAAAACTCAATTATAATGTAGTAAAAATTAGACGACAACATTTTTACTTATTATTTGAAGTTTATTGCGTTAGAAATATTTTGGATAGAACGACATGTGGTGTAAATAACATAATTATTTTTATTATAACACAAAAACATAATTACACCAAGCACTGCTTGGACTTACAATAGCCAAGACTACATGCTCTCTTTACACGACCACAATACACTACACTACTCACACTCACTACATTTCTACTTTAAAATTCTTTGGACACTCACTACTTTAACACACACTTCTTTTGAACACTCACTTGGAGATCCACCAAATAAAGGACCAAAGGTCCTATTTATAGGCCTCAAAGTCTGTTAACAAACTGACTTAGTAAGTGCCAGAAAAATCTAGCACATGGGCTTAAGCCCAATGCTAGAAAATTCTAGCTCCTTCCTTAAGAGGTGGTGCTGCCTCTACAATTCTTCCCCTCAGCATTGACTCATTTTTCCTCTTTCTCATGCTTAATTGTCCTCTTAACTTCTGAAACCTTGTAGTGTTAAGTCTTTAAGTGAGTAAGTCTGCTACTTGATCTCCGCTCTTCACTTGGTACATCTTCAGTTCCTTTTATAGTATTTTTCTCTTAGAAAATGATATTGCACCTCACATGCTTTTTCCGGGCATGGAAAACTGGATTTTCTACTAGACTGGTTATCGCAGTAAAATGGCATAACGTAATCTGTAAAAAGGTGTAGGTCCTTCATCAGTTGCATTAGCAACATACTCTCATGTGTTGCCATTGCTGCTCCTCTATACTCTGCTTTTGTGATTGACAAGGACACCGATGGTTGCCTTTTACTACACCAAGATATAGGTCCAGATCCAAGCTTGAACACATATCCAGTTGTTGATCGACAAGTATCACGATCTCCAGCATAATCAGCATCACAGTATCTAGCTATCTTAAACTCGTCACATTTCTTATATAAGAGACCATAATCAATGGTATCTTTGACGTACCTCAATATTCATCGTACTGCTTCCAAATGATGTTTCTTGGGATGTTGCATATATCGAATCGCTACGCCAACTACATATGAGATATATGGTCGAGTTAATGTTAGGTAAATCAGACTACCAACTAGTTGTCGATACATTGCCCCATCTTGTAAATCATTGCTTTCATGAACACATAGCTTGGCATTGACTTCCATAGGTGTTGAGATGGGCTTGCACTCGACCATTCCGAACCTTTGTAACAAGTCTTTGCATACTTTTGTTGGCAGAGAAATAAACCTTCCTTAGTTTGATCAACTTCTCATCCAAGGAAGTGCTTCAATTCTCTAAGATCCTTCATTTAAAAGCGGACTGCAGGTTCTATTTCGTTTGACAAATTTTTAATTCATCATCACCTGTGATGATGAGATCATCCACATATACCAGTACAACCGTGATTTTTGCTTCTTTTACGTTGACGAATAGGCTTGAATCTACATGTGCCATGACCTATCCATTTTCCAGCAATCTTACCAAATAATGCTCTTGGAGCTTGCTTCAGTCCATAGAGCGCCTTTTTCACTTTACAAACATAGACAAGATGATCTTTATCCTCGAACCACCTTTGTTGGACCATATATTTTTCACGATCTAGTTCTCCATGTAGAAAGGTATTCTTCACATCCATCTGCCATATTTTCGAGTGTTTGCTTACTACAAGTGCTAGTAGGATCTGAACTGTTGTGATCTTGGTAACTCGACTGAATATCTCATCATAATCTAGCCCATACTATTGAGAGAATCCTAAAGCTACTAGTAAAGCCTTATACCTCTCAATCATTCCATCTGGACGAGTTTTCACCTTGTAAATCCATTTACAGGAAATGGGCTTTTACTTCCCTTGGCTTTAGCACCAACTTCCAAGTTTGATTCTTCTCTAGAATGCTTATCTCTTCTCTCATGGCTTCTAACCACTTGGTGCTCTTAGGCGCCTCTTCATATATATCCGGTTCTCTAAAGTTTTTTTCTTCAACTATTGCGGCGTTTGCATACTTGGGATACAGTTTTCATATTCTTGTTGATCTTTGAAGCTCTGGACTTACTGCTTTTGGTTGACTATCACTCACATCGTCTGCTGCTCTTCGATGCACTCATGTTTGCCACGGACTCTATGTTGTCTCATCCACAAATTATCTTCTTTTCTTTATTCTTCTTCAACCACTCATGAAGTCGATTATATCTCAACAACTGGCTCCCCCATCTTCTTTTATAAATCATCTTCTATTTCCTTCGAATATGGTAATTCTTCGTTTTACGATGACCACCATGAGGAAGTTTCATCGAACACCACATTCCTTGACGTATAAATCTTTCCACTTGTAGGTCACAACATTTCCACCATGTCCTTTGGCAATCATATCCTACAAAGATACATCGTATTGCCTTTTTTTTTATCAAACTTGCTATGTAGATGACTTGGCACGAACATATAGCACACATAACCAAATACGCAAAAGTGACTAACTGCAGGCTTACAACCCCATAGTTTCTCAAAGGGTGAACAAACCCTAACTTGGGTTGGGGAAGTTTATTAATCACATGAGTAGTTGTCCTCATACATTCTGCCCAAAATCTTCCTACACATTCTTTACATGTAACATGCTTCAACATGTTTCTGCAAGGTGACGATTCTTCCTCTCAGCTTCAACATGTATTTGCACATGTACATTGGTGGCGTATGCGACATTCTCACAGATACTGTGAAAATTCTTCTGATGTGTATTCGCCACCATTGTTTGTTGGGATGCATTAAATATTCTTATCGACTTCTCCTTCTGCCATTTCTTTGAATTCCATAAACTTTGAGAGCATTTCAAACTTTTCTTTAATAAAGAAGACCTACACGTACCATGAGAAGTCATCAATGAATGTAACCATGTACATCATACTGCTGATTGATGGTTGCTTAACTCACCCGGATACATTTGAATGGACCAGCTCTAACAGTGCCTTGGCTTTAAATTTTTGGTGCGCTTTACCGAATTGACAACCCACACAGACATTTTCTGCTCTAACATCGAGTTGAGGAGGACGCTTCAACATAGACTTCTTCATCATTACCTTGAGTTTATGATAGCTCACTTGTCCTAATCTTGCATGTCATAAATCTATTATTTCGTTCTTCCGAGTCTTGTCCATATAAGTTGATTCTGTAGATCTTACGTAGACAGACTTTCAACGCTATCCCTCCCTCATCAGCGTTCCAGAGATCTTAAGGTCTTAATATACCTTAACATCGTGGAGATCTTAAGGTCTTGATATAACTGATAGTAGATTTTTCTTTACTCCGGCTACATGATATACTTCATGAAATGGTACTTTATTTGAACTTAATCGTGGCATGATTATTGTTTTACCGATGTGGGCGATTGAAAATCTTGAGTTGTTAGTTGTGACCACCATGCAACGTCCTTTATACTTGGTCATGCTCCATAGATTCTCTTTGTCTCATGTCATATGATTTGAGCATCCGGAGTCGACTATCCAATCGTTGTAGCAGTTGATCGATCCAGGAACAATAGTCGTTAGAGATACTTCTTCTTCTATAGTGAAAGAGGCTTCAATGTCCTATTCTTCATCGCGTCCATCTGGCACTTGATGTGACTACATTACTCTATATTGGTTTCTTCTTCGACCAACAGTCTTTAGCCATATAGCCATTCTTTCCGTAATTATAGCATTTCCATTAAATATTCTATGTTGTCGAGGTTGACCGCTCCTGTTGTCTTTCTTTTATGCTCCCATTTGTTGAGGACTTTCGTGCTGACTATCTTAGTCACTGTCTTTCTTCATTCTTCTTTGAGTATTTTTTATGGGCCGACCTTTGCTATTACTGCAAAAGAGTGCTTCATCCTCATTCTTAGATGAGGCTACAGAAATTTGCTTAGCTAACACTTCCTAATCAGCTAGCAAATTTTCTAACTCCATAAGAGATGGTTGGGTTTACCAACCTTGTATAACAGTAATAAAACTTCTATATTCTTGCCTCAATCCATGAATGATTATTATTCTTTCTAGAATCAACATGCCAGCAGAATAGTCTAATGTAGAGATTTCACGACAACTAGACTTTACCTTAGTAAAATATTGGCTTATCGTCATGTTGCGTTGTGCTATTGAGAGAAGCTTGTTCTCCAGAAGTTGCAGATTTGCCTCATTCTTCTTCGAGAACAACGCAGCAAAGGTGTCTCACGCGTCATTGGGTGTGTTTGCTTGTCTAATATGCTACAACATTTCTTCCTTAACTATGGTCCTGATGGCAAACATTTCCTTGCCAGCTATTATCTTCCATTTCTTCAGAGCTGCAGGATCTTCAAGTGGTACAATATCACTATGGTTATCAATCTCCCACAAATATTGGCCTTGGAGATACGACTCCATATACATTGACCACGTGTTGTAATTGTGTGTGTTCAACTTCTCAATTCCACTGACCACTTGAAGGTCACCTATCATGGCTTAGCTAAACTCAAGCAAGCTTGATTTTCAAAAACAAGTTCTGTAGTACTAAACCGTACACGATATATGCAAGAAGCTCAACAATTGGTTCTTAAAATGAACCATTCGTAATTCAGACACGACCAAAAATCGATCCACTCTGATACTACTTGTTGAACAGAACGACACGTGGTGCAAATAATGTAATTAATTTTATTATTAGAAAATAAACAATTACACCAAGCACTGCTTGGACTTACAACAGCCAAGACTATATAATCGCTTTACACTATCACAATATACTACACTACTCACACTTGAACTCACACTCACTATATTTCTACTTTAAAACTCTTTAAACACTTACTACTTTGACACACACTTCTATTGAACACACACCAAACAAAGAACCAAATGTCCTATTTATAGGTCTCAAAGTAAGTTACCAAACCCACTTAGCAAGTGCTAGAAAAATCTAGCACATGTGCTTAAGCTCAATGTTAGAAAAATCTAGCTCATTCCTTAAAGGCAATGTTGCCTCTACAAAATATGTATAGTTAAGTAATTCTAATATATGGTGAACCATTTCACCCACCAAAAGCCATTACCATGCGTACCACAAAATCACAAGCCCGCTCTTACCAATGGTAAGTTATCATTGGCTATATATATAGAGGTATATATATGTACATATATAGCCAATGATAACTTACCATTGGTAAGAGCGGGCTTGTGATTTTGTGGTACGCATGGTAATGGCTTTTGGTGGGTGAAATGGTTCACCATATATTAGAATTACTTAAACCCAATGTTAGAAAATCCTAGCTCATTCGTTAAGAGGTAGTGCTGCCTTTGCAAAATATGTATTGTTTACATATATAAACTAGCAAAACAACTCATTTTGCTACAGTATATAACTTGACGATTTTTTAGAACCGTCACACATTGTTCGATCTATTGCGATAGTTCGAACCAACCATCGCCCTTGGCACCAGATTTTGAGAAGGTTCTCTTGAACCGTTGCATTTTGTTAAACTATTGTGACGGTCCTCCTGCAACCGTCGGAATAAGTCGTTATATTGCTACGGTTGCATGAATTTTCGCAATATATATCACATTTTGAGACTATTGCGATGGTTGGTTTTACCGTCGCCATATAACCGTCACAATTTAGTCATTTTCTTATAGTGTTATGCAGACAATTCGCACGTGTTTGTTTATTAAACATACTTACCATCTTCCACTGAATAGCTTAAGTCTTGATTACATTTCCTATGTGACTAATAGGCTCCTAAAATTCAATAAGTTCACGAATTTTTTTCCAAGGGGTTTATCCTTTCATTGGCTTTTGAAATAGAATTAATTTTTTTATCAAAGTTACATTGTAAATTCTAATGGGAATGAAGGAATATGACTCAAACTCATGAATTCTAAGATATATGTGTGGGGTTTAACAAACTACGTCAATCCAAAAGTTTTATCAGATTCTATGAAACAATATGCTTAATTACAAAAGTTTTAAGTATATATACTAAGTTATTAAAGTTGCATGGAGGGAGTGGAAGCAAAACATCCAAGGTGCACTAGTTTTTTAACATCTCTAGCCCTTTACAATATTGATGAAAAAATTGTTGTACTTATACATGATATTTATATATAGGGGAAAAAGATAAACTCAAAAAGATATCATTTATAAATAGATAATTGCATATATGCATAATAATGTGGGTGCATGTATTGTACCTATAAAAGTTTCCAAAAAAATGTACCCACAAAAGTTTCTAAAAAAATGTACATAAGTCCTGGTTACAAAAAAGGTACGAAACTAAAATCATGACATCATTACAATATTCCTCTATGATTCTTCATGTTTTGAAAGCAGAGCATAATCACTTCATTATCGATATTATTGAATATATCTTTCTCAATGTATGTGATCAAATTATATGATAACCATTGATCTCTCATTCGGTTTTGAAGTTGGCTTTTTATGATTTTCATTGCAGAAAATTTTGTCTAACTCTTTCAATTTATGTCTAAAACTTTCAAGTAATGTGAAATGTGTGAAGATATTAGAAGAGAGACTTACCTTTTCAAAAGATGAATACACCAAATATGCTCCATCTCTAGGTCCACGGCTCCCTTGGCTCTTCAATATTCTTTCTTTCTTTTGTTTCCCTCTCTCTTTTGTTTTACTTCCTTAAGATTTGTCTTGGAGTGGGTACATCTAGGCTATATTGTAGTTAATGTGGAGTGGATAATGGAGTGTGAAGTTGGGTAATAGGTGTAGCCTTTTGTCCTTTTATTGTATTGGGAAAGAAACTTTTTGGGAATTGAAAAGTTAAGTGGGGGCAAAAAAAATTAGCTAAACTATTTAGGGGGTACGTAGCTATTCTCATATATTTTTTTACATTTATGTGTGGTAGAAATTAAAATTTCATAAAATAAAGGGGGCAATTGCTCCCTTTACATAAACGTGTCCTCGTTGCTGGAATCATATAGTTTGTCCCCTAAAGGGTTTAGATTGTCCACTATTGTTAACACCAAGTTTTAACATGATTCATAACATCTTAGTTGTATCATCCACATAAAACAAATCACATTTTTATTTTCTCTACAAATTTATAATATCCAGACATAGTTTTAAAGTAAAAAAAGATTTTTTTTTTAAATTAAATAAAAAAGACAATCTAATAAAAGTAATACATTCAAATACAATAAATGTATATAATTTCTCCGTCTTTCCTCCTTGCGTCAAGATATGTGTATGATTCACACCATATAAGCCCTCGAAAATGTGATCGCTTTGTCGAATCGAACATCATATTCTAAATGGTTTTAATATCTAGTATCTCTAAATCCTTTTTTGAGTCGAATTCGCCAAGTATTCCAATTTTTATTGGATAGAAAATAATATCATTTTTGTCTTAAGTTTAGTTTTTGGTGTCTAGGAAATAACTTGGTCTAGCTTATTACTTTAAAGTGAGAGTTTAAATAAATTTACCCTTGTAGTTTTCTCTTAAGAGATTTTTCACGTTAAATCTGAAATTCATATTTTTTCTGTTCAGCTCTTGCACTACTTTTTATTTTTGTGCTTTAGATATTATCTCTTATCTCTTATATTTATTGAACATGAATAATTCTCAGTGTTAGGCCACATCTGCAGAGAAGAAAAGTAATTAAAACAAATGCCCCAAAGCATTATGAGAATAGTTGAATTTACCATGTTGGCAGATATGAAGAAGCTGATATGGAGATACTCGCCTAACCAATGTAGTTGAAGTATAAAAGTCGCATAGGAAGTCACGAAATTCAGAGAAGCCAATTGAGGGAATCATCACCGTGGAAAAAGCTGGTAGAAATCACTACAACTATCAGATTCACCACACCACGTCAAATTATTCAAATTCAAAAAGTTGTTAATACTGATAAGTAAGGCTCAATCATTCAGCTAAAAGATGAAGAAAATTCTGGAAGATAAACTCAATCTCGAAGAATATTCCGTTTATTCTCTCTTTATTTTGGTAATTAAGTTGTATTACAAACCTATAAATACAGGACAAATTGTAAACTGAATTATCATCGAATACAAGCCATTGCAAATTACTTACTCTCGTGCATATTTTCTCTACTCTTGATATTTTTTATTTTAGATGAAAAAATTCATTTATATTTTGGTGCTTTCATTGAGAGCCGAGAGAAAACGCTCAAGAAACCCACCAAAAAACACTAAACATGCCTAGAATTAGATCCAACACAGTCCAAAATAGAGACAATGAAGCCAGAAACACTAATGACCAAACAGATCAACCGACCCCACCAACGGAGATACTCCAGACAATTCTGACTGGGATGCGAGAGATGGAAGAACGAAACGCAGCGTGATGCGTGGAGAGCTATGTAAGAACATATCCATGCTCTTCAACAAGAGATGGCTCGGACGCGTACTGAGGTCAGCCAAAGAGTAAATAATGAAGAACAAGACATCAATTCAGAGACTAATAGGTGATATGTGAGACAAGAAAACCACGAGAACAGCAAACATGCAATGGGAAGAAGAGGAAATTCAGTCTCAAAATTGAGAAGAGGAGGTTGCAAAGGCTTGCCAATCTAAAATTATCACCAAGGAAATTGTAGAAGAATTATTGGAATGAAATTTGCTGGAGATGAGGAACCTGGGGAGTACTGGAAAAAGAGACCTTGAATCTCTCACCAGTACCCCGTTGAGTCAAGAGATTCTAGTGGCTCCTGTACCCAAGAAATTTGTGGCTCCCAAGTTCAAGTGTTATGAAGGAAGAGAGATCCAATTGATCAACTTCACCGTTTCAGGCAGATAATGGTATTGTATCAGCATGAGGATGAGTTAATGTGCAGAATGTTCCCAACCAGTCTAGATGGAATGGCCTTAAAATGGTATCATTCGCTCCTTATTTATTAGAGGACACGGAGTATCTCCTCACGATCATGATCAAGGAAGGAGAATCCTTATGGGAGTACACCCATAGATTCAAAGATGAAATGGCGAAGGTCAAAAACTATGATGATCAGATGGCCAGACGAGCTTTTAGAATAGGGTTAGGACCAAACTCACCATTGTTCGAAGACTTGTCCAAAACAAAACTTTTATATATGGCAGAGACTTTCCAAAGGGCTCAGACCTACATCACACTAGAAGAAGAAAAGAAGTGTATGTTGAAAGAACAGAAGCGTTTGTTGAAAAAGGAAGAATCACGGAAGTGAGAAAAGAACTTCTAATCAAAGAGGAAGGGAACTGACATGAGGGAGAAAATTGATAAAAGGGGTGGAAAACGGGGAAGGACAGAGTACCAAAGGCAAGATTCAAGTAGAACATCCAAGGGATAAGGTCTACACACCGTCCCTCCCAATGAATCAGATCTTAGAAAACATTAAGGACAAGCCATGGTTAAAAAGACCAGCATCACTTACAAAAGAACCCAGTTACAAAGACAAGGATAAGTATTGTTCTTTCCACAGGAGCAACAAACACTACACTAGAGATCGCTTCCAACTCAAAAGAATATATTGAAGAACTTATAAAACATGGATATATGTGTCGGTTTGTAAAAAGAGAATAGCATAAATGGGAAGTAGGAAAAGAAGACCGTGGCGATGAAAAACGTGATAATGAGAAACAACCTCTTCGCGTTGTCAGCACTATATTTACACTAACGGAGTAGGAAGGAATAACAAGAAAGGGAAGGAAGTAGTACTGTAAGAAACCTATGTTGGAGAAGCGCATGGAGAACCACTCATCTGACAACGAGAATCTCCTGCTAATATTTGATGATCAAAATCTCAAACACGACAGACACCATAAAGATGCACTTGTCATTTCGATACAAGTCGGTAATTGCCTCTTGAGAAGAGTTCTAGTAGATGATGGAAGCGTAGTTAACATACTATACTGGACCATGAAAAGATGTCAATGGGAGATCAGAAGCTGCAGGGGACCTCACAACCATTGATAGGTTTTAATGGAGCTATCAGCTACTCGGAGGGTATCCTTACTCTCCTTGTAAGAGCTGAACCTTTAAATCAAATGACTAAGTTTATGATTCTGGATACTTCATCCCCGTACAACGCCATTCTGGGAAGAACATGGCTGCATAAGATGAAAGTTGTACCATCAACCTTCTACCAAGTATTAAAGTACGTCTCACCAGAAGATATCAAGACCATCAAATGAGACCACGCTTCAGCCCGCATCTGTTCTGTGACTGTATTGAAGTCTGTAAAGAAAAAGTGTACAAAAGAAGAAAAACTCAGATAGCCAAAGGAAGCAACTCAATAGCAATCAAAGGATGACGGGTCAGACAGCCTGAGGTACGAGGCAGGGGAACATACAGCGTTGGTGTGTTTAGAAGAAGGAACATAAAAGATGACAAACATCGACACCTGCCTCGACCAAGAAGAGAAAGACATGTTGATCGACTCTCTACGAAGGAATAAAGATGTTTTTTCCACTACTGCGCAAGAAATGCTAGGGATTCCAGAAGATATTATATGCCACAAGTTAAACACAAATCCAGCAGTAAAACCAGTAAAACAGAAGAAAAGGAGTTTCACGCAAGAAAAGAACAGAGTAATAAAGGAAGAAGTAGATAAACTACTAAATGTGGGATTCATTAAAGAAGTTGACTATCTAGAGTGGCTGGCCAATGTAGTGATGGTACGAAAAAAGAATGGCAAATGGGGAATCTGTGTGGATTTCACCGACTTAAACAAATCTTGTCCAAAGGACGACTATCCACTGTCTAAAATTGACCAAATGGTAGACGCCACATCTGGACATGAGCTCCTCAGCTTTATGAAAACCTACTCTGGAAATAACCAGGTGAAACTGTTCCAACCTGACCACGAAAAAACTTCTTTCATTATTGAATATGGCATCTATTGTTATAAAGTAATGCCTTTTGGGCTGAAAAATGCAGGAGCTACATATTAGAGATTGGTGAACAAAGTATTATAGAGTCAGGTTAGAAGAAATATGGAGGTGTACGTAGATGACATGTTGGTAAAAAGTAAAGGACGAGAAAACCATATCCAAGATCTAGAGGAGGCTTTCTCAGTCTTAAGAAAGAACTCAATGAAGCTGAATCCAAAAAAGCGTACTTTCGACATTGTTGCAGGGAAATTCCTTGGTCATTTAATAACCCAGTGAGGGATAGAAGTTAACCCAGACCAGGTGAAGGCTATAATGGAGATGGAGTCCTGGGGAATAAAAAAGAAATTCAAGGACTAACTAGGAGACTCACGACATTCAACAGGTTTATTTCCATATCAACAGGTAAATGCAAGTCGTTCTTGGATAAACTGAGAAAGAACTCTACAGACAAACGAGATGAATAGTGTGAAGCTGCCTTTAACAGAATCAAGGAGTACTTAACAACACCCCTAATACTCTGAAAACCAATGTCTGGTGAGCAACTCCTCTTGTATGTTGCAGTTTCAGAAATAGTTGTAAGTGCCGTGCTCATTAGAGAAGAAGAAAATAAGCAGAAGCCCATATAATTCAACAGTAAAAGCTTGGTGGCAGCAGAGACAAGGTAAAAAAATTAGAAAAATTAGTATTGGCGATCGTAACTGCTGCAAGGAATATTAGACCTTATTTTCAGAGACACAACATTAAGGTATTAACTAACACACCTGTTAAAAGTCTACTGCACTCCCCAAAGGTAAGTGGAAGAATGGTGAAATGGCCAATCGAACTAAACTAGTATGAGATCATTTATGAGCCTAGAACTTCAACCGAGGGACAAGTGTTAGCACATTTCGTCACAGATTTCAGCGGTGAAATAATTAGTCCATAACAGCCTAAAGAAGTGGAGAACGGGTCTTGGAAACTATATGTGGATGGTCCTTCTAACAATAAGGGGGCAGGAGCTGGAGTAGTGGTGCAAACCCCATTCAGAGAAACATTAGAGCATTTTATCTCATTTGGATTTAATGCATCGAATAATGAGGCTGACTATGAAGCGCTAATAGCTGGAGTATCTTTGCGACGAGAATATGAGGTAACTAACGTGAAAATATTTTGTGATTCCATGTTAATTGTCAAGCAGGTAATAGGAGAATACGTAGCTAAAGATGAGAGAATAATAAGTTATTTACATTGGGCAAGAGAATTGATGAACTCGTTCAAAAGTTATGAGATTCAATAAATCTCGAGAACTGAGAATGGACACGCAGACGCGCTAAAAATTTGGGATCATCATTGCGATTCCCACATAACAGAAATGTACCGGTGGAATTCTTGGAGGAACCAAGTATTCAGCCCTCATTGAATAACGTTGTTGAACTGGAAATCAGAAAGGAACCCAGCTGGTAGCATGATTTAATCCTCTATCTCGAAAAGGGAGTACTCCTTAAGGAAACTCTCTTGGCGAAAAAAGTTCAGCAACAAAGTGAAAGGTACACATTAATAAATGGATTATTATATAGAAAATATTTTTTAGGACTATACTTGAAATGCTTGAAGGAGAAAGAATCGCAATATGTCTTAGCTTCAATTCATGAAGGAATATGTCGGAACCATACTGGGGGAAGATCATTAGCTCACAAAGTCTTAAATGAGGGATATTGCTGGCCTAGAATACATCGAGATGCCAAGCAATATATGAAGAATGTGACAAATGCCAACGATTTACCCCAGTCGCCAGAATGGCTCTAGGAGAAAATAATATAGTAGCAAGCCAATGGCCTTTCATGCAGTGGTCACTCGACATCATCAGTCCACTCCCCATACTGCCAGCTCAGAAGTGCTTCTTGCTAGTGGCCACATACTACTTTACAAAATGGACAGAAGCGGAGGCTTTCGTGATAATCAGGAAAGAAGTCAAGGGGTATTTGTGGAAAAACATGAAATGTCGATATCGAATACCCAAGATATTGGTCTCAGATAACGAACTACAGTTCGCAGGAAACATTGTTAAAGGCTTTTGCGACGGACTGAACATCACTAATCGTTTCTCTACTCCATACTATCCACAAGGTAACAGGCAAACTGAGAGATCGAATCGTATTATACTCGACAACATGAGAAAGAGACTAGAGTCCGTAAAAGGAAAATGGTAAATTTACTTTGGGCATATAGACTACTCCTAGAGAAGTCACCGGAGAAACACCAATCGCCTTAGCATTCAGGAAAGAAGTAGTGATTCCCGTCGAAATCGGAAGCCCAGCAGTATGATCAGAGTTGAAGGAGCAACACAATGATGAACTCCTCCGAAGAAGTCGGGATCAATTGGAGGAGTGAAGAGAAGCTATCCTAATCAGAGTAGGAGATCATATTTTCAGAAAAGAATGAAGCAGCGAGAATTCCGAAAAAGAGATCTAGTCCTAAGAAAAGTCTTTCAATTAGGAGAAAAGTTTGGGCCAGCTTAGGAAGGACCATACATAATGAGTGGTATAGGAGGAACTGAGTATTACTACTCGACAACAGAGGAAGGAGTAGACCTAGAAAAACCATGGAATGCATCTCATTTAAAGAAGCACTTTGTGTTATTATGATTTTATAGTGAATATTTTTCCCATGGTTTTTTCCTATAAGGGTTTTCCACGTAAAAATCTCTGGTGTCAACCTTCTAACACTTCTTCCAGGAAAGCACATCAAGGAACTAAGGGCGCAAGTCCTTGGAATAGGTAATTCGTAAGTCCTACTCTCAAGAGGAACTAAGGGCGCAAGTCTGTGGGAGGGGTAATTCGTAAGTCCTACTCTCAGAAGGAACTAAGGGCGCGAGTCCTTGGGAGAGGAAATTCATAAGTCCTACTTTCAGAAGGAACTAAGGGCGTGAGTCCTTGGGATGGGCAATTCATAAGTCCTACTCTTAGAAGGAACTAAGGGCGCATGTCTGTGGGAGGGGCAATTTATAAGTTCTATTCTCAAAAGGAACTTAGGGCGGAAATCCTTGGGAGGGGAAATTTATAAGGCCTACTCTCAGAAGAAACTAACGATGTAAGTCCTTAAGAGGGGTAACACATAAGTAATATTCTAACAAAGAATTGAAACACAAGCCGCGATGGTCAAAGGGAAAGAACAAAAGAAAGAGAATGGATAAAAAAAGAGGAAAATGAAAAGTTGAGTAGTCCATAACAGCTTCAAGAGCTGAGCCCAGACCAGAAGGCAGAGCTGACTCACACCAGAAATTTCAAAAGTTAAATCTTCAAGTGTTGAGCCTAGACTAGAAAGTAGAGCTGAGCCAAGACCAGAAGGTGGAGTAGAGCTCAGACCAGGAAGCTCAGAAGTTCATGACATGAAAGTTTCAGAAGCTGATCTCAGACTAGAAAGCTCAAAGTCGAACGCCAAGAACTTTGGCGTTTCAGAGAAGAAAAAGTCAGAAGTTCAGAATTAAGGAATGAACTTTAGAGTAGAAATTCTTACTTCACTTCAAGTCAGAGAAGTAATACATATAGACGTCTATGAGGTAAAATTTCTCATATTAATAATTCCGATTGATATAGCTTTGAAGGAAGATAAAAAGCAAGGAATTTGAAAAAGCTTCTACATTGATAAGATGGAAGTACATAAAAAGCTACAATTGTAAATTACTTAAAAAACTAAAACTAAAGGGAAGCGATATCCTCATTCTACATTTCCGAAGAGATCTCAGTAGGGGCTAAGACATTTTTTACGAAGGGAGATCGTCAGCGGCTCTAAAAGGGTTGATCTCAGCTCGACCTGCAGAAGTGGTGGATTCACTTTGCTCATCAATAGGAAAATCACAGAGGGGTTTCTTTGGAGGAGCCTTCCTTGAGCCATCTTTATAACCCACACTATAGATTACCTGCTCGGCTTCATAAAAAAGCTTGATATTCTTCTCCAACCTCTCTCTCTTTTTATTCCAGAGCTTGGGCTTTGCTTCCCTCAACAACTGCCAGAGACTCCTTAGTAGCCTTTAATGACTCCTTTGCAGCTCCCAGGGATTCGGTGAGACTAAAAATCTCTGCTATAGCCTCATTGATTTTTGCCGCATGCTTCTTCACTGTCTCATCAAGCACATACTTTGACTCTTTCAATTAAGCAACTTCTTCACGAAGGCCTTCAATGATGCCAACAGAATGTGCATCATCCCTTAGAAGCTTGTGCAACGCCAGGTCTCGAGCAGCATGATGCCTTTGGATAGCATTATGGTGAATAAGGGCCTAAGGAGAAAACAAAAATGGTGAGAAAAAGTAGGAGAATAATTAAGAAGAAGGAAAAGGACAAAGAACTATACTCTGACTAAGTCGTGACTAAGGGAGGAAACGAGGTCGCCAACTCTTGAGCTGTGAGTCCTGACCAAATAAGCCTCAAAATTAATCCCACGAGCAACTACGTGAGAAGACTACGCATCATCTAAGAAGTAGACGGTTGATGGTATCAACAAATTTTCTCAACGGATAAGGGTTAGGACTGCTAACTGCACACTAAGATCCAAAAGTAGGGTCTCGACTAGCGGCTGGCAGAGCTGGTGTGGGAATAGCCAGTGGAGGAGGAGTGGTAGAACCAGGGGGTAAATCCTCACCTTGAATGGAAGAAACATTCAGAATGGGAGGATCCCTTGAAGAGTTGGTCTCATCTGATTTAGGGAGAGTTCGCCTCCCAATTTCACCCACCATGGTATGAGGTGTTTAGACATAATCAGTTTCTCATTCACTCTCTGAAGTAAGATATTCTCCTCTAAAGAGTCAGAATCAGAACCGTTGGGGGAAGAGCGACATGAATCTCTCGCTGGGCATGAAGGAGACGATGGAGTAGATGTGGCAGACGGAGCTGAACGAGAAACAATGGGCATGTCTCGTGGTAGAACGGACAGTGGCAGAACAATGAGGGGCACGACTGAACTTGAGGGCTGAGAGCAGACAAGCGTGACATCACCACTGGATTCTAGCAGATCAGACCACTTTCTGTGCCAGCAACGAAAAGTGTGGATTAACTTCTCTGCAGTTTCCAGGGTTAAGTAAGGCTTTTTATTCTTAAGCTTATCTGCAGGGAAAGAGAGGACCAACACAAGAAAAGAAATAAAAAGAGAATAAATAGAACAAATAGTAAGGGCAGATTTAAAGAGAAACAAAAATTGGAAATGGGGCTCTGGCTACTTACTGAAAGTCTCTCAGTTCCTAGGAATTCTCCAACGGCCATCACCGCCCCAATTTCTGCCAATCACAAGAACATCCCTCTCCCAGTTTTTATCACCCGAGGCAATATTAGTCATCATTGGCCCCTTCTTTTTTGAAGTTCGATTGGAAAGGTAGTAAATCTCATCCCTAGGTTTAATTATGTAACAACATCTCAATTCGTCGACTCCCAAATCAAAACAAAACCTCCTATTCAAAGCCTCAAAACTAAGGAGGATCCTATAGGTACTGGGAGTAAATTGTGAAGGGACAAGACCACACTAGTGGAAGAACTCTTAGAAAAATGGGGAGAAAGGAAGTCTAAGGCCCAGAGCAATATACATTGGACTTAAGGTTATCTAGTATGGAGGCCTACAAGGATGACCTGGGCGCCTACTCTCGCATAAACCAACTATACCATCAGGAGAAAAGGTGTCATGAAAGATAGAAAGAAACTCATTAATTCTAACTAGAAGAACAATAGGCTTGAATTCAACTCCACCCAGACTCATGGCTACTGGAATTACTAACAGCAAAGAAAAGGGAAGTAGAGAAGACCTAAGACTTATGAAGAAGAATATAGGAAAGTAAATAAAATGAAAGGGCAATGAGGAATTTATATTGGCTCAGGACACAGAAGGTTATAGAAATTAATTAAGAGAAATGAAATGATGACTGACACGCGTTAGATTGAAAGAAAATCTGCAGGAGAAAATGTGCCATCACTGTAAACTCATATTCAGGGGTTGACAGCTGGAAAGAAGGATGACATGTTCTGACAAAAAGATATATAACAGCCATTAAATCTAAGCACAAGTATAGGAGGTGACAAAAGAAATAATTGAGGAGAGTCAAAACGTCTGAACATAAATCGATGCATCAGAACAGACCCCCTAGTGAGAATAGAAATCAAAGTGTCAGAGTAGACCCCTAGCGAGAATGGAAATCAAAGCGTCAGAGTAGACCCCTAGTGAGAATGGAAATCAAAACATCAGAGCAGAACCCTAGCAAGAATGGAAATCAAAGCGTCAGAGCATACCCCTAGAAAGAATGAAAATCAAAGCGTCAGAGCAGACCCCTAGCGAGAATGGAAATCGAAGCGTCAGAGCAGACCCCTAGTAAGAATGGAAATCGAAGTATTAGAGTAGATTCTTAGCTAGAATGGGAATTAGAGCGCCAGAACAGACCATTGATGTGAACAGGAGAATGAAACGACAGAAGTGAAGCTCACGCAACCATCAAACGCATGTCATTCGGTAAGGTAACTATTATTATTGCTAACTTTTACAGGTCATTATTATTGTAAGCCCTAATAAATCTAGGGTTGAAGATCGAGGAATCAAATCATTACACTTGAATGAAGAGAGACTTCATTAAGTGTAATGTGGGCAAATGACAGGAATAATTCTCGGTGTTCGGCCACATCAGCGGAGAAGAAAAAAATTAAAGCAAATGCCACATAAGCATTATGGGAGATCTGAAGAAGCTGATTTGGAGCTACTCGTCTAACCAAGATAGTTGAAATATAAAAATCGCATAGGAAGTCACGAAAGTCAGAGAAGCCAATCGAGGGAATCATCATCGTGGCAAAGCTAGTAGTAACCACTATAGTCATCAGATTCGCCACACTACACCAAATGATTCAAATTCAAAAAGTTGTTAATACTGATAAGTAAGGCTCAATTATTCACCTAAAAGATGAAGCAAACCCTGGTAGATAAACTTAATCTCGAAGAATATTCCGTTTATTCTCGCTTTATTTCGGGAATTAAGTTGTATTACAAGCCTATAAATGCATGCCAAATTATAAACTGAAGGATCATCGAATACATGCCATTGCAAATTATTTACTCTCGTGCATATTTTCTCTGCTATTGATATTTTCTATTTTAGAGGAAAAAAATCATTTACATTTATAATTAGATAAATTGATATCCTTAGATAAATTGATAGCTTTGCAATAATTATCATATAAGACTTTTATAGTTCCTAACTAGTATTTGTTCTTGAGCCATTCAACAATATAAAGTAATAGGGGTGTGCAGAATTTTTAGGAACTGATCGAACCGAACTGAATCGGTTCGATCGGTTCTTTTTCTATGGTAATTGTAATCAGTTCGGTTAATTTAAGTGACCGAACTTTTGGTTAGATTATATTTTACACTAAACATGTAATCGATTCGAACCGATTACAACCATTTTTTAATATACATATATAAATTATACATAAATTATTAAAAACTTAATAAATTAGACACAAATTAGACATATATAGTAAAAATTAGACATAATTATTAATTAGACATATATATATATATATATATATATTAATTGATTTGAGTGTTGATATTTTCAATTTAATGATTTTTGTTATTTTGTCTAAAAAAAATTATAATTGTAGCTGAACCGGTTACAAGTAATCGAACCGAAACGATTGCTTTCGTTTCATTCGGTTTGGTTCTTTTGGTTACACCGGTTTGGTTTGGTTCAGTATATTAGGTAACCAGTGAATTCGTTTCGATTACAAAAATACCTTATTAACCGACCGAACCGAACCGTGCACACCCTTATAAAGTAAATACATAATTTATATCGACATTAGCTCCTTAAAAATTTGAAATACATTAAATAATCACAATACTCATTTCCGTAATGGGATATTATTGTTTTCCTCCTATATATTCTCATATATTGAAACAAAACTGCAAACAAACTCATTTTCAAATTTTCTTGTAAAATTAAAAATATGTGCAGATGATAGTAGAAGTAGGAATGTGCCTATTTGTTGTAATAATAGGACAAGCTACATCCTAAGTCGTCATTATTAGTTAACTACGTTTTGTGGCGTTCTTGATCTTCTGAAAAAGGCTGAGAGAATCTGTTTCTTTGATTGATCTTCGCTGCGCATGTTGAAATATATTTAACTGAGATTAAATATGGAAATACTGATAACAGTATATTTTCAAATATTAGAGAGATGGAGAGAGATAAGAGATTTGTGTCATTGAAACAAGTAGTAGGGGTGTGACATGAGTAATAAAATAAGAAGGATAACCGGAGAAAGGCAAGACCGAAGTGGTATTGAGCAAAATTAGCGAAATGTTGTTTATTCAGTAGCGAACGTGATCCTTGTATTTGGATTTTCACGTTTGATGAAGTAAAACGGGCAGTTGAAAGCTACACCTCTATCATTGATGCAAACATGAACTCCTCTGATGTACGTCGTGCATCTAAGAGTTGGGGAAGAGCCCACTGCTTTTTTAATTTCTCCGTATAAAACACCTCTATTATAAGGTTGATTAGAGGGAAGTAGTAACACATAAGAAAATTCATTAATTAACAAATGAAAGAGAGAGTTGTAAGTATTTAAGCCAAACATGAAAAAAGAGCATCAAAAGAAGCTAATTGTTTTCAATAATGTTTGAAGTTGAATCTCAATATACACTTAACAGTTTGAAATTAAAACATATACTTACCTGATTTTAACAGCGACTATATAAATTCTCATACTTAATTGCATATTGTATGACCAAATAAAAATAATTTTCATTGAGTGCATGCTGCACGTTGTATCCACTCTCGCTCCCAGAAAATAAATGTATATCACCCATCTTTAAGATTTGGCCAAAATAAGGGTAGGATGTTAGAAAAATTCCAGTTTGCAACCTAAAAAAACAGAGGTTAATTGTATGGTAATAATTACAACATTAAAATTCATAAGAAGTATAGTTGTGCACAAAGCCTTCAGAATCCTAAATTTTTTTGTCACGACGCTAGCCATTCTGTCCAGATCTGTCCTTTTATCACTTTTTATACCGTTTTCACCTTCCCAATCTTCCAGAATCACCCCAAGTGCACTTAAATATCATACCTACAAAATAAAAATAAAAACAAACATAAATCAAGCAATCTCAAAGAACCAACAAAATTAAAGCTAAGAGTATTTAAGAGCAATAATTCTCAAAGAACCATCAAATATCCCCAAACTTAACTTTTTGCTAGTCCTCGATCAAAATAAAATTAAAAATCAAACAAGTAAGCATTAAACTCTAATTATGCAAAACTACGGATCAAGTGACGAAATGTTTTAACATACTAAATATGCCTAAGAGATTTTAAAATAGAAATAACTCAAGAAAAACTTTTGAATTGCGATCATGTAGAATTTCAACACAAATACCAACTTACATGCTACTTTGTAAAATCTCGAGTGCGTCTGTGTCACCTTAAGTCATCCAACTTCTTAGTCTAAAATGAGTTTATGCAACCAAGTCTTGTAAAAGTTGATCCGTTAATCTATAAATAGATTAGAACTCCATAGGTCAATTTTTCATGTGACTCTCCACTAATATAGGCAAATCATAACACTCAGGATCAGTAGGACTTTTGTAGGCTTGTAATGTATGGCTATGGTTTAGGATAGGATAAATGATATTATTTCAGCTCAATTTTTACCCATAGTCACACAGGTACTAGGATTCAATGAACTTAACCCAACTTCTCTTACCACACCCCTAAACTTGTCATTTTCCACCTCTTGAATTATCAATCACATCCAGCCATTCTTTGTTTTTTTTGAATTTTATTTCCATAAGCTTCATTTTTCCTTCACGAGCTTTCAGCTAGTAGCTCCCAAATCAGTTGATTTTAGGGTATTAGGTGTTGAGACATCCCTTAGAGCTTAGTCACTCAAGTTCAAGAGGCTAAGAAATCAAACTTAATCATAAATATTTTTAAATATATCAAAACTCCTCACATTCACCCAAATTGTCACAGCTTGAAGTATTTTCCTCGAACATCCAAAGACTATGAAGAAAAAGGTTACTTGGAATTTTTTTATAAGGTTAGGCAACTGTCATGGGTGGTAAAGAAATGACTATTTAGACTCAACGGAGATAATTAGGGAAACAATAATGCATAGGTTGGATTGAAAAGCTCAAACGATCCAAAGATGACCAAAATCATGTCCTAGGTACAGTGTAGCCTAGGATTTCACCTCAAGCAATAATCAAACTGATTTTAGAGTTATTATGAGATCATAATGATTCCTTACGTAACATAAACTTTCTTTAAGCAAAAAGAAAATAAAACGCTCGAGGCTAGGTGCTCAACATGTCAAGATTCTATAGTGAAATGTAAATCAGTTAATAGTTCAAACACACACAAATACAAATGTTGGATCATGTTTTAAAATTTGAGAAAAAATCAATGAACCATGAACGATTTGTGGGTGAAAAAAAATTCACATCAACCATTAGATCATATTAAATATAAAACTTCTTATGATCATGCATATATTGATTGACGTATTTAGAAAAGGTAGAAATAATATTATACATTTCTTGTATAGGAGATTTTCCGTCTTGGTGGAATCCAAATGATCATCTCATGTTCTTCATTCTTGGTAGAACTCGAATCGGTCTTACACCAACAACCACTCGAAGGATTCAGAAGTATATCTCAATCAAATGTTGATCAGGAATTGAGTGTGGACTTTCAAAATAACTGAAAAAAATCAAATTTTTCCTTCTCCCTCTTGGTTTTCGGCAACAACAGTTAGGGAGGGGAGAGAATCTATTTTATTTTCTCTGTGTAATTACACATTGTGCTTAGAGTTAGGGATGCAACCCTATTGCCATCCATTATATAATAATTACAAAATTTACACATATACCCCTATATTATAAATATTTGAAAATAATCTCTTTTACTTTGCTATTGCCATAAATTACACATCTCCCTGGAGTCAATACTATGTTCAAATACATCAATCCTATTGATAAAGTTCTCTATCAATTAATTAATTAATTTTATTTATTCACTAATTATTCAATAACTAAAAAATAACAAATTTATTAATTTGAACATTAATTTTTCTTTTCACTACTTTAGTGATGATACCCATCGTATATGGGTTCGGGAAGTGTACCTTGATCCAAAATATGTTTTCGGTCCAATTGATGTTGTTTTTCATTCCCGCCATTATAAGTTACTCTTGAGATCGAATGGACCCATGTGAATAAAGCTATATGACTCAAATACTCGACAAACTTATCTCCATAAATTCTTGACATATATAATCCTGATATCATACAAATCCACTATAGGCTCGATGTCGTATTAACTCGATTCATGCGCGCTATATTTTCTGTTGGTGCAAATGAACTATTTTATTTCACGATCCATAGAATATTTTAACATATTACCCTTTATGAATATCAGTAACATGAGTAGGATGTAAACTTACCATTTTACTTCTCAAGTTATTATTTCCTTAATTCTTTTATTGACTGTAAATAAGAAAGATATAACCGTGAATTGTCTCGTATAGTTCACTATGTCTTATTCAATGATTCATTTCATCGAATACTCGGCCAAGTTAATTTATTCACACACCCATCAATAAAGCATAAGATGATATTGTTGCATTTACAATCTCTCCATAAATTTTCATATTTGTGAGTCATGCAACTCCAACATAGTTAAATCGTGATCCCAGTAGTCGAGGTATTGTACGACAATTCGAACTCACTCTTTTGGTGTATCAAATATCGTAACTAACTAGGTCAAGTTTCATACTCACCTCAAGATTAAAGTAATTACAAAAATATCCTTAAGGTGTAACAATTAGATTTATAGCTAGATTAATGGCTTTTCTCTAAGTAAATTTGTTACTGGTCTATTCAACATGTTCCACAACATGTCTAGGTCAACGGTTAGAGTCTCCACTCCCTTGCCCCAAGACCGGCATCCTTTGGTTCAACATAAGAGTCGTGATTGGACTCGATTGCCGAGTTGATCCTAAGACTACGAATAACAATCTGAACTATTTCAGAAGAGTTTCTCTGAAAGACCTCTCTACCTTTTTTCTTCTTAGTTGACAATAGCTTCAGGACTTGAGTAAATTATAGAGACACTTTAATTAATAGAAAACCTTTCATTCATTCATTAAATTCAGTAATACAAAATATCAGAGAAATAAATAAATAATCATAAACAGTTATTACACTCTACTTTATGGATATAATTCCAACAATCTCCCACTTGGACTAAAGTAATCGTGTACAATCTTGTATCCTCGTGCCCACCAGATGACTATCAAAGACTTTACTACTTAAAGTCTTTGTGAATGGATCTACCAGGTTGTTGACCATCGATATGTGTGTTACTATCACATCTCCAAGGTGAACAATCTCTATAATCAAGAGATACTTACACTCCATGTGTTTGGATTCTTTGTGGCTCTTTGGTTCCTTCGAATTCGCTACAGCCTCATTGTTATTGTAATAAAGTGTCATGGGCTTATCAGCTTTTGGAATAACTTCAAGACTCTTCAAGAACTTTCTAAGCCACACAGCTTCCTTTGCAGCTTCACGAGCTACCACATACTCAGCTTCCATGGTAGAATCAGCAATGCAACATCGTTTGATAATTCTCCATACAACTGCTTCACCGTCCAGGATGAACATCGATCCTGAAGTGGACCTCGTAGAATCTTTGTCTGCTTGATAATTCTTCCATGGTAGAATTAGTATCTAAATACACAAGCATGTAGTTCCTTGTTCTCCTAAAATACATAAGAATATGCTTGACGGCGTTCCAATGCTCGAATCCATGATTAGATTGGAAACGACTCACCACGCCTGCTGCATAGTAAATGTCTGGCCTAATATAAAGAATCACATACATGAGACTTCCTACGGCTGAGGTATATGGAATCTTTCTTATATCACTTCTTGGAGAGCATACTGAAGTGATCCATCACATTATCAATATAAAATGCTTGAGACAGTGTCAATTGTTTGTTCTTCTAATCTCGAAAGATCTGAATACTTAGGACAAAGACAGCTTCTCCAAGATCATTCATATCAAATTGCTCTGCAAGTCAAATCTTAACATCAGATAATTTTCTTACATCATTCCCAATGAACAGAATATCATCCACGTACAAAACAGAAAAGCCACCTTTCCTCCGTGTATCAACTTAAATACACAGGGTTCATCCAGTAACTGCTCAAAACTGAAGTTCTTGACAGTTTCATCAAATCTGATATTCCATGATCAGGACAATTGCTTGAATTTATAAATGGACTTCAGCAGTTCACAAAGTAAGTCCTCTTGGCCTTTCTCCAAGAACTTGTCTGGTTGAGCCATATAAATATCCTCTTCAAGATTGCCATGCAAAAAAGTAGTCTTGACATCCATATGCCAAATTTCATAATCGAGGGCTTCAGCAGTGGACAGGAGGATTCAGATGGATTTAATCATGGGCATCAGTGAGAATGTATCCTTATAGTCAATACTTTCCTTTTGGGTATACCCCTTGGCCACTATCCTAGCTTTGAATGTCTCCACATCCCATCTGGATCTCTCTTTTTCTTATAAGTCTATTCACACCCTATGGGTTTTAAACCTTTAGGAGGATCTACAAGTTTCCAGACTCCGTTCGAGTACATTAATTGTATCTCAACGTTCATGGCTTATTGTTATAGATTTGCTTCAGAATCAGCCATGGCCTGTGAGTAGGAGACAAGTTCATCGTGATCTTTATTTGAGACTTATGTTAAGTCATATCCACAAACATGTACCTGTCACGTTGCCTCACAACCCTCCCATTACATCAAGGCTCCATTGGTTCTAGCTCATGTTGTGGTTCTTCCCTTATTAAATCAGGAACAAGTCCTGATTTGAGAATTGGTGTCCTCCCACTCAATAATTCATTTAGCACAAGAGTGGTTCTCAGCTTCACACTTCTTATATAGTCTTCTTCAAGAAAATGTGCATTCATGTTAAAGAATATTTTCTTGTTAGACGGACTATAAAAGACATACCCCTTCGTTCCCTTGGGTTATCTTACAAACATACATAATTCTGATCGACTGGCCAACTTGCCTACTTTCGGTTTTAGAACATGTGTTGGGCATCTCTATATTCTAAGGTGGTTTGCGAATGACTTTCTTCTATTCCATCTTTCATATGGCATACCAGGCACCATTTTTTATGGAACTTAGTTTAGAATGTATGATGTTGTTTCTAAGGCATATCCCGAGAATGAATCTAGGAGGAATGAGTAAATCATCATGGATCTAACCATATCCAACAGAGTTCGATTCCTTCTCTCTCACACACCATTCTATTATGGAGTGCCAGATGTGTAAGTTAAGAAATAATACTTTCTTCCTGAAAGTCTTCGGACTCTCCTAGCAAGTACTCTCCACCATGATCAGATCGTAACGTTTTGATTTATTTCTCTAATTGCCTTTCAATCATAGCCTTGTACTCTTAGAACTTTTCAAAGGTTTCAGACTTTTGGTGCATTAGATAAACATGTCCAAAGCGTGAGTAGTCATCAATGGAGTTTACAAAGTATTCATAACATCCTCTTTCTTGAATATTCATTGGCTCACACACATCACTATGTATGAGCTCGAGGCATTGGGTGGCTCTTTCACCCTTTCCTAAAAAGGGTCTCTTGATCATTTTACCTTTTATACAGGATTCACATGTGGGTAGTGATCCCACAGTTAAAGTTTGCAATGGACCATCTTTTGTAAGTCTTTTAATCATGTTCAGGCTAATGTGGCCATGACGTAAGTGCCACAAATAGGTTAGATCGGTTGAGCCAGACTTCAACCTTTTACTATCCCTTTGTAAATCAGTATTTACTTCAGTGTCACATATCATTGTAACTATTAGTTTTACATAGAACATTTTATGTATCAAACGTGCAGTAGTAATTAAGCAATTATTTCTAAAATACCAATATCATTATCAATGAAATTTAAAGAAAATCCTTGCTCAATTAAACTAGTTACTGAAATAAGTTTTTCCCAAAAATCGAGATCTAATAATATCTCGCAAAACCATAAAACTATTATCAAATGAAAATTTAATAATGATACAGCCGATAATAGTGCTCCATTTCCCGAACGAAAGCTCAAGTCACCCTCGTTAAGCCTTCTGGTTTCCTAAACTCCTGCAGGGAACAACATATATGGTTAGTGGCTACAGGGTCTACAATCCATGAAAAGATAGAGTCAGCCACATAACAGTCCTCAATAGCAAGTATTATACTTTTAGATGTCAACTCCTTGAGATAATCTGGGCAGTTTCATTTTCAATGGCCAGCGGCTCCATAATGATGACACTTGTCTTTCGACTTGTCCATTTTTACAGTGCTCTTACCTTTCGTAGCTTTCAAGTTATGCTTCTTAACCTTCTTCGAACCTCTCTTGTGTTTCTTTTTGGCACCATAGGCGGAAGGCTTGCTTTCAGTAAAGTTTCTCTCTCTAGTCTTCCTCTTGCCCTTCAGAAATAGGGTCTCAATAGCTTCCAACTCATTCATAAGCTCCGGAAGTGAATACCTCAATTTATTCATCGAATAATTAAGTTTGAAGTTATCAAAAGTGTCTTGCAGGGTCTCAAGGATCATATCAACTTGAGTCTCACCATTTACCTTAACACCCATGATCTCCATCTCATTCAGAGAACATGATCGACATCATGTGTTCTCTGAAAAGAGTTCCAGGTTCATCTGACAGCTCATGAAGTTTCACAGAGTGGCCTATTTGGCTTGACGACCCTGATGTCTAAACATTTTGGTGATGTTCAACATCATATCAATAGCAGTTTCCATGTTCTGATGATGTTGTTGCAACACATTGCTAACAGAAGTCAAGATGTAACACCTGAAGATCTCATCAGTACGCAGCCAAGAAGCATAAGCATTATTTTCCTCTTGAGTCGATTCAGCAATAGGCTCAAGGGGACAAGGGGTGGTGAGCACGAACTTCTGCTTTTCTACCGCCAGCATGATATCAAGATTACGTTTTCAATCCATGTAATTTTTACCAGTAAGTTTGTTCACGCTTAAAATAGTTGAGAGTGAGGATAGCGACGTGATTACTGAAAATAATAAATAAAATGATGTAAATAAATACTCAATCATTTAAGAAGGTACGATGCATGATGCAAATACATAAACATTTAAAAATCTAATAAAAACTATTTCTTCCATGATGTTACGATCATCAAAGATAGCTTGTCTCATCTAGGGAAAATGGTGTAAATAAATACCCTAGCGTATCGAGACTCCTCTCGTTTGGTTAATACTTCTCAAAATGTCACTATATCTAACTTAACCAATCACCAATAGTTTTGGTCACCTTAACCACATTGACTAGCCCCTATGATGGATTCCAATGTGCTTCAATCTAAGTGTTTAACCAACGCATCACCTTTAAAGATTGTCATGAACTAACAGTTTATCTAGAAATGGTCTTGCCTCACCACTTCCTTTACAAGCTTTAACTTCTTAAGCTACTTGATGACTCAAAGCGACACGATTCTCAAGTTTCTCTCACTAAAGAGAAGGGACCACTAGTGCAGCGCTAAACTATTCCTCATGCCACCATCAAGTTTGCATTAGGAACCTAGGGAACGTTTCAACGTAACAACCCTTTCACTTAGTTTTTGAAAAAAAATCGTTGTTTTTTCCAATAAAACTATAACTCTTTATTAATTTGGAAAAAAAGTTTAAAAAATTATAAACTTTTATAAAATTTAAATCCAAATTTAATATTTATAACTTTTATAAAATTCGAATTGTATTTAAATCATAACCCAATTATAAATTTAAACTATAGTGATGCATGTACATGCTATATAATATTTTGATATTGACATCATGTTTCTATATGACATGTTATATGATGATGCAAGATTAATAAGAAATCCTTCATTCAAAATTAACCTCTCTATTGGCTCATTTCTAATTACAACTCATAAAAAAAATAATAAATAAATTACAATAATTTAAATACTAGTCTTTATGGCGTCTATAATTGTCTCCTTGTCTTTCAAGAAATCCCACAAATTTTGTAACTCTTTACAAAAGTGGAGTCACATTTTCAAACTTTGCCAAAACCCTTTAATTAAGGAAAATTATTTTTCTAATTAAATAATCTCATTAAATATCCTTTTTTAAATTCAAAATTCAAAAGATAAAAAGATAAAATTGATAATTATCTTTTGAATTCAAAATTGAAAAGATAAAAAGATGAAATAGATAATTATCATTTGAATTCAAAATTAAAAAGATAAAAAAGATGAAAAAATGATAAATAACTTTTGATTCGAAAATTCAAAAGATAATAAGATGAAATAGATAATTATCTTTTAATTTTTATTATTTTTTATCCGTTTAAAATTCAAAATTCAAACTTTTATCTTCAAGTTCACCATTTAAAATTCAAGAACAATCGGGTAATTATAAAGAGACCGTTGTGGGCTTCCAATGCCTAGTTTCTTGTAAACGAAGAAAGGCATCGAATTAATATTATCTCCAAGTTAATTTATTCATACACCCATAAATAAAAGCATAAGGTGATATTATTGCATTTGTAATCTCACCTTAAATTTTCATATATGTGAATCACGCAACTCCAACATAATTGAATCATGATCCCAACAGCCGGGGTATTGTCCGACAATTCAAACTCACTCATTTGGCATATCAAAGATCATAACTAACTAGGTCAAGTTTCGTATTAACCTTAGTATTAAGGTATTTACGAAAATACCTTTAAGGTGTAATGATTAGATTTAGAGCTAGATAAACGGCTTAGCTCTAAACTGATTTATTACTGATTTATTCAACATGTTCCACAACATGTTTAAGTCAACCGTTAGAGTCTCTACTGCCATGCCCTTAGACTGACATCTTTTGGTTCAACCTAACACTCATAATCTGACTCGATTCCCTAGTCGATCCTAAGACTATGAATAATATTCTGAACTATTCCAAAAGAGTTTGTCTGTAAGACTCTTCTATCTTTACTCTTTTTATGTTGACAATAGTTCCAAGACTTGAGTAAATTATCAACACACTTTAATTAATAGAAAAAAATTCCATTCATTCATTAAATTTAGTAATACAAAATATCAGAGAAATAACTAAATAATCATAAATAGTTATTACACCCTACTTTGTGTACATAATTCCAACAACAAATTCATCCATTTATCTTGAACTCATCAATAAACCAAAAATTAATATAATCATAGGCATTAGTGTTGTCTGCTACAGATCGTCAATTTTTTTTATTTAAAAAAATAGCAAATGAAATAAGACTATCGAGAGTATAAACAATGAAATAAAACTAAGTAATGAAATCATGAAATGAAATGCTACCACCCAAAGTTAAAACTTCCATTGTCCTTAATGAAAAATACGCCAAAGAAGTAAGTAAAGAAAACTTCCCTTAATTAGGAATAGATTTCCTCGTCGACATTCTCCGCATTGTTCATGTTATCTCCGAATAAGGACAAGAGCGGGAACAACCAGTGCTTGTGGAGAGATGAGAGGAGGGGATAAAATATTTAAGATCTAATGAAAGAGATAAAATGGATAAGTGGAAGCTTTTATTAAAATAAATAAAATAAAAATAACGGAAATAAAATCGGGTTGCCACTCGGTAGCCTTATTTTACTGTCTTCAGTCATACGTAATGTAGATTATCAAAGCAAAACCAACACGATTGTGGTCATTTCTTGATCAATTTGTGCTGGGATTGGTTGATTTTAAAATTAATTAAAAATAAGTTTGAACCACGAACGGTTCGTGGGCGGAATATCAAACTTTTTTTCAATTAACTTATTTAAAACCAAACAACGTGTGATTATATATATATACGATATTAAACGAGAAGATAAGGTTAGAAACAATTTTTCACCTATAATTTGTATTGGAAAATTTCTGAATTGGCGGAATTTTTTCGAGCGCTTTTCGTGTTCTTCAAGCTTCGAGATCCGAATCACGCACTAGAACTCAAAGAACGATTTGTGGCTTCGTCCACCAACAACCACCCGTTAATTTCATAAATATATCTCACGAGAATTTTGTGTAGGAATTTGAGTGTGCGCTATCAAAAAGATTGAAGGAAAAATATTATTTTTCCTTCATCGCTCTTTCAATCGGCGGCAATCACTAGCGAGAGGAGAAAACTCGTTTTTATGTATATGATATGAAATCTATATCTCTATCTCTCTCTTTGCAATCAAATTATTATTAGATATTTATAAAATCTAATTATCGATATTTACAAATAAACTCATATATTTTAAATTTTTGAAAATTCACCCCCATATATATTCAAATTGCCAGAAATCAGTATATCTCTGCAGTGTTAGAGTTGTATCAAAATTTATCAATCCAATTGATGATTTAATTGATCATTATCAATTAATTAATTAATTAAGTTTATTTATTAATTATCCAATAATAAACAAATTACTTTTAATACAAATAATCACACTTAACTAATTAAGTGATATCACCCATCACATATATGTGAAGGAAATATGTCTTGGCACCAAAACACATTTTGATCAAATTTACTTCGTTTCTCTATTCCTGTTCTCATAAACTATTTTTTAGAACGGATGGACCCACATGAACAAAACGAAGGATTCAAATACCTGGTGAAATTATCTCCATAAATTTATGACATATTTAATCCTGACATCGTACGACTCCACTATAGGTTCGATGTTGAATCAACTCTCGATTCATGCGCGCTACTTCTCTGTTGGTGTAAATAAACCCTTTTTATTTTCACGATCCACAAAATATTTTAACATAATACACATCGTGAATATCAGTAACCAAATCGGAATGCAAAATTATCATTTGATCCCTCTTGTTATTATTTTCTTAACTCATTTATTGACTGTGAATACGAAAGACATAATAGTTAATTGTCTCGTACAATTCACAAGTCTTAATCAATGACACAATTCATTGAATATCTGACCAGGTTAATTTATTCACACACTCATCGATAAAGCATAAGGTGATATTGTTGGTTTCACAATCCAATCAGAAATTTTCATATATGTGAATCGCGTAACTTCAACTTAATTGAATTACAATCTCAACAGCCGAGGTATATTACCCACCAATTCGAACTCACTCATTTGACATATCAAAGATTGCAAATAACTAAGTCAAGCTAAGTATTCACTTTAGGATTAAGGTAATATGAAAATACATTTAAGATGTAAGGATTAGATTTAGAGCTAGATAAACAGTTTTAAACTCTAAACTAATTTGTTATCGGTCTATTCAACATGTTCATCACATTTCTACCATTTGAGTCTCCACTCCTAAGCCCCATGACTAGCATCCATTGATTCAACCTAACAGTCATAATCGGATTCGATTGTCTAGTCGTAATCAGAAGAGTTCGTCTGAGACGCATCTGTCTTCACTCTTCATTCGTTGATGAAAGTTCCGAGACTTGATTACTTTACAAACACACTTTAATTTAAAAAAACTTTCAATTTATTCATAAAAACTCAATAATACTAATATCTGAGAAATAACTAAATACAAATAAATAGTTATTATAACTACTTTATGGACATATTCCAACAATCTCTCAATTGGATTAAAGTAGGCGTGTAGAATCTCTTATCCCCAAGCCCTCCAAATGACCATAAAAAACTTTACTACTTAAAGTCTTCGTGAATGGATCTGCTAGGTCATTGTCCATCAAACTGGGCGTAACCATAATGTCTCCACACTGAACAATTTCTCTAATACAACCTCCTTTGCAGCTTCACAAGCTGTCATATATTCAGCTTCCATGGTAGAATCAACAATGCAAGATTGCTTGATACTTTTTCATACAACTACTCCACCGTTTAGGATGAATATCGATCCGGAAGTGGACCTCCTGAAATCCTTATCAGCTTTGAAATCAGAATCAGTATACCCCGTCAAATTCAAGTCACTACCTAAATACACAAGCATGTAATTCCTTGTTCTATTAAGATACTTAAGGATATTTTTACGGCATTCAAATGCTCAATTTAAGGATTAGATTGGAAACGATTCACCACACCCACGGCATAGCAAATGTCTGGCCTAGTGCAAAACATCACATACATGAGACTTCCTATGGCTGAAGCATGGAGAATCTTTCTCATGTTTTCCTCTTCTTGAGGAGTCTTGGGAGATTGCTCCTTGGATAGGCTGATATCAAATAATTTTCCTATATCATTCTCAATGAGTAGAATATCATTTGCGTACAAGACTAGAAAAACACCTTCCTTTCGGTATCAACTTATACACACAGGGCTCGTCCACCAACTATTCAAAACTATAATTCTTAATAGTTTTGTTGAATCTAATATTCTATGACCGTGATGCTTTCTTAAGTCCATAAATGGACTTCTATAGTTCACAAATTTTTGCCCTCTTGGCCTTTCTTCATGAACCCGTCCAGTTGAACCATATACATGTGCTCATTAAGATTTCCATTCAGAAAAGCACTTTTGATGTCCATTCGCCAAATTTCATAATCAAAGACAACAGTAATGACAAAAGAATTCTAATGGATTTAAGCATGGTCACCGGCAAGAAGGTATCTTCATAGTCTATTCCTTCCTTTTGGGTGTAGGCCTTGGCTACTAGCCTAGTTTTGAATGTCTCTACATTCCCATCCAGACTCCGTTCGAGTACATCGGATGTATCTTAACGTTCATGGCTTATTGCCATAAGTTTGCTTCAAGACCAGCCATGGCCTCTAAGTAGGAGACAAGTTCATCAAGGTACTTATCTGAGACACCTTTCAAAGTTTCTCCATAACACATATACCTCTCAGGTTGTCTCACAACCTTCCCATTACGTTGAGGTTCCATAGGCTCTAGCTCATGTCGTGGTTCTTCCATTATTGAACTAGAATCAATTTCTGATTGGGGATTCGGTGTCCTCCCATTCAATAATTCCTATAGCACAATTGTGCTTCTCGGCTATACACTTTTAATGTAATCTTCTTCAAGAAAATGAGCATTCGTGCTAACGGATATTTTCTGGTTAATCGTACTGTAGATGATGTACCCATTCCTTCTTTAGGATATCCTACGAACATGGATAATTCTGAGCGACTGACCAACTTGCATGTCATCGGTTTTAAACATGTGCTAGGCACCCCATATTTTAAAATGGTTAATAGGTGACTTTCGTCCATACCATCTTTCAGATGGTGTACCAGGCACCATCTTCGACGGAACTTGGTTCAGAATATATACCGCTATTTTCAAGGCATATCCCCAGAAAGAATCTGGAAGGTATGAGTAACTCATCATGGATCTAACCATATCCATCAGAGTTCAATTCATTCTCTCTGACACACCATTCTATTATGGCGTACCAGGTGTTGTAAGCTGAGAAAGAGTACCCTCTTCCATAAGAAAGTCTTCGAGTTCTCCTAGCGAGTACTCTCCACCACGATCAGATCATAGTGTTTTGATTTATTTTCTAATTGTTTTTCAACCAAGGCCTTATACTTTGAACTTTTTAAAGGTTTCAAACTCTTGATGCATTGGATAAACATGACCAAAACGTGAGTAGTCATCAGTGAAGGTTATGAAGTATTTATAACCTCCTCTTGCTTAGATATTTAATGGCCCACATACATTACTATGTATAAGTTCAAGGTACTGAGTGACTCTTTCACCTTTTGCTAAAAAATGTCTCTCAGTGATTTTGCCTTTAATACAGGATTCACATGTCGGAAGTGATCCCACACTTAAAGTTTGCAAAGGACCATCCTTCATAAATAGGTTAAGGCGTAAGTGCAACAAATAGGTTAGATCGGTTAAGTCATACTTCAACCTTTTACTATCCATTTGTGAATCATTATTCACTTCATTGTCACATATCATTGGAACTATTAGTTTTACGTGAAACGGTTTATTAAATATGCATGCAACAGTAATTAGGCATTCATTTATAAATATACTAGTATCTTAATCAATAAATTTAAGATCAAATCCTTGCTCAGTTAATGCCCCAATAGAAATATTATTCTTCCCAAAAACTGGGATATAATAAACATCATGTAACATAATAAAATGTTTCTTAAAACATAATTTAATAGTTCCCACAGATCGACCGATACTAGTGCCCGATTACCCCAGCGGAAGTTGTACTCGCCCTCGTCCAGCCTTCTAACTTCCCTGAACCCCTACATGAAGCAACATATATGATTAGTAGCTGCAGAGTCTACAATTCATGATAAAGTAGAGTCAGCTAGATAAAAACCTCAATAACTATTATTATACCTTTAGATCTCAAACCTTTGAGATACTCTGGGCATTTGCGTTTCCAATGACCACCAGCTCCATAGTGGTGACATTTGTCTTTCAAATTTTCTATTTCTGCGGTGCTCTTGCCTTTGGCAGCTCTCGGCTTTTGCTTCTTCGCTTTCCTTGGACCTTTTCTCTATTTCTTCTTAGAGCAAGAGGTGGAAGGCTTTCTTTTAGTAAAATTAGCCTATCAAGACTTCCTCTTGCCCTTCAGAAACAGAGTCTCAATAGCTTACAGCTCCTTCATGAGCTCAGGAAGTGAATACTTCAGCTTATTCATCGAATAATTAATCTTAAAGTTCTCAAAGGTACTAGGCAAAGATTTTAAGATCATATTCACTTGAGTCTCAGCATCAACCTCAGCACCCATGATCTTCATCTCATTTAGATAACTTATGATCAGCATCATATGGTCTCTGACGTGGGTTCCAGGTTCCATTCTGCAGTTCATGAAGTTTCGTACAACTGTCTGTGTGGCTTGACGACCCTGATCTCTGAACATTTAGATGGTGTTCAACATCATATCAGTGGCGGTCTCAAAGTTCTTATGTTGTTGTTAAAACACATTGCTCATAGATGCCAAGATGTAACATCGGGCGATCTCATTAAAACGCAACCGAGAAGCATAAGCATTATTCTCACTTAGAGTCAATTAAGCAATAGGCTCAACAGTACAAGGGGTAGTGAGCACAAACTTGTGCTTTCTTACCGTCAGCACAATATCAAGATTTCATTTCCAATCCACATAATTTTCATAGCTAAATTTGTTTGCGTATAAGAATAATTGAGAGAGGGGACATCGACATGATTACTGAAAAGAATAAATAAAGTGGTGTAAATAAATGCTCAATCGTTTAGGAAAGTATGATGCATGATGCAACTACTTAAACATTTAAAAATCCATTAAAAATATTTTCTCCATGATATTACGATAAAAAATGATAGCTTGTCTCATCGAGGGATGAAGTTCAAACTATCTCCTATCGCATCGAGACTCTTTTCATTTGGTTAACACTCAAATGTCTCCACATCTAACTTAACCAATCACAAATAGTTTTGGTCACCTTGGCCCCATTGACTAGCCCCTAAGTGGGGATTCCAATGTGCTTCAGTCTAAGTGTCTAACCAATGCATCGACTCTTAAAAGTTGCTATGGACTAATAGTCCATCTATGGGATGGCCCTGCCCCACCACTTCTTTTAAAAGTCTTATCTTCTCAATCAACTCAATGACTCAAAGCGACACGACTCCAAAGTTTCTCGCATTGAAGAGAGGATCGCTATGGGCGTTCTAAACCATTCCTCATGGCATGATCAAGTTCGCGTTGGAGATCTTGGGAACGTTTCAACATAAACGACCATTCCACGTAGTTTTTGAAAAAAAAAATAGAAAAACATAACTTTTACTAATTTGAAAAACGTGATGCAATTTATAAATCCTTCATTTAATTATAAATCTCAATTTAAAATCATAACCCTTATAAATTTCACATTGTAATTAAATTATAACCAATATAAATTAATCTACAATCATGCATGTACATGCTACATGGCAATTTGATATTGGCATATCCCTAGTTCTATATGGAATGTTATATGATGATGCATAATTATAATTAAATCATACTTTTAAAATTAACCTCATTATTAGCTCATTTCTAATTACAACCCAAAAAGAATACTAAAATAATTTATAAACTAATTTTCATGACGTCTGTAATTTCCTCATTTTTCTCCATACTGTTCCACCACTTTGTAACTCTTTACGAAGGATCATTCCCATTTTATAATTCAAAATTTCAAAATTTAAATTCAAGCTTCAAATTTCAAATTCAAAAATTCAAAATTTAATTTTTGATTAAACCCTTTAATTAAGGAAAACTATTTTTATAATTAAATAATCTCATTAATTATCCCATTTTTCCTTCTTTTTTAATAAAATAAATAGAAAATATTGATAATTATTTTTTGAATTAAAAATTTAAAAGATAAAATAGATAATTATCTTTGAATTCAAATTTCTAAAGATATAAAGATAAAATAGATAATTATCTTTTGAATTTTAATTATCATTAATTCGTTTAAAATTTAAAATTCAAAATTCAAAATTTTAAAAGATAAAAAAATAGTATAAGGGTCATCGCGAAACATCACAGGGTTTCCTAAACTCTAATTGTTATCGTCGAGCGTCTCACAAAGACTAGTCACCATGCAGGGCACGGCAACAAACAGCGGCGGTGACGGTGCAGGAACAGTATCGCCATCTGTCAGAACAGTAATTCCGGATTGAACAGTGATTTTAATGGTTTTAAAATTAACTAAAAACAAGTTTGAACCACGAATGATTCATAGGCGGAATATAAAAAAATTTCACTTAACTTATTTAATAGAATTAAATAATTTAAAACCAAATAATGTGTGATTATGCATATACGATATTAAATGAGAAGATAAGGTTAGAAACAATTTTTCACCTATACTTTGTATCAAAGAATTTCTAAACTGGTAGAATTTCTTCGAGCATTCTTCATCTTCTTCAAGCTTCGAGATCTGAATCACGCACTTGAACCCCAAGAACGATTTGTGAATTTCGTCCACCAACAACCACCCGTTAATTTCATAAATATATCTCATGAGAATTTTGTGTAAGAATTTGACTGTGGGCACTCAAAATGATTGAAGGAAAAAATTGAATATTTTTCCTTCAATGCTTTCTCAATCGGCGGCAATCACTAAGGTGGGAAGAAAACTCTTTTTCTGTATCTGATATGAGATCTATATCTATATCTCTCTCTTTGCAATCAAATTACTATTAGATATTTATAAAATCTAATTTTCGATATTTACAAATATACCTATATATTTTAAATTTCTAAAAATTGACCCACATATATTCAAATTGTCGAAAATCAGTATATCATCATAGTGTTAGAGTTGTATCAAAATTTATCAATTCAATTGATAGATTTAATTGATCATTATCAATTAATTTATTTATTTATTTATTTTTCTTTACTAATTATCCAATAATTAGAAGAAAAAAATAAACTAATTAATTTCAATACAAATAATCATACTTAACTAATTAAGTGACATCACCCATCATATATAGGTGTAGGAAATATGCATCGGTACCAAAACACATTTTGATCCAATTTACTTCGTTTCTCTATTCCTGTTCTCATGAGCTATTTCTGAGACCGGATTGATCCACATGGACAAAGCTAAGGAGTCAAATACCAAGGGAATTTATGATTCTTGGCCTATTTAATAGTGACATTGTACGACTCCACTATAGGTTCGATGCTGAATCAACTCTCGATTCATGCGCGCATACTTTTCTGTTGGTGTAAATAAACCCTTTTTATTTTCACACTCCATAGAATATTTTAACATAATATCCATCATGAATATCAGTAACAAGAGTAAAATATAAAATTACCATTTTACCCCTTGTTGTTATTGTTTTCTTAACTCCTTTATTGAATGTGAAAAAGAAATACATAATAGTGAATTATCTCGTATAATTCTCAAGTGTTAATCAATGGCTCAATTCATTTAATATCTGCCCAGGTTAATTTATTCACACACTCATCAATAAAGTATAAGGTGATATTGTTGTTTTCACAATCCAACCACAAATTTTCATATCTGTGAATCACGCAACTCCAATTTAATTGAACTACAATCCCAACAGCTGAGGTATTACCCGCCAGTTCGAACTCACTCATTTGACATATCAAATATTACAACTAACTAAATCAAGCTACGTATTCACCTCAGGATTAAGGTAATTATGAAAATACCCTTAAGGTGTAACAATTATATTAAGAGCTAGGTAAACGGTTTTGGGCTTTAAACTAATTTTTTACCTGTCTATTCAATTTGTTCATAACATGTCTAGGTTAACCGTTTGAGTCTCCACTCTCATTCCCCATGACTGACATCTATTAGTTCAACCTAACAGTCGTAATCAGATCGATTACCCAGTCGATCATAAGACTGTGAATATCATTCTGAACTTTCTCAGAAGAGTTCGTCTAAAGACGCATCTGTCTTCATTCTTCGTTCGTCGATGAAAGTTTCAGAATTTGACTAATTTACAAACACACTTTAATTTAAAATAAAACTTATAATTTATTCATAAAAATTCAATAATACTAATTTCTAAGAAATAAATAGTTATTACACTCTATTTTATGGACATATTCCAATAATTTGATCATCTAAAAATGACTTCATTCATTGTCCATTGACTTTAAAATTCTCTTTATGTAGAAAATTGACCACCCTAGGGTCATTTTGTGCTCTCTCAACACCCTCAAAAGTTATCTTCTTGTTCACCATTTAATGAAGCAGAAATTATGGCAGGAAGAGTAGAGGTTTCTTCCAAATAAGTGTACCGAAGATGGGTTGGCAATTGATTGAGTTCTAATACCAGTGATTTTTCAATTGATGGAAATTGTCTAGGTTTACCTTCTCCTATTTCTTCAAAAATCCTTTTAATGAATATTGGTGGGGTCACTTCTAACCGATTCACACACTCCAAAATCTCCGGATCTTCCTTGTCAATAGCCCCAACTAGAAATGCTTCCAATGGCTCAATCGGATAATTGGTATGAATTGCTTCTTCAATACAAATTTCTATACTATCCACATGTAAGCAACTATCCATATCATTTGGGTATTTCATTACTTTGATGACATTAAAGTTACATGCTCTTCTTGCAATCTTTGAATAAGATGCCCTTTCTGCACATCAATGAGAGTTTTTTCAAGAATAATTGGAATTTCTCGATCTTCCTTCATATCAAAAACAATAAAATAACTGGGAAGATAAATTTATCCACCTTTACCAAAATATCCTCAATAATATCCAGTGGATATTTAATGGAACGATCAGCTAATTGTAAAGAGACCATTGTGGGCTTAACTTCTCTAAGGCCTAGCTTCTTATAAACCGAGAAAGGAATTGAATTAATACTAGCTCCAAGATCACATAGAGCTTTTTCAAAATAAGAATTTCCAATGATGCATGGAATAGAAAAACTTTCAGGATCTTTTAGCTTCGAGGGAAATTTATTTTGTAAGATAGTACTGCACTCCTCAGTAAATGCAACTGTCTCATACTTCTCTAGCTTTCTCTTGTTCGCGAGAATTTCCTTCATGAATTTGACACATCTCAGCATTTGTTCCAAAGCATCAACAAAAGGAATGTTGATATGTAGTTTCTTAAACACATCAAGAAACTTGGAAAATTGCTTATTCAATTTCTACTTCTGGAACAGTTGAAGGTATGGAATAGGTGGGGCATAAGGTGGAGGATTATCGGGAAAGATCTTCGACTTAGGCTTGTCTTCCTTAATTTCTAAATTCTCAATAAAGTCATCACCTACAACCTCACTTTGTGCTTCAATTGGTTGAGAACTTTCAAATGTTGCTTTCTTCGGTTCCGCTAACTCCTTGCCACTACGAAGGGTAATGTCGTTTCCTTGTTCTTTTGGATTCCTCCCAGTGTTTCTCGACAAAGAATCTTGTAGTTTTTGAGTGAGTATTTCTGATATTGACCCATTTGAATGTCTTAATTCTGAATAGACGCAATTTGACTATGAATACTAGTTTCTTACCTCTGAAGTGTAGCATTTTTACTTGCCATAAATTGATTATTATTGATTGTGAGCTTGGCAAGAGCATCTCTAACATAAAAAATTCTCAAGGCTCTTGGGTAGAGGGCCATATTAAACGTTCTAATGTTTTTAAGGAACTTTACACATGTATCTTCTCTGCTGAACCTTGCTATGATTCTGATTGGGTGTTGAATAACTGTGATCAACTCTTGAACTCTGATATGAAACTTGAGATGAATAAACAACTTACTTTAGAAGAGGTTAAAATGGCTATTTTTTCTTTGGGAGTTGACAAAGCCCCAGGGCCTGATGGCTTCCCTGGGTGTTTTTTTTTTCCAGAAACATTGGGACCTCTTAAGCTTGGACATTTATAAAACAGAATCTGATTTATTTGAAAATAACTACATTCCTTATGCCTTGAATGAAACTAATATTGTTTTGATTCCCAAAATAAAATATCCTGAGATGTCTTCTCATTATAAATCTATAGCCTTTGTAATTTCTCCTATAAGATCATTTCCAAGATTATTGTTAATAGACTAAAGCCTTTTCTAGATAACATGATTTTTAGTAGTCAAGGAGCCTTTGTGGGAGGGAGAAAAATTCAGGAAAATTCTTGTTGCTCAGGAGATGTTCTTTTATATTAAAAAGAAAAGAGGGGGAGGAAGGGTATTGTTGCTGTCAAGACTTATATTGTGAAGGCCTATGATAGGGTAGATTGGTCTTTTCTGAAAGCTCTTCTACATTAGCTTGATTTTCATCCTAAATTGGTTATCTGGATTATGAAGCTAGTTTCTACTGTTTTTTATAATGTGCTGATCAATGGACATCCAAGCTTCCATGTTCATTTGAGCAACTAGTCTTAAGTGTTTGATTGTCTTTTGTTTAAAGAAGGCTTATGCAACTTAATGAATCAAAATGATCTCACAATAACTCTAGAACTAGTTTGATTATTACTCGAGGTGACATCCTAGGCTATGCTACACTTAGGACATAATTTAGGCCATCTATGGTCTGTTTGAGCTTTTCAAGCCAACCTACGCATATTTGTTTTCCTAGCTACCCCTATTGAGCCTAAATAGTCATTTTCTTTACCATTCATGCAGTTACCTAGCCTTAAAAAAATATCCTTCCCAAATTACCCATTTTACTCATAGTATGTAGATGTTCTAGGAAAGTATAAGGACTTATAACATTTTGGTTAGATGGGAGGAGTTTTGAAAAAAAATTGATTTCATGGCCTCCTGAATTTGAGTGGGGTGTCTCAACACCTAATACTCTAAGACCAACTTGTTTGGGAGTTATTAGCTGAAAGCTCGTTAAGGAAAGGATGAGCTTAAAGAATGTTTGTGTTGCTATAGGTAAAGATTGAGCCGAAATAATAACATCTATCCTACCCTAAACCCTAGCCATACATTACAAGCTTACGAAAGTCCTAATGATCCTAACTGTTGTGGTTTGTCTACATTAATGGAAAGTGACATGAAAAATTGTCCTATTGAGTTCTAATCTATTAATAGATTAATAAATCCACTTTTATAAGACTTTGTTGCATAAGATCATTTAAGACTAAGAAGTTGGATGATTTAAGGTGACACACACCCACTCAGGATTTTTCAAAGTGAAGTGTAAGTTGCAATTTGAGTTATCGCCATTTTGGAACCTCTGGGCAAGTTTAGTTAGTTAAAACATTTTGTCCCTTGTTCTGTAGTTTTTCATAATTAGAGTTTACTATTTTCTTATTTGATTTTTTATTTTTTTATGCACGAGTACTAGCAAAAAGTTAAGTTTGGGGTATTTGATGAGTGTGTTTCACACTCATATTTTAGATAATCTTAACGTTTATTTTGCTGGTTCTTTTAGATTTATTATTTGATTTATATTTATTTTTATTTTTATCTTGTAGGTTAGATATGCAAATGTATTTGGGTTGATTTGGAAAGATTTGGAAGGCAAAAATATAGATAAAACAAGAAAATGATGGACCTGGGTAGAAGGGCCAGCGTCACGATGATGGGCGCAGACGGAAGCACCATCGCCAGAGCACTGGGCGCAACAGAATGCCAGTGCAGCGGTGTTGGGAAGAGAACAACAAGCCAGTGTATAAATATAATATTTTAGGATTTTTAGATGGCTTTTTGGATGTGGAAGGCAGAGAAAAAATCTTTTTGGAGAGGAGACGAAGACGGATCCAACCAGGAGATGGATCTCAACTTCAATTTCCTCCTTAAATCTAGTTTTTCTTCTCATTTTCTCTATATTCCTGAATATTATTAGGATGTTTCCTTATTTTAGTATGTTTTAATTTTCCTATCTAGGGCTACGATATAACCAAACCACGATTGTTCTTTAATTTTGATTCTCAATTTAATCGATGTTTTATTCATTATTGTTGAGTGTTACAATCCATTCTTACTGCTTGTAATCATGTGGCCAACTTTTGTATGATTTTGGATTGAATTCTGAGATTGAAAAGTAATGATTAAATTTGCTCTTTGTTTATAACATCATTAAAATTTCATGAGTTAGAGATAATTTTGGAACTAGTATAGCAATTATAATTTCTTGTGCTTAATGAGTTTCAACATATTGAATCTTGACAAATATGTGGGATTAGAATTTTTTATTCATTATTATCGATGCATGAGAAAAATTGATAAGTAAATTAGAGAAATTTACTGTCAATATTATAATAAACTTTGATTGTTTGAGATTCAAAATTTAAAGCATGTTTGATTTGCTGAAATCAGAATCCCTAGATTTTTTATTTATTCAAATTTGAATTATTAATCTTTATCAAATATTAATCATTTTAGTTTAATTAGAATTTTAGTTTAATTAAAACTCCCAACTTTTCGATATTCTCAATTAGAATTAAGGTCTTGTTAATTTCAATAGCTAATAACAATCAATCCTTCTGACGATATTCTATTTATAGAAATTTTATTACTTGACGACGATAGTGTACACTTGCACCCTAAAACGGTACGGAGGGAGGAGCTACTCTACAATCAATGAGCGGCCATTTCATAGACCAATGGGAATATTCTGGAAGGCCAAACGACAGAATGAAACAACACAACTTATCGAGAAGTCAGGACTAACGGAATAGTGACCCTCACCCTCCTCTACGCGCACCCACGCGTCATTAATGCCTCCACTCAAAAAAGGACGATATCATCAAATCATAGAAAGAATGAAATGACGCACGCGCAAGTCGCAACAAAGTTCAGAGAGGTAATTAATTCCAGTCAGTGCAATCTCCCTTAACGAATAAAACTTAAGGTACACTAGTGAGATGCCCAAGGCAGGTGAAGTCTAGCTCAAATGATAGAGTCTTCAGATCCTGGTATAAGTGGCTACCCAAGTCCTCGATTGGGGGTAACTGTTATGTGTATTTTTTCAACCACCAATGGGGCAACGACACGTGTAACGCTGCATTAGGAAGGGGCCTGATGAAAGAAAGTTTCTAAGGAGAAGGACCAACCTCGACAGGTCATCCTCAAGGAAGCTCAGGTTGCACAGATCTCGGGCATGTATAAAAGATTCAAGTTCACGATGAAAGCTCAGTTAGCACCGAGCGTAGGGCCATTATTGTCCGCCGAAAGTAACGTCCTAGGTGGTACTTCTCACAGGCCCGAGCACCCGACAAGTCTCATGGCAGGATGTCAGGATAGCGTCCGTCCAATCATTTTATATCAAGATCGCCTCCCTTTGGTCCAATCGAAGACAGGCATCGTGTCTTGTGAGGCTTCCTCAACATGCCTCCGGAAGGCTTCTTCGATACGCTTCCTCCCACCAAAGACCCAGATATAAATACATATACCAACAAACAGAAGAGGTATGTCCATTCTCCCCTAAGAAAATTATTTCAAAATATCGATCAAATATTGTCTTAAGCATCAAAGGCCCTTAGGCAGGGAAACCACCCCCGATTCCTGGTCTTTTGGGTTTCTTATTTGTGTTTTACAGACTTTAAAGATACAAAGAACTCCAACTAAAGGGGAGATTGCGCGAAAATCATTGTCGAGGTTTTCGGCTGAAACACTCACCATCTTCATGATTCAATTAGTTTCTTCTTACATAACCCACTTACATCATTTCGTATTTATAAACTGGTATAAGGTTGTTTTCACTGTTATAAAATAATTACAAACTAATTAATTATGTATAAATGAAGGCAGCCACACCTTTGTAAAAAATGTTTTAATTTATATTGTAAATGGAAGCCAACACAGTGACAAGGTCACGGTGATAAGAGAAATCAAAATTAAAAGCAAAACAACCATTCATGATGATGCAGAGTTTCAAATCTGAAATTTAAAACTCCATTATAATGTAGTTAAAATTAGACGACCGGTTAGCTAATGATAAAAAAAATTATCTCATGTAGGTGGGACTAAAGAGTCCCACAGTATTAATATTATCTTACTTTTAATACTGTATAGTACGGGTTACCAAACAAGCCCTAAATGACTTTGAAATAGAACTAAACTTGTTTTTAAGTCAAAGACATTTTAAAAATAATGGATTCTATCAGATTCTATAAAACGATATGCCTAATTGCAGAAATTTAAATATAAATATACTAGAAGTTAAAGTTGCGCAGAGGGAGTGAAAACAAAACATCGACCAAAGTGCACGACTTAGGGGTGAACAAAAATGTTAGCGCACATTTCTCTCTCCCTCCTTCTGTTCATTCTCTGCCGTGTGCGATTGTCTTGAATGTGATTATGTTTCTTCATTTTCTTTACTGTTTTGTTCACTGATTTGGGATTAGAGCTCATTTTCTTTAGGAGTTCGGGACTTTCATTTAGGAATTTCTGGGGTTAGGGCTCGTTTTAGGATTTTTGTTGAATCCTTTAGTGGTTTATGGCTCGTTTAGGATTGAGGGCACACATTTTATTTTTTATATCTTTCTAACAGCCATTAAAACTTTATACTTCATTCCTCTTTACATCTTTTTATAAAAGTAAATTACATTTTTCTTTCTTTTACGTATAAATTTACAGAATCCAGACATAGTTTTAAAAAAATAACAAGCGATTTATTTTGCTAATAGCAAAGGAAAATAAACAATGTAATAAACTAATACTTTCCAATACAATAAATGTCCATAATTTCTCCAACTTCCCTTCTGGCTTCAAGATATGTATGTGATGTGCGCCAAATGAGCCGCCAAACCTTAGAGGGTTTTGATATTTATTTTTTGTTCTCTGGTGTGTAGGAAATAACTTGATCTAACTCGTTACTTTAAGGTTAGAGTTTAAATAGAGCTACGCCCCTTGTAGTTTTATGCTAAGAGCTTTTTCATATTAAATCTAGTATCTTATTTTCTGTTCAATTTTTGTACTTTATTTTATTTATATTAGATATTTATAATTAGATGGATTGACGGCTTACTGGTAAATTATAATTATATAAGATTTTTAAAATTTCTAACAAGTAGTATCGATTCTTGAGTGATTAACAACATAAAGTCAGCCAGTCAGTGAGTCATTTACATTGATATTAATTGGATCCTTAAAAAAATTTTGAAGAGCTCATTAAAAAATTGAAATACATTAAATAATCACAATACTCATTCCCGAAATAGGATATTGTTTTCCTCTGATACTCTCATATATTGCAATAAAATTAGGAACAAACTCATTTTTAAATTTTCAAGTAAAATTAAAAAATATGTGTACATGAGAGTAGAAGTAGGCATACACCTATCTGTCGATGTAATGACAGGAGATGCTCCATCCTAAGTCTTTATTATTAGTTAACTACGTTTTGTGGCATTCTTGATCTTCTGAATGGCTGAGAAAAATTGTGTCTTTGATTGATCTTCACTGCGCATGTTCAAATATATTTAACTGGGATTAAATGTGGAAATATTGATAATAGTACATTTTCAAATATTAGAAAGATGGAGAGAGATCAGAGATGTGAGTTTTTTGAGATAGAAGAAATCAAGAAGAGGAAGAAGGAAGATGAAGGAGAGAAGGGAGAGATTGCACAGAAAGAAAATGTCTATATGTTATTCCATTTGAACCTAACCAAAAGGAGAGAAGAAAAATATATACAAGAGAGAAGCAAGACTAACCGACTAAACAAACCAAAACAGAATAATTACACGTGACTATGCATGAACAGCATGCACATGTGAGAATGAGCTAATAGCCCCCCTCAAACTAATGCTAAGTATAAAGGAAGCATCAGTTTGGATATAATAGAGCGAAAATAATTAAAAGATAAAGCTTTTGTCATGATGTCAACTAACTGATCCCGGGAGATAATGTAGCTAACCATTAAGTCTTTCTTTGCCACATTCTCTTGTATAAAATGGTAATCAATCTCAATATGTTTGGTTCTAGCATGGAAAACTGGATTAGATGCAAGAGAAATTGCAGAGATATTGTCACACCAGAGTTGGGGAGGTTGCTTAAGAGTAATATGAAGATCTTTAAGTAGTTGTCTTATCCAAGAAATCTCAGTGGCTGTGTTGGAAAGACTTTTGTATTTAGCTTCAGTTGTAGAACGAGCAACTGTACTTTGCTTCTTTGCTGACAAAGATATTGGATTGTTGCTTAAAACGATTATGAAACCTGAAGTTAAGCGCATGTCAATGGAGTCTTCTGCCCAGTCCGAGTCAGTAAAGTTAATGAGGCAAATATTTCCCTTTTGAAACATAATACCATGATCTGATGTACCCTTTAGGTACCTAAGGATGCATTTGACAGCTGCTAAATGTAAGCAAGAAGGCCGGTGCATGAATTGACACACTTTTTTTACTGCAAAAGTGATGCTCGGATGAGTGAAGGTAAGATATTGTAGTCCTCCAACAAGCATTCTGTAAGTAGTTGGATCTGGAAGAAGAGCAACAGAGATATCATGCAGATTGGCCTTGATGGACATTGGAGTTTCTCATGGCTTAGCATTTGTCAGCCTTGATTTTTCAAGAAGGTTGAGCATATACTTTTGCTGGTTCACATGAATTCCAGAAGCAGAATGACCAACCTGTAAACCATGGAAGTGCTTAACAGATCCAAGATCTGTCATTTCAAATTCAGTGTTGAGATTATGAACAAGATCATTTATATGGCTTGTGAACTAGTGCCAGTGACGATTATATCATCTACATAAAGTAATAGATAGACATTAAAAGATTTAGATTTGTGAATAAAGATAGATGTATCAACATTAGAAGACAAGAAGCCAATACTAGAGAGATATGATGTAAACCTCTCAAACTAGGCTCTAGATTCTTGTTTGAGACCATATATGGACTTATGCAATCTACAAACATAGTTAGGATGTTCTCAATCAATAAATCCTTGAGATTGGCTCATGTAAACCTCTTCTTGTTGAGTACCATGAAAAAATACATTCTTCACATACAGTTGATGTAAGGGCCAGGAAAATGAATAGTAAGGGATAGTACAAGCCTTACAATGGTGGATTTTTTTCAACTGGGATAAAGGTTTCTGAATAATCAAGACCTGGTTGCTGGTTGAATCCTTTGGTTACTAACCTAGCCTTATATCTTGCAATAGTTTCATTAGTATTGTGTTTCAACCTGTATATTCACTTACAGCCTACCAAGTTTTTATTAGGAGGTAGAGAAGTTAAAGGCCAAGTACTTGCCTTTGAAGAGCATTGAATTCATCCACCATTGCATTCCTCCACTGTTGAGATTTGGAAGCTTGACTATAGGATGTTGGTTTTGTTTCTGAGTTATTAGTAGAAATAGTGGAGATGCAGTAAGATAGGATCTTTTCTGCTAATGCCAGACTTAGATCTAGTCAGCATTGAGTGAGTGTTACCTGTGTGATCAAAAGAAGGAGCAGGAACAATAGTAGAACCAGAAACAGATTCATTGTTGTCAGTAATAGAACTAATAGGTAAGTTTGGTTGGATGGGAGGAAGGTCAATACTGATAGAAGAAATAGGTACCATAGGTTGTGAAGGAGTAAGATAAAAGTTGTTATTTATGTTGTCTTGATGTGTTGTATGAGATAGCCAAAGGAATATAATGGGAGGAACAGTCTTAGGAAGTAGTAGTAGATGAAGTGAAGAAATGTATGTAAGGAATAGGTATATCAATAAGTTTTGAGGAAGGGGGAGTAGTTTGAGCCACTGGTCTAAGAGTAGATAAAGGGAAGCAATCTTCATCAAAGATAACATGCCTAGTAGTGATGGTGCTATTAGTAACATGATTATAGCATATGTATCCTTTAGATTGTAAAGCATATCCTAAAAAAACGTGTTGAGACGATTTTGGTTATAGCTTGTTGGTGTTATATGATTTTAACAAAGGGTAACTAGCACACCCAAAACATTTAAGAATAGTATAATCAGGCATTTGGTGAAATAAACATTCATAGGGACTTTTAAGTTGAAGCTTAGAAGTGGGCATACGATTTATTAGATACATAGTAGTGCTAAAAGCATGAAACCAGAATTGAGAAGGGACAGATGCATGTATCATCATACTGAGAGCAGTTTCAATTATGTGTCGATGTTTATGCTCAGCTACCCCATTTTGTTCAAGGGTGTAGGGTCATTGAAAGTTGATGATGAATGCCCTTAGATGCAAGAAAATGAGATAATGATTTGCTTTTAAACTCACTGTCACCATCTGTCCTAAGAGTTTTACATATAAGGGAGAAAGGTTTGTAAAACAGCACAAACTTCATATTTGACAGTGAGAGAAAATATCCAAGTGTACTTACTTGTGTTATCTATAAATGAAACATAGTACATGAATCCTTCATATGATATAATCAGATATGGACCCCATACATCACTATGAAGGAGTTCAAGGGGATGATAGGTGACGGAAGAAGACAATTGAAAATGAGGCTTTGTCATTTTCCCTTTGATGCAACTGGAACAAACACAAGCTTGATTAAGAGTGGGAGGGATATTACATTTATTCAAAGTAGAAATTAAAATCATATCAATAGGATGGCCTAATCTATGATGCCATAAAAGATTGGAGATCTTACTGCCAAGATATGCAAATGGTTTGTCTTGACAGCTTGTCTCGAATAGAATAGTCTTTAGCAATGGATTTCAGGGGATAGAGACCATTCTCATAGGGTCCTAGTAATATAATTATCCTTGTTGAGTTGTGCTGAATAAAGATTGTGAGCATCAAAGGTAAAAGAGCAATCATTATCAAGATTAAATTGATAAACTAAAAGAAGATTGGTAGAAATATCATGAACACATAGAAGTTTATTAAGAACAAAATTATGAGATTGAGTTTGAAGATTACCATAACCAATGTGAGAGATGTCCAAAGTTTTCCCATTATCTATATTTATAGTATCATCACCATTGTATTCCTCAGAATTGGTGAGATTAGAAGGGTCTGATGTAAAATGAGTGTTGCAACCAGAATCTGATATCCAAGAAGTTGATTTGCTGGAATCTTGATTTAGAGAAGAGTAGTTGGCAGCTAGTACTGTAAGTGCTGCTGGGGGTGTCTCCCTTGAAATGAAAAGTTCATTCGATGGAAGCAATCTACGGCAGTGTGCCAATCTTTCCTACAAATTTGACATTGAGGTCTGTTGGCATTAGGACTAGGAGAAAAGGTTGCAGGAGATAACTGTGACGGGGGGTTGTTGGGTTTGGGAAGAATACCCGAGCCATTGTTGCCACGTCCTCTAAAATTGTTGTTTCTTCCTCTACGAAAGAAATTGAACCTATTTCTTGTACTCCTGTTTGAAAAGTATAGGTGTTCACGGTTCGGTTCGATCGATTATTTGAGCAAATATTGAACTGAATTAAAACTCACGGTTTGACTCTAGACTGAACCTAACCGAACTGTGAGTCACATATGAACCGAACCAAACCGAACCGAACTGTGATTTATGGTTTGGTTGAGTTCGGATCATCGGTTCAACTGCACATTCCCACCCCAAAAAAGAAAAGCTGGGTTGCTAATTCGTAAACAATTTATGTTAGCTACCAACCAAAAAACCGAGGACAATTTGGCCAATCTTAGCAACAAAGATTCAGAAAAAATTACTTATCAAAACAGAAAAATCACTGATTTTTCAGAACAGAAAAAAATTACTTATTAAATTAGTCCCCCACCCAATGAAGAATTTAATAGAAATCAAGCTTAAACCGAACATGGAGCAATTCAATTAAGTGGGTATCAGAAATCAAGCTTAAACCAAACAACTGGAGAAGAACGATAAACTCCAAAGGGCGATGGATTCATGGAAAGATCTAAACCATAAAGCAGGAAACCAGATCTAAATGCAGTAAACAGAACAAATATAAAAACAGTAAACCAGATCAGATTCAAGACGAAGACGCAAAGCAATGAACCAGATCTGAGAGACTAAGATAAAGCAGTAAACACAAACCTCTAAACGCAGAAGATGAAGAATCAATCACGAGCACTGCTACAGAAGAAGGAATCACAGAGGAAAAGGAATCGCAGAGCAAAAGAAGGAAACACAGAGCCAATGAAGGAAACTCGAAGAAGAAGGATTCGCAGACATAAGGATTTCCTGAATAGATTTCAACTTCGAGGTTCAAGGATGGAGAACCTATTGTCGCCAAGGAGAATGGAGAAGAGGCAGTCGCGAAGGAGAGAAGGAAAAAAATGAGCCTAACCCTAATTTTCATATTCGGTTCGGTTCGAAATCACATAATTTTTCAAATTGAACCGAATCGAGATATAAGCGACCATTTTCAGTTCGGTAACAAAATTTTCACCCCTATTGAAAAGCCTCCTCTGAACTGAGTTACAACCATCACCATTCTTTGTCTGTACTTGAAGTGATTGTTCTTCTACCTTAAGTAAAACATGAAGTTCTTCAAGGTGTAAAGGATCAGACTTGGCGCGGATAGAGGTTTTGGAAGGGGCCATATTTAGAAGAAAGATCATTGATTGTATAAAGAAGAAAGTCATCATCTTCAATTTGGACAGATACAACAGCTAACTTGTCACGGGATTCTTTAATTCTTTGAACATAGTTGTCCATTGTTTCAATGCCTTTCTTAGTAATGGATTGAAGTTCAGATTTCAATTGTAAAATGTTTGAACGAGAGATAGACGAGTATCGTCGTTCAAGAGATGCCCAAGCATCGCATGAAGATGTGCATCCAACCACGCATCAGAGAGTAGAGGGAAAGAAGGGCCGCATTCAATAAAGCCATAAAAATCATGATCTTGAGTAATCAAAGCATTGTATTTTGGATCAATTTTGTTTGTGAGATCACCTTTCTCATCTTGTAAAAATTTGGGTGGGCAGAGATTAGCACCATCAACGTATTCAAACAAGCCATGAGCCTTCAAGATTGAAGAAATTTAAAAACGCCAGAGAACATAGTTGGTTGAATCCAAACTGATGGAAATAAGATTGTAAACATTGTATAGAAGGAAGATTGGAGAGGGTGGGTTAGTCATAGTTGACGTGAGTCTTTCAAGGCTCTGATACCATTGTGAGTTTTCTGAGATAGAAGAAATCAAGAAGAGGAAGAAAGAAGACGAAGGAGAGAAGAGAGAGATTGCACGGAAAGAAAATGCCTCTATGTTATTTCATTTGAACCTAACCAAAATGAGAGAAGAAGAATATAAACAAGAGAGAAGCAAAACTAATCGACAAAACAAACCAAAACAAAATAATTACATGTGATTATGCATGAACGGCATGCGCACGTGATAATGAGCTAATAAGAGATATGTGTCACAAAACTTGAAACAATTAGTAAGGGTGTGACATGAGTAATAAAATTACCGAAATATCGTTTCTTCTGTCACGAATAAGATCTTTGTATCAGGATAATCACATTTGATGAAGTCAAACGGACAATTGAAAGCTACACCTTTATTATTGATGCAAACGTGGACTTCTTTGAGCTGAATACCATCAATGTATGTCGTGCATCTAAGATTTGGGGAAGAGCCCAGTGCTTTTTTGATTTCTTCGTATAAGGTTGATTAGAGGGAAATGCAACACCTGAACAAATTAATTAATTAACAAATGAAAGAGAGATCTGTACACGTAAGTATTTGAACCAAACACAAAAAAAGCATCAAAAGAAGCTAATTTTTTTTCAATAATGTTCAAGCTCAATCTCAATATACACTTGCTAGTTTGAAATTAAACATATACTTACCCGATTTTATCAATGAACCATAAAAATTCTCATACTTAATTGCATATTGTATGACTAAATAAAAGTAATTTTCAGGACTGATGCCAGTGCATGCTCCATGTTGTATCCATTCCCGCTCCCAGAAAATCAATCTATGTCGTCCATCATTAAAGTTTGGCCAAAGTAAGGGTAGGATGTTAGAAAAATTCCAATTTGCAATCTACAAAAAAGGCAGACGTTAATTGGATGATGATAATTACAAAAATAAAATTCATTAGAAGGCATAATTATGCATGCAGAGCATACATAATATAGAAGCTCTTTATACATTGGACAACACTCTACTAATTAATAATTACGTCATAATTTGTAACAATTTGAAGTATTTTGTCCGTATTTATATATGAAAGTCTTTAAAAAACTTCAAAAGAAAGCACTTTGAACTTTAGTGCAGTAAAGTGTAAAAAAAATCTTCAAAAGAATTACTAAATATAAGAAAGCAATTGCGAAAAAATTCTCAAACAACCATCCCTCTTACCTCATGTTTCGAAAATTTTAAGCTATCATCAATGCATGGAACTTGAAGGTGGTTGTGATTGGCGTCGTAAGGCCACAAGCCATGAACTTTGAAATCTTGGGGAACCGATGTTTTGCACTTTTTAAACTGCTGGTTACAATAGGAATTAGGCCATAAGAGAATAAGTTTTAAGTAATCATATGATAATTCATTCTCCTTTGAAATAGAAATTAGCATTAGGAGAATGAGGCCAACAAAAATCTTCTTGCTCATCCTCTTCATTGCTACGCCGGCAATTCTAATTAATTCAATTACTTACATAATCAACTTGGATGTTTTTCTATTTATAAGTACGTAAAATATTGTTTGCACTATTATGAAATAATTACATATTAATTATGATTAAGTAGGACAACCACACCATTTTTTATTTTAATTTTAATTTTCTATTGTAAATGGACCGGAACAATGACAAGGACATGTCACACCGTGATAATTAGAGGACCCAAAATTAACAAGAAAACAACTGTGGATTGTTCAAAATTTGAACATTTTTATTGGTAAGAAATACCTACAATTTGGTTCTTTTAAGTCCAAATCGTAAAGTAATTCTAATATATATATTTAGAAATTAGGTGAACCTTTCACCCCCAAAAAAGGCTAAAAAGCCATTGCCATGAGCCCCAAAATCATAAACTCGCTCTTACAATTTACCATCTTTGGTTGTCTCGTATAATCTCTTTCCAATTCGGTGTCCTATGTATTTTACAAAAAGTCTTCTGGCCACAGGCCATGATAAAAGAATCTATTTACTATTATATAAAAGACATGAGCACGGAGAAACATTCATCAAAATGTTTGTCCACTTTTGAAATTAGACCCCATCTCTACAAAAAAAAAATTGAAATTAGTGTCTTTACGCACTATTTACATGTGTTTCCTTATCCAACGTATTTACTATTTTTCAGTGAGTTTAAGTCATGTGTCGCCTTGACGCACAAGTGTGGCCCATTTGATTGGGTCAAAGATGGTCAGTGTGATAAATTTATCGCAAGATTATGCCTTCTGTTTTTTATCCAGGACTTTTGCCTCGCATTCGGCTTAGACCATGTGGAGAGTTACTGTGGCCAAACATTGTCACGAAATTGCGCCTGATATTATCCAGAGCTTTTGCCTCGCCTTCGGCTTAGACCGTATGGAGAGTAAGGTAGTTGAATATTGTTGTCAGATTGTGCCCATATTTTTTTCCCACAGCTTCTACCTCACATTCGGCCTAGATCATGTAGAGAGTTGTGATAGTCAAATAGTGTCATGAGGTTGTACCTGGAATTTTCTTATCCAGGGCTTCTGCCTCGCCTTTAATCTTTTAGGTCATGTTGTGAGTTACGATAGTCGAACATTGTCAGAACATTATGCCTAGTGTTTTTTTTGTCAAGGGCTTCTACCTCGCCTTTGACCTAGGTCATGTTGAGAGTTACGGTAGTCGAATATTGTCATAAGATTATGCCTAGTGTTTTTTTTGTCAAGGCCTTCTGCCTCATCTCGAACTAAGGTACACAGTTAAATCTTATTGAGGATTTGATTGTCTGGCTCCTACGTCAGAGCTTGGCCCGTCTGTCTCTTGTGTCCGGGACTTAGATGTAGCTGAACTTTGATTATATCTCCAACAGGGACGTCTGATTGGCATTTTGTTGAAATTTGAGCTCCCTTTATTCTGATTGTTATTTCGGAGTGAAAGCCTTCATGTTGGCCATGTAACAACTTTTACATATCTTGCCGTTGGTCCCATTCCTTAAAGCTCGACAAAAATAAAGTTGTCATTCTGATGAGGATTTGGATCTGGGCAGCTTTGTTAGGGTTAGTCTTGATTATGGGATACTAGTGGAATGGCTGGTAGCGGTGCATTATGAACAAATCCTCTTGATTGTGCTTTCTTCTCATGTTCACCATTGCAACAAAAACAATATTTTCATATCAAAAAGTTGAGATTTCTCGAGAAGAGAAAATTTGTGCCATTCTTATAAATGACGTCAATTTATAGATGTAAAAATTTTATTGATGAACATACAATTATGCGTTTCTCATAGATCAACAAATGCACAAAGAAAAAAATATTATAAAAGTATTGACTCGTAATGGTGCAGTGCCTTGCCAAATAAATATGATGTTCAAGTTAACATATGATCGAGATATGAAGGCTACATGCATGATATTTATGATAGGGTCTTAGAGTGTAATGTGTATGAAACTCTTCCTCTTGATCAATTATCATCTACTTATAAATTTGATGATGATTGTGCTAATCTTGTGGGATCAGGCATACCAGATGGGTGAAGAGGCTTACTTGGATGTTCATTGATTGGTTTTGTGGTTAATTGGATTAAACGTTTGTATGAATTTTTTTATTTTCTACCCATGAACTAGTCATGGTTCACTAATTTTTCTTCAAAATCTTAAACCCGATCCAACACCTCAATCCTACACCGTTGGTGTTCACTGTTGACTCATTGACTGTTTGGCGTCCACGGATGGATTTTGTGACTGTGTCATGTCATCACTGGTGAGGAACAATCGAACAGACGAAGGACGAGTTTTGTTCCGATCCAAACAAAAGAAGGACAATTTAGATTGTGAGGTATTGCTTCTCTATCTCTCATCAACTGCTGATATCTATTTTGTTGTTGAGATTGCTGTTGAATTGTTGATTATTGTTGAGATTATGTTCTAAGTTCCGTGCGATTCTGATTTGAGATTGCTATTGAATCGTTGATTGTTATTGTTATGCATTCTTGCTATGTATTTTGCTAATTGAATGTTAGGAATATGATGTAGTTTTATGGCTCATTATTTATTAGGAATTTTTTTTGTGCTAAAATGGAAAACAATTTTCAAAAGATAATCAATGGAATCGATGGATTCACATTCACAACCATCTTCTAGTTCCAGACAAAATCGACTTGAATAATCTACCTTAGATCTTGGATTAAGGATCCGAATAACTGATTATCATCTAAATGATCAAGATAAAGTAAGAAGGGTTTATATTCAAAAGGGTCATTACCAACCTTTCAACAATAAATTCCCTCAAACGTTAATGGGGGGAAAGTAATTGTCGATTTAACCCCGAGTGGTTTAAACAATATTTCAATTGGTTGTAATATAGTATAGAGAAAGATGCACATTTTGTCTATGTTGTTATATATTTGAAAAAATTGATGGAAAGCGATTGAGTGAGATTCTTTTGCATATGATGGTTTCTCTATTTGGAATAAAAATGATAGGTTGGACACTCATGTTGGAATAGCTAATAGTGCTCATAATCAAGCTTGGAAGAAGTGTGAAGACTTGATGAAACAAGAACAATATATAGAAACTGTTATTTATAGACAAATGGATAAAGCAAAATGAGATTATCTCATATGCTTAGATGCATCAAATCAGTGTGTAAGACATATTCTTCGCCAAGGACAACCTTTCCGTGGTCATGATGAATCATTTAGTTCTTTGAATAGAAGAAAATGTCTTGAACTTATGCAGCTTCTTGCTAACAACAACAAAGACATTAAAAAGCTTAAACATGGTTGGAGCATCTTGTAAGTGTCGAGATGTTCTTCGAGAGAAACAAACTTCTAAAATTTTGAAAGAATTAGAAAAAGGTGAACTCCAAAGTGGGCAAGGCTTGAACCAAGAAACTTGTCTTCAACGAGCTAGGGATCCCATTATCGTTCACTTACAAATGTGATTTTAATGTTTTCCTCTATAGTTGATGTGTTAGAGTTTGTGACTGAAGAAGCAGCATGCTCATTGAGCAAACTTGTCTTTAACAAGCAATGAGCAACCATGACTAGTTGCTCATTGCTCTTGGACTCTTTTGTTATTGATGTGTGAGGGCTCTATCTCCTAGGATGAGTCTCTGCCAGATAAAGCTTAGTGATGTCAAATGACAGTCTGATGATGTCATGTAGACGTCGATTGCCCATCTTATGGGTGACACAACCATGGGTTATTCGGCCTCATAATGATGGTCACACGATCTTGTGTCATTCGATTTTACGATGACGGTGACACGATAATGTATCCTTGGACTTAATGATATCATATGAACTCAACTGATGTCATTCAACCTTCTCTTGGTTCTGATTCAAGCTTATAGGAAAGTGTGATGGATTCGGAGGTCTGGCTCATTGCCGTTGTCCTGGTTTGGTTAGAACTAAAGCCTAAAAATGTACAAAGCAAGACTCACGGCGAAGGGATATACGCAAACATATGGATGGTTTATCAGGAGACATTTTTTTCTATAAGTAAAAAAAATTGAATTTTGTTAGGGTGTTACTATCACTTGCAGTAACTTTAGGTTGGTTGTTAGTTTGACGCGAAGAATGTATTTTTCCATAGTGATTTCAAGGAGGAAGTTCAAATGGACACTCCACCAGGGTGCCTGTATCCTCTCAGGCTGAGAGGTGCGTAAATTGCAGAAAGCATTATACAACCAAAAGAAATTGTGTTGTGCATGGATTTAGAGGTTCAGTCGGCCACGATGAACTGTGGTTCAAGCAAAGCAATGCAAATCATACTCTCTTTCTCAAACATTGACAGGAAAAGGTAACAGCCTTGATTTTTATGTTGATGCATGCATGATATGATAATTACATATTACATGAAAGAGATTTCTAGACTTCTGGAATACCTTGTAGCTGAATTTGAATTGAAAGACCTTAAAGGACTGAAATATTTTTTGGGTATCGAAGTGGCTTAGTCAAAGAAATAGGTTTTTCTATCTCAAAGAAAGAATGTGCTTGACCTACTTTCTGACCGACGGACACCTATTCTTTAGAATTAAATGGAAAAGGAAGTAATTTCCGTTAGATATTTTTTTTTTTGCAGATAATAGATATATTTTCTTAGTGTCTTTTACTAAGTTAACTAATTTTTTTTGTCAAAGTTAATAAGTTAACTAATTATTTCTTTATTATTTCACATTGTGTTTACTGAAGTGGCATATGTATTGTTCTTATATATTATTTCACATTGAGCTTGCTCAAGGTTATCCATTTCTTATAGAGAATTATTATATATGTTGTGATAGTTGTGAAATGTCAGTAAAGGATAATAGCTTGTGGCTTGTGGGTATTGTATTCGTGATTTTGTTGCTTCAAACTTGAATATTTTGTATTGCTTTGGAAGATCTTAGGAACTCATTAATCAGAAATTAAAAGTGTTTTTCTATTACCTTGAATGATCTTATTAACGCACCTGTTCAACTTCAATCTACAAGTGAACAATTAAGTTCAACTAATTTTCTGAACCAGCATATTGAACTCAGAATATACATGTTCTGAGCTCAACTTTGAAGGACCTTGGAGGACTGAAATATTTTTTAGATATTGAAGTGACTCGATCGAAACAAGTATCTGCTTGACCTATTTTCTGAAAAAATAAAGCTTGATTGCAAGCCGAAAAAGATATTAAAGGTTTGTTGGAAAGCTTATTTACTTATTACATACGTGGCCAAAGATTTCTCTTATAAAAATCGGTTACATATGCCTGGTGCTATGATGAATCTGTTTTGTGACAACAAGGCAGCCACAGACATTGCTCATAATCTAAGTCAACATAACCGCCCAAAATATGTTGAGGAAAGGGTAGACTGATATTTCATCAAAAACAAACTTGAGGATAGGGTAGTCTAGTTTCCATTTGTGAAATTTGAGGATCAACTAATAGATATGCTAATGAAAGCTATTTTTTCTAGTAAGTATTTTAAAACTCACTTGACAAAGATAGGCATTGTAGATATCTACACATTAACCTGAAGGGGAGTGTTCAGTTGTTTGTGTGGGCTGTGTTCTAAATTAGGGATGTAATTTGTATAGAAATTAAATTACCTTTGTATTTACAAACAACTCATCTTTGTATTTATAACTTTTCAATAAATAATAAACATACAAACAGTACAGACATTGTGAAAAACGAATTTAACTTAGTATCTTATTACATTGAAAATGCTTTCAATGTAAATCTCTAAAAAATGTTTGACTGATTCTCCGCTCATTTTTATTCCACCGAAAATGTGAAGAAGTAGTTTCCACCATATCTAGACATGTCCACTGCACGAATAAATACATAAATTGATCAGATAAATATATCGTACGTATTTCTTTGGATATAACTCTAAATCTAAAAAATCAAATTTCCCATGGTTTAGTTATCTTCTGATTTTAAATTAAACCATCGAACATATGCTGGTAAATGCAAAATGAGAATGTATGTTTTGGCCAATAAATCATTAGATAAAGAATGTGAACAATTTAAAACATCCAACAACAACAACGTGAGAATGTTTTATAAATGGTGAGAAATTAAAAAAATAAGAAAGAAAACTCAACAAAGTAGATAAGTAAACTGTGAGCAAAGGAAATTTACCGAGAGAGAACAACAGTTCTTTCAGAACCAAACAAGACGTTCATATGAGGTCGTCCACAGTTAAGAAAAGTCTTTGGACAATCGAAAGTTACACCGTGAATGTCAATGCAGATCCCAACGTCCGAGAGCTGTGTCGTAGTTTTGTATTTACTACACCTAATCAGCGGAGAAGCACCCACTATTTTGGCGATCTCATCATGTATGACCTCTCGTTTATAAAATTTATCGGAAGCAACCACACCTAAGAAAATCATTAGCTAGATTAATATCCTAATACAATCATTTAGTGGTTGAAACCCAACACTAATATTCTAATTAAGTTCCTTAATATATATACCTGATTTTAGCAATGAAGGGAATAGATTCTTATACTTTTTGGCGTATTTTACTGCAGTATAAAAGTAGTCTTCAGGACTCATACCAGTATACATCCCATGTAATTTCCACTCCCAATCCCAATAATATATTTCTTCTTCACCACGTATAAGGCTTGGCCAAACCGATACTAGGGTGTTAGAGAAATTCCATCTTCTAACCTACAAAACCCTAAAAATATTACACAAAAATACAAGTTGGGACAATATATAATAAGAGCACACAAAATCACATTAAGTTCATATACACGATCAGTTTGAACTAAAGTTTTTCATAATCTTAATTAATTACCTCATGCTTAGAAAAAAAGAAACCACCATACTCCCTAGAAGGCATGTGATTAGCCATGAATGGATACAAACCATGGACTTTAAATTCCTGTGGTACTGGCTTTTTGCACCCTTTAACTTCTTGATTGCAATAGCTATTAGGCCATAATAGTTCAAGCCTAAAATAGTCCAAGTGTTTTTGGTTTTTACTCTCAGCCGTGACCAAAAGTATGAGAAAAAACAGAAGTTTCTTACCGACGTGCACCATTTCGACCTTCGTATGCAGTTTTGATTAATTAATTTCTAAGAAAACTCCTACTTATAATCGGCTCTAGCTTGGTATAAAAGTCACGAATAATATATATTAAAGCTTTTCTTGATATATTGAGTTTAAACAACCAATCAAAAGTGATTTCTTTTGGGAATTATCAAAGTTATTGAGCAACCAGCTATAATCTTATATGTGATTAATCAATCGTATTTCTGACATAAAAATATCATTTTTTTTATAGAAATGGAAGAACATATGTTATTTAATTCTCTAAATTCATTGTAAAAGCCTAAAGTCTTTTATAAATATGATGTAAGAAACACTAAATTATCAATATTAATTGGTCATTTTCCTTTGGATCTATGTTATTGTTGGTACCCCTACCCAGTGGCGGATTCAAGATTTTAGTTTAGGAGGGACACCGTTAGACATAAGAATATAGATGTCAAATTTATAATTTTTTTCCTGAAATTTCACATATTCCTTTATTACAATTATTTTAGATACTTCATTTTTTGTCATTAGCTAATTCTTATTGATATCATCAAGAAAGTTGATCATATCATTAATTAATGATTATGTTCTTTATTTTTTTCTTTAAATCACAACTATAACGTGTGATTACTTTATTATAACTAAATTAAATAAAAATAAAATAGAAAATAACATTTCCTAAGAAATCATAGGATACATTATGTTAATAGATTAAAATGTCAAAATAAGTTATGCATTTAAATTAATATACAAGTTCCTAGATTTTTTTTTATTCGAACTGTATTTGATTTAAGAGTACTAAAAAAATAATATGACTATCTAATTTTGATTAATACATATCAAATGAAAAAATAGAAATTGTGTACTTGCCAGTAAGAAACAAACTTAAAAGAAAAATTGTACAAAGAAACAAAAGTATCTAACAAAAAGTAATCAAATTTATGGGAAAGTAAAATAAAATTACCATTAGACCAAAAAATTGAGTAAAAGAAGTCATGTAAAAAAATTAAATTCAAGTGGTTGGACACAATATAAGTTAAAATTTAATGCCAAAAGTTAGCATAATCATAAATAACAAAATAACAAAAAGATAGGGACATTGCCAAATTGGAGAAGTGAGACTTGAACTCAAGACCTATCTTTTAAAAAAAATTAATTACAAATGGGCTATGTCATAATCCACAGATGATATATTGCAAAGTAATTCTAAATATCATATAAAATAGTTGTTATCGAAAACATATAAAAAATAAAAATTGAGGGACCAGGGGGCACGTGTTCGTCCTGGTCCCAAGGTGCATCCACATTTGCCATGCCCCTACCCATATGGTGGATGAGCTATAATTTTTATTGTTCAACATATTTTTCTATTTAAAATAAAATATTATACATTTATTTATTACGGAGCATCCAGTGAATGTGGAGTATAGATCTTTAATGAGAAATACTTTAGTGATATTGACCTATAACATACAAATCAAATGTTGGAGATTGGAGTGTATTACAGGAAGAGGAAAGAATGGCATATCCAAGAAAATATATTGAGGCGTGTTATACCATAATTCTTAGGCAAAATAATACATCAATGACCCAATCGAAACTCTTGGAGAGAAGCCTAAATGTTGGAATCTTAGTGCAAATAAGATGGTTTGAAAGCATATTTACTAGAGTGAAAGAGAAGTCCCAACAACCATGCGCCAAGGGTGTTAGGCCTGTAGAGGAGACCTCGGTAAATTACCAAGGTCATCAAAGGAGAAAGACCTCGGCATTATGCCGAGATCCTCAAAGGAAAAAGACCTCGACATTATGACGAGGTACTCAAAGGAAAAAGACCTCAGCATTGAGCCGAGGTCCCTCCCACCGAAACAAGGTTAAGCATTAGCCCGTGTATCTGTGATAGATCTGAGACATGCACTAACGTCAATGTAAGGGGAAAAGGTCTCATTGAGGAGTAAATGAACATCTAATCAGAAGCTAGAATGACCCATTAGCAGTGTTTCATAGTTGTAAGGTCTCAGAGCAACTAGCGACATGAGGCGTGTCGCTAGTAACGCCTCAGTCTCAGTAGGAGAGAATGAGATAGTATGGAACCAAGTTAATCTTACCGTGGCAAACGGTGATTGGCCATAGCACAAATACCATCAATGACATAGAGCCGCATTAATAACATCTTAACCAATAAGGAGCCAACACGAATAGTACCAAATATATGGAATCAGGTACAAATTAGTCTGACCCCGAAAGAATGTTTAAGGCAAGGGAGCCAATGGTTGCGCTGCATTTCACTGCACCTTAGTACAATAATAGACTAGACTGACTGATGACATCAGTCATCATCAGATCATACCATTCAGGATCCAATGGTTAAACTCCAACCCATTACACCTTAGTATGATAGTGAGATGGACTTACTGATGATGTCAGCCCTCATCAGGTCGTACCCCTTATGAACCAATGAGTTGAGGCGAAAGACTGGAAGAACTTCAAAGTCATATCCCATTGGAGAAGCATATAGGGAAGGGATGCTATTGGAGGATTGGAGACATCGTACAATAATCCTAAAGCCTCAATCAAACAAGCTCACATTATAAATAAGTCGGACATCATGGTGAAAGGTATGCAATCATCCTCCTACTACACTTCTGACTTGATTATTCCCTTCTGTTCTAACTTAATCTTTGGAGGGCCAGCAATGGGACCAACCCCCATTTAGTCGGTCACCTAATTGTCTTCCTCCTTTTACAGGTCATGAAGGACAATATCCAAAGATGAAGATTTCCCCTTCTTTTGCCTAAAAGGTTTCATTAATTTATTTGTCTAGCCTCATCATTTCTTCATCATTTATCCATCCAAAAACTCCTTAAACAAGGGGAAGAAAAAGGAAGTTTATAATTATTTTTTTCAAACTTCTGAGTTTTATTGATGAATTATAGAAAAAGAGTTATCAAATTAACGATAGATGTGTTGTATAAATAAAGATATACAAATAAAGAACTATGTATGTAAAAATATATAATGAGTATTGATGATTCAGTTAGTTAATTATAATATTAACTTCTTTGGTAAAATATATTATTACGTTACGAGAAGAGCGTTCATCATCGGCAAACATATTCACTACTACAATTTAGGGATATAATGACAGCCGCATATATATTATAATGATAGCTCTATAAAATCTGTCAAAGGAAAAGATGCAGATTTTAACTTTTGAGATAATATGACCGGTTTTAAATACAATGTCATTAATATATGGCTTATTATGACAGCTATTTTATGGTCTGTCATAGTAACCTCTCAACTTTCTATTTTTTATTGATATATTTCTATAATTTTCTTTATTTACAAAAATTCCATGCCTTTTAACTATAATCCCTAATCTATCTTAAATCATTTGCTTCAGATTTGACGAACAGAACTCCTTGGAGATTAGGGTTTTTCTACCTCTTTCTTTCACAATTCAGATCTGGAAACTCTCTCTCTCTCTCCATCCATTTCTTCTCAATCGCGTGACTGAGAAGCCCCAGCCCCGTAATTGTGAAGCCTCGCGACGGGGAAATCAAAACCCTCAGAGGGTGCGACTAAGAAACCACCGTCTTCAAGCACTGCGATGGAGAAATCAAAAGCGTGAGAGGGAGGTGACCAACCTCTCATCAACTTAGGGTTCTTGTTCAAATTTCTATGATTTTATTTTTAATTTCTGATTTAGGGTTCTTGTTCAAATTTTTCATTTGATTTTTGGTAACCCTTTGATTTTGAATCTGAGCCTAAAAATAGTTAGGGTTTCTAGCTTTACTTTCCAAATTGGCTTGGTTTCGATTTTATTTTCTATTTACTTTCCCTCCCTATAGTCTTTGTTTTTTTCCTTCGTTCTTCACCTTTCACTATGTTTCAGACTGGTTGGTATGGAATTGAAAGCCGGGCAAGAGGGAGCCATTATCGAGGATAGTATCAGCAAGGTCTGAGACATGGATTTGAGGTCTATAAGTTCTACGGAGGGGATACTTTTGTAGGGGAATGGTGTAATAGGCAGAGCCATGGCATCGGGGCTCAGACTTGCTCTGATGGTTGCTGTTATGTAGGGGAGTTCAAGTGTGGCGTCAAGCACGGCCTTGGATGATACCATTTTAGGTTAATTCTTTTTCCCTTTTATAAGACCAGCGGCTTTGCTTTCATGTATCTAAATGCTCAGTTCCTTACTTAGCTTATCTATCTTACTAGTTGAATGGGTGTTTGTTCTTGGTTTAATATTCTGTAGGCTCTGAATTTTTGGAAGACAATTTTATCGCTAAAGTTAAGCTGGAGATTGTGGTAAGCAAAGATCAGGTATCATGCTTCCTTGTGCTTACTTTCATCATATATTCAAATTCTGATCAAAATTTTAGATTTCATATAGATACTTGCTAAATTAAAGCTAAGTCACACTATCCCGTATCGTGTCGAAGAAGTGATAGACAATATAATTGAGGAGGCAAGGACTGGAGAGATTGGTGAACATTCTTCTTATTAAATTGATAAAATGTGATTTGAAGGTTAGTCAACTTCGAGTAGCAGCTCAAAAGTATCATACTATTGTGAAAAATGTATCATCCAACTTATCTTCTCGAGAATTGTAAACTAATTGCAATGTGTTTGTTCTTTCCTTATATATTTATTTAATTTTGAAGAAAGTATCGATCCATCATGGATTCTTTTCTTTCTCTTTGAAGATAGAACTGTGGTTGGTCAATTGGTCCAATATACCACTCTGTTATTATGTAAGTATCTCGAATGTCAAAGATGTTTTTCTCACCATGTGCTTTTTTGAATATAAAGTTTAAATACTTATCCCTGTTTGACAAAATANTATATATATATATATATATTTGTTATGGATGAGAAATGATAATGATTAAGTGGTTGCCGTTTGTAATAACTTTTTAATTGGTACAAGTTTTGAAATAGAGTCCCAAAAGGGTTAATTCTTACGGTGAAAACCCATATCTATGCCCTCAAAAAACAATCAAATAAAAGCAACCATCACAAATTAAGAGCTACATAAAGCCTAACAATAGGTTCAATTGTGAACTTCACTTTACTCTTATATGACTTCTATTTTTTGTCAACTAAATTACATCCATAGTCAAAGAACATCCATTTACAACTAAATGATGCTTTTACTGGTGATAGGGCAAATATGCCTAACACAGAAACTCATTCCCCCTTCCCATATCTATAGAGGGTGCATATTCTTAGCACATAACACCCACGACAAATATATTGGGGGTACTTAGAATAAACTATACATAGATACATCCACAATCACAAACACAACTTTTGGAAGTCAATAATAGATAAACAGGAAAATACAACCGAGAACATGGGGTTTGGGAACTTTATTTTGAATGAAGCATGGTTAATTTAAAATTCTGATTTAGGTTTGTGGCATCTGCTCGACAATTGATAAAGGCCTTGGAAGTCCCGCTAGTAAATGATCTAGGATACACCAAGAGATATGTATGGTGCCTTCAGGTAATTTCATTTATAAACTTGTAATCAATGAGTTACCTGACCTTTCTTATTCACCTTTCAATTGAAGTTAAAACATATTTAGTTGTTGTTCTAAATAATTTGTATGGGGTAATTTCGGTTGACAATATACTAATACTTAAAGATAATTTTGCTGGAATGTTTATTCAGGATGAATTTCTTTTCTTGTTCAAAGCCTTCACTTTTTGCGAGTGCTCATTGCTCATCTAACATATATCCATTAGCAATCTCTTACATTTATTTTTAATTGGGATTTACAAATTTGAAAAGTCATGAAAGATTTGTTTTCTTATTTATTTCCTAAATTTACACTCATATCTATCCCAAGTGTTTAAATTTTAAAACAAATGTTTAGGTGACTTTTGTAGCGTATATTTTAATATTCATTGACGATCTCGTACTTCGTCAATAGGCATTTAGTTAGACTTCTTTATATGATTTGAGTTGGACTTATTTTTAGTTCAAACTCAACTTTGAAATTACTAAATGTTGCCATTTATTCGTGTTGTACTTATGTTTGGTATAAACAAACTCCATTAGGCAAATACATGTGTTTCTTGTAGTTACTTTCTTCAAGGTCGTCTACTGATTTTTTATCCATTAATCAATTCTTTAAGTTTTTATTTAAAACTTTTGAACTTGGGTTGTGTTAACTTTTGTTGATTTTTGAAGATGCTCTGCACTAAAAATATCATCATTACTAACTTAGTATTTTGGTAGAATGAGCCGTAAGGGTATGAATCCAATGGAATGCTTTTAACAGATAGGATCATTTTTATGAATCTAATGGAATGTTTTTTGGGTTCTTTGGCTTGAAAGAAATGAAAGGTTCTTTTTTAGAATTATTCGTTCTCAAATTTATTAACGAAAAAGAATTTTTTCCTTCGCAAGTGAGGATTGCTAGAATACTTAACACATACGGACCCAAAATGTGCATCGACAACGGGCGTGTTGTCAATATCTAGAGATAGCATATGGTAGTATCTAATTAATATTTAAGGAGGATCTAATTAATATTTCCATGTATATTGCTTTCACATGCTTTGTACGATTAAAAGTATTACTTTCACATGCTTTGTACTAAATCTGAGTTATTTCTCCACTCTTGTGTTTCTGTTTTCTTATATCCATTTTCATGATCTTTCGCTCAAGTATTTAATCTGTCTAGTTCACCCTATATTTGTTTTCATTATTTTGTGGTTTTCCAAAATACATGTAAAATATTGAAGGGCTGTCATGGAAAGCCAATGTCTTCCCATGATAGTTTTACAAAATCAATCTGTCGTGTGAAGGTTTTTTAATGAAAAAGCTGTCATGGGAAGGCATTTTTTGTCTTTCCATGACAGTTTTTTTTAAATAATTTGGACATTAGATTATGGGGATTCCCCGTCATCTAATTGCTTTTGGCAGCACCTATGATGACGGGGAATCCCCGTCATCTAATTACTTTTGCGGTAACCTATTATGATGATATTTGTTGAAAAAGAGTAAAGATGATAGCTTGATAGATGACAGACGGTCAGCCGTCATTATAGGATTATAATAATAGATTTTCACCGTCATCTAAGGCCAAATTGTAGTAGTGAGTCGTTTGTAAAAGATTTCAGTTTTCTTAGTAAAACTTTTAATGACGAACTGTAGTTTGTCACATGGATTTGCTTCCGAAAGGGCTAGAGAGAGAGTGTGTGTGCGTGTGTGTGTGTGTGTGTGTGTGGAGTGTGGGGGAGAGAGAGGGGGTGAGGGGGAGGGAGAGAGAAAGAGTGAGCGAGAAGTGCAGAGAGAGAAAGAGCTTCCTTCTTAGCTCTTGATGCATGCTTTAAGTGTGTCGAAGATTTTATGGCCCTTATCTTACAACATATTATGAGAATGTCAGGTAGCTCTATAAAATTTTAAGGCCAGATGCTTACATGCGTATGAAGAAGAGGATAAATAGATTCAACCATTCCCATCCCTCAACAGTGTCCAACTTGACAAAGTTTTTGATGTGGGATGAGATAGTGTCTATTTTGAGATATGACCAAAATTAGAGTTATTAGATGAGAAGAAACTTCGTGCCATGAAAGATATATGTACAGATCTACCAGAAAAGGCTTTCTCGTGCATTCCAAAATAAGTGTAATATAGAGAAAGTTTAACATAGTGTAGGAAGTCTTGAAAATGATTCTTTCCGGATGTGAAACTCTTCTAAAAGGGAAATTTCATTTTGTGCTCACTCTCTTTTGTCATGTATCATGGCTAGGTGAGTGGGCCATTGTGAATTAAGCTCTCGATGCTTCCAAATTGGTAATGCACTACTTTAAGATACGGAGCCTGGAAGCTTTTTAGTTTTTCCTCTTAAAAATATGGGTAAGTTTCTCTAGAGGAGTATTGAAGATGTCGAGGTAATCACTAAAAGTTCGTCACTAAAGCATTGTCGATGAAAGGTTTAACTAATGAAAATTTTGAGTCATCACTATAACTTTTCAGCAACAACACACATTAATGTACCTATAAATGTAATTAGCGAAGAAACATATAGCATCTCTCAAATCATATATCATAGATGAAATATCTGTTGCCGCTAATAACATTCAGCGACAATAAGTTATTTCGTTGAATTCATCATTGATTTGTGTATCTTCCATCGCTAAATAGGTCTGTGACTATGATGACACTTATTTTTCACAAATTAGACCTACTAATTTAGATTATCAAAGTATCAACAAATGAATAATATTCATTCTCAACCAAAGCACCTTAAGTTCACACTCATCACTGAAATAGCTTGAATAACTATCTAAGTGTTAATTTTACATAAATCCCGTGTTATTCAAACTCTCTCGTATAGTGGCCATTTAGGTCTAGAGTGTCGAAGCATATTTCATAGGTTGCGACCCAACAAAACTTGACAGGATAATTATCTAGAGTAATCTTTGTCAAGTCTTTCAGAGCTACGTTTACCTTAATACATGTTGTAAAGATTTTAAGAAGAGATTCTTTTCAACCCTAATTTTATGGAGAATATATCAGCCTCGCACATGCTTGACATGCTTGTGAGGGAAATTATGTGATACATAAAGAGGTCAAACCAAGTTAGATAAGATGAAGAGAATAAATTCTATTAAACTTAAGTGCGGTATATGCTCAATATAGCTTTGCTTAGTTTTTCACCTTGCTCACAAATGTGAGAGAGAAAACAACAATATGACAGTAAGGCTAAAGAAAATCAAAACCTAACAAAAAGGTAAAAAGTAATCATGATTAATTATGAATTAGTTAGGTGAGGGACAAAAGCTAAACCAAGAGGCAATGATGAGGGAATATCCTTATAACCGAATTGCCTATGTGGCCATACAAAGGTGGCCATGCTAGTTCACCAATCACGACTTAAAGAAGATTCTTACAAGGACCAAATGTGTCTTAACTACCCCCATTAAGCTCATAGGGGCTCATCCACATGAAGCTTGGACTTTAGCAGATGAAAATGGATTCCAAATAATGGTTTTGTAAATAAGTCTGCAATCTGTTCTTTAAAGGAAATGTATCTGATATCAAGCTCCTTACAAGAACCTTATCACGCACGAAGTGAAGATCAATCTCAATATGTTTTGTTCGAGCATGAGAGATTAGATTGGAGGCAATGGAAGAAGCTCATTCACTGTCAAGTATGAGACTTAAGGTGCATTTCATGCATCAAAGATTGAATCCAGGCCAACTCAGCAATAGTATGAGCAAGAGCTCTATATTCACTCTCAGTACTGGACCTAGCAATCACAATTTACTTTTTAGAGGACTAAGAAATGAAGCTTGGACCAATGTAAATGGAAAATCCACATGTTGATTTTTTGTCATCAGGGCAACTAGCCTAGTCTGCATCACAGAAACCTTCAAGTTGAAAATGAGTGGCAGGTTTAAAAGTGGGGCTTTGATTGATAGATACCTTTAGATATCGAAGAATCCTTTTACAGGCTTGCAAATGAAGAGTAGTTGGGCAGTGGAGAAACTAGTTGAGCTTATTACAATGTAGGCAATATCATGCCTAGTGAGAGTGACATACTGTAAGGCACCAATGAGACTTTTGTACTGAGAGACATCAGCGATAAGCTCACCTTCATTTTTGCTAAGTTTAGTAGTTGATGTAGCAGGAGTGGGGCAACACTTAGCTTCTAACAGATTTTCCATATGCAAAAGATCACTGATATATCTAGCTTAGAATAGATGGAGACCAAAATCTATGCTTGTGCCTGACATGCCCAGAAAATGATACAAAGGCCCAAGATCCTTCAAGGCAAATGTGTTGTTTAGTACAGAAATCAGTTTAGTTAAACAAGTTAAGTTATTTCCTATGAGAATGATATCACCAACATACACTAGGATAAACATTGTCCCATGAGGTTGGTGAAGAATGAACAAGGAGTGATCGGATTTTGAAACCTTGAACCCTTTGTGCAACATAGTGAGCTTAAGCTTGTCATACCAAGCTTTAGGGGGCATGTTTAAGGCCGTAGAGAATTTTAATGAGCTTGCAGACATAAGAAGAATGTGCTGAGTTAATGAAACCTTTAGGCTAAAGCATGTAAATAGTCTCAGATAGGGAACCATGTAGAAAAGTATTATTTATCAAACTGTCAATGCTGATAAGGTGGGATGATAGGATTTTGACCATAAAACCCACTGTAGCCTTGACCAGAAGCAAAGTGTGCTTAGTGGGTAACTTGATAACCTCTTCCAAACCTATACCAATAACTTGTTGCAGTGTGTTCAGGCTTGTTGCAGACTTGACAAGTAACTTTTCCAGAGGAGTTTCTGCCTTCTCTACCACCTCTTCTGCCTCCTCTGAACATGTTTTGATTCCTTCCAGAATTGTTGTAGCCACTTTGAGGCCATTCTTGTTGCTTACTAGATCTCTTTTTTCCTTAAGAGGGAGAAAAATTTCATGAACCTTGTGCAATGTGAGCACGAGCTTTCATTAATGCTTCCTTTTCCAGATTTAACTTAGCTATTCTAGTTTCATGTATCATCAACATCGATTGTACTTCTTCTATTACAAGAATATCAGGTCTTGAGGTGATGTTAACACAACAACATGGTCAAATTCTGATGGCATTCCATTTAGAATATGCAGAATCAGATCCTGGTCACTAATGGGATCACCAGCAGTTAAAAGGTTATCACTAATACCTCTCATAACATCGAAGTAATCTGTTACTGACTCTTTTTCTTTTACAGTATTGTACAATGAGTTTTTGAGCTCAAGGATCTTGGCTCTGGATCTATTGGCAAAGCTTCTCTCAAGGACATACCATAGGCTCCTTGAAGTTTCATATTGAAGGACATACCCAAGTACTTGATTGCTCATTGTTAATCTCAGCCAGCTAAGAAGAAGGTTTTATCTGAGCTACTGTATGAAGCTCGGATTTAGGCTTCCATCTTTGATATATTGAACTGGATGAGCTTCAGAGTTCATGATGTAGTCTATTAAACCATGCCTAATTATGGCAGGCACCACTTGCGACTTCCATAGAATGTAGTTCTCCCTTTAAGGCTTAATGGATAAATTTAATCGAAGGGTGTTTGTAAATTGGCTAAGCTCAATTGGCTGCCTTTGTATATTCTCAATCGAGTCCCTATTTTGCAAGCTCGTTTCAAGAGATGCCATTAATGGCTTCTTGGCTCTGATTCTAAGTTAGATAAGCTGAAGAATAAGAAATTCTATTAAACTTAACCAATAGCAGTATATGCTCAATACAGCTTTACTTAGCCTTTCACCTTGCTTACAAAACACGAGAGAGAAAACAGCAATATGACAGTAAGGCTAAAGGAAAGAAAAACCTAACAAAAAGGTAAAAAGTAATCATGATTAGTTATGAATTAGTTAGGTAAATGACAAAAGTTAAATCAAGAGGCAATGATGAGGGAATATCCTTATAATCGAATTACCTATGTGGTCATGCAAATGTGACCATGCTAGCTCACATATGAAGACTTAAGGAGGATGATAACAAGGACCAAATGTGTCTTAACTACCCCTCTTAAGCTCATGGGGGCTCAGCCACACGAAGCTTGGACTTGAGTAGATGAAAATGGATTCAAGATAATGGTTTGGTGAATAAGTCCGCAATCTGTTCTTTAGAGAGAATGTATCTAATATCAAGCTCCTTTGCAAGAACCTTATCACGCACGAAGTGAAGATCATTCTCAATATGCTTTGTTCGAGTATGAGAGATTGGATCGGAGGCAATGGAAGCAGCTCATTCACTGTCACACCAGATCATAGGGCAAGTATAAGACTTAAAGTGCATTTCATGCATCAAAGATTGAATCTAGGCCAACTCAACAATAGTATGAGCAAGAGCTCTATATTCATTCTCGGTACTGGACCTAGCAATCATAGTTTGTTTTTTGGAGGACCAAGAAATCAAGCATGGACCAATGTAAATGGCAAATCCACATGTTAATTTTCTGTCATCAGGGCAGCTATCCCAGTCTGCACAGAGAATGCTTCAAGTTGAAAATGAGTGGCAGGTTGAAGAGTGGGGCCTTGATTGATAGAACCATTTTTTATATCGAAGAAGCCTTTTGCAGGCTTGCCAATGAAGAGTAGTTGGGCAATGGAGAAACTAGCTGAGCTTATTAACAATGTAGGCACTATCAGGCCTAGTGAGAGTGACATACTACAAGGCACCAAAGAGACTTCTGTACTGAGAGATATCAGTGAGAAGCGCACCTTCATTTTTTCTAAGTTTGGTAATTGATGTAGCAGGAATGGGGCAAGCCTTAGCTTCTGAGAGATTTTCCTTATGCAGAAGATCACTGATATTTTTAGCTTAGGATAGATGGAGACCAGAATCTATGCATGTCACTGAGATGCCCAAAAAATGATGCAAAGGCCCAAGATCCTTCAAGGCAAATGTGTTGTTTAGTTTATAAATCAGTTTAGTTAAATAAGTTAAGTCACTTCCTGTGAGAATGATATCATCAACATACACTAGGATAAACACTGTCCTGTGAGGTTGTTGAAGAATTAATAAGGAGTGATCTGATTTTGAAACCTTGAACCCTTTATGCAATAGAGTGAGTTTAATCTTATAATATCAAGCTTTGGGGGTCTGTTTAAGGCCATAGAGAGCTTTATTGAGCTTGCAGACATAAGAAGGATGTGTGGAGTTAATGAAACCTTCAGGCTGAAGCATGTAAACAGTCTCAGATAGGAAACCATGTAGAAAAGCATTATTGACATCAAGCTATCTCACAGGCCAATGCTGATAAGGTGGGATGATGGGATTCTGACAATAAAAACCATTGTAGCCTTAACCTGAACAAAGTGTGCTTGGGAAGTAACTTGATAACCTCTGCCAAACCTATACCAACAACTTGTTGTAGTGTGTCCAGGCTTGTTGCAGACTTGACAAGTAACTCTTCCAAAGGAGTTTCTGCCTTTTCTACAACCTCGTATGCCTCCTCTGAACATGTTTTGGTTCCCTCTAGAATTGTTGTAGGCACTTTGTGGCCATTGTTGTTGCTGACCAGATCTCCTTTGTCCTTGATAGGGAGAAAAATTTCTTAAACCTTGTGTAATGTGAGCATTAGCTTTCATTAATGCTTCATTTTCTAGATTTATCTTAGCTATTCTAGTTTCATGTATCATCAACATTGATTGTAATTCTTCTATTGTAAGAATATCAGGTCCGGAGGTTATGTTAATACAACAATAGGGTCAAATTATGATGGCATTCCATTTAGAATATGCAGAATCAAATCATGGTCACTAATGGAATCACCAGTAGCTAAAGGTTAGCACTAATACCTCTCATAACATCGAAGTAATCTGTTACTGACCTGTTTTCTTTTGTTGTATTGTACAATGAGTTTTTTAGCTCAACGAGCTTGGCTCTGGATCTGTCGGCAAAGATTATCTTAAGGGCATACCACTAGCTCCTTGAAGTCTCATATTGAAGGATAGACCCAAATACTCGATCGCTCATTGTTGATCTCAACCAGCTATGAAGAAGTTGGTCTTGTCTGAGCCACTGTCGTAGCTCGAATTTAGGCTTTCATCTTCGAGATGTTGAACTGGATGAGCTTCAGAGTTCATGATGTAGTATATTAAACCATGCCTTATTATGGCAGTTACCACTTGCGACTTACTTAGAATGTAGTTCTCCATTTCAAGCTAAATGGATAAAGTTAATCGAAAGGTGTTTGCAAATTGGCTAAGCTCAATCGGCTACTTCTGTATATTCTCAATCGAGTCTCTATTTTGGGAGCTCATTTCAGGGGTTGCCATTGATGGCTTCTTTGCTCTGATACCAAGTTAGATAAGTTGAAGAAGAAGAAATTCTATTGAAGTTAACCAAGAGCTGTATATGCTCAATACAGCTTTGCTTAGTTTTCACCTTGCTTACAAACATGTGAGAGAAAACAGCAATATGCCAGTAAGGCTAAAGGAAAGCAAAACCTATAGAGACTGTGTTATTACGTAGCATAAGAGATGCTTCATGCTTAAACATATATAGTCCGAGGGTGGGATGGTGTGCTTTCCGTAGTATCTCTAGATCAAACAATTTGCTCCTCTGTGAAGTTGATGAAGAAGACTTCACTGTATCTTTTCTTGATGCTGTCTACAAATAGAAAAAATGATATTATATATATATATATATATATATCCAAAATGAGAATAGTAAAATGCATTTGCCGGATTGATATATTAGATTTCAAAATTTTAAAGATCAAATTTCTAAATATTGTAGTGCAATTCAGCACGAGTCATGCATTTAGCGCGATCACGTGGCATACCAAGATTAGTCTTATGTATTAGGCAGTGGCTTGCTTGGTCACCACGTGGATCATGCTAGGTGCACGATCCGCTCTACATTGCATTTTTCTTGCAAATAGCTGTTTACTTCCGAGACTAGTATAAGTGCTTTTAGACTGTACGTTGAACTTAGTTTGGAGATTAATTTCTTCGTACAAGGGGTTTCTATGTACAAGGCTCTTATAAAAAAGCTTGTTTTGGAGAAGTGCTGTCTCTTTTGGGTTTTTTGTTTAAACTAGTTTCTATTCTAATTAGTGGTCCTTCTAAGTTTGTATTACTGTGGAATATTCTATCTTTATGTGTATGTACATAGCGGTTTAATGTTAATAAAAACTTTAATTACAAAAAAGAAGTCCAATTGATTTAACAGGTAATGAACTTTGTTTGTGGGTCAAATCCAAATGAATTTGTGTGTGGTAAAGAGTACAGAGACAAAAGAAATGTGAACAACATTATTAAAATAAAAAAAAGTTTGTGTGTAAAATGACATAAATGAAGATATTTCAAAGAAATAATGGATGTATAATGAGATAAGTATATATTATTATACTAAGATTTACCGTGACCGATATGTAGTTTCTTTTGTCGGGAACAACAGTTTTTTCTCCAGGATGTCCACAATTGATAAATATGTATGGGCAATCGAAACCAACTCCCTGAGTATCAATACAGATACTAACTTCTGAAAATTGTTTCTTCTTACGGTGTTTATTGCATTTAATTGCTGGCTTGGCTCCCACTATTTTTCTTATTCGATAATATAAAATTTCTCGTGAATAAAGTTGTTCAGATCGAGCTACAATACCTTAGTAGATTGAAAAACAAAACAAAAACTAATATTTTTAGCGCTTCAATTATATTTAAAAGAAACTAGTTAAAAACTTACAAACAATGCCAATACTGAAGTTTCATGAATGTGAATAACTTTACCTGATTCCATCAAAGAATGATAAAGATTCTTATATTTTATTGCAGATGTTACAGCTAAATAAAAGTAGTTTTCAGCAGTCATGTCACTGCATGAGCCATATTGTTTCCACTCTCGCTCCCAAAGGTATATGTCTTCCTCCCCTTCTATAATGTTTGGCCAAACAAATGGTAGTGTTCTAGAGAAATTCCATTTTGCAACCTAATAAAAACATAATTAAAAGTACAATAGAATTAATATTCTTAATACATGCATGTTTGTAGTGGTTGTCTTATACCTCAGTTTTGGGAAATGAGAAATCAATACGAGGTTTAGCACGAATGGATATATTGAATGGCCACATGCCACGAACTGTGAAGTATTGTGGAATAGGTTCTTTGCATTCTTTGATTCCTAAGTTACAATAGCTATTAGGCCATAATAGGTTTAATTTAAACTGAGGTTTAGTCTCCACTAATAAAGAGATCACCATTGAAAGGAGAAATACAACCATGACTTTCTTTCTGACAACCACCATTTTTTAACTTCAAATTTTCAATGAATCTGTTATTTACTCCAATTTATAAAAGAAACTAGGGGTTTGTTTGGTATAAAAAATTTTCTAAAACCCGATTTTAGAAAAAAAAAAATTATTAAAAGATGTGTAGAAGAAAATTTATTTAAATGATTATTGCAGAGAATTGTTTTGTGATTTATTAAATAAAATATTATGTAAATGTTTCATCAATGACTTTTTTTAGTGTTGATTTTTTCATATAAAAACTATTTAGTTTATTAAAAGTTTAGATTAATGAGTACATATTTGAATTACCATCTAAAAATATCAAATCTAAACAAGTCATCCAATTTAATTATTGGAGTTTACCAATCCTCCATTTTTTTCATTTTATAACTCTGTAACTTTTTCAATCAATTCTCCATTTCCTTCTCTCTCTAACGGAGTTAATTAACCAAATAATCTCAATGTTAGAAAGTTTGAATTCTCTTATGAGTTTGATAATTGTAACCTCTTAAATAATCATCTCACTTCAGCAAGTAAGACCCAAAATTAAAAATTTGCCCCGATTTGCTTTCTATTTAAAGTAAATCCTTGTTTGGTTCTCAAGAAAATGAGAGAAAATAAGAAATAGTTTGGTCTAAGTTGGGTTTATACTTCTTTAGTCGCTACTAATGGTTAATTTCTGCAGAGCATTGAAACCCTCATTTGTAGATAAATTTTACGACTTCAATTTGCTCACAATCACAAACCATTACAATCTTCTTGATCCTGTTCCCCAATTTGTGTCGACGTTGTTCTAAAAATCTCTTTTTCAGTTTTGATTTTTTTTCATTACTTCCAAACAACCTCTAGATTTCTTGCCATGTATGTAGAGCTAGCATATAAGCATTGAAAGCTGTAGCCAATGATGTGGAAGCTTTCCTTGTTACGATTGAGTGTAACCATAGCCAATTAGAAGAGTTTTTTTTTTAATATAACCAATGTCCTTATTGATAGACTATTGGTCGATCACATTACTATACACTATTTTGCCACTTGGAATGAATAACACATACACATATATCAGAAAGACGAGATCAGAGTTTGTAGTATCAGTCGGTATGGTGCTCTAAATACTTAAAATACGTTGAATAGTGTAATATTAATTAACAACATATTAATTTGAGGTGCCTCCAAAATATTTGGAGACTCTACTATGGACATCTCAAATGTGTTTTTGATACATCATTGTTCAACACATTTAGATACCATAATATACATTTATGGCCTGTACCGTAGACTTTTCCCAGAAAATTTATTAAAAACATTGTAATATGTACTAATGAAAGAGAAATATAAGATGTGTATAGTACATAAGGGTTGATCTTAAGATTATATATATGGTTACATCAAAATGGAGCTACCTTTGATTGTTAAAAAAACAGTGTTTTTTTATAATAATATCCATAGAAATATTAAGTAGGACAACTTCTAGATTTACTAGCGAATTATAGTAGATAGTTAATTAAGATGAAAATAGTAAATTATATCTTTTTGCTAGTTATATTTATTGGATTTTTTTATTCATAGTATTATTCAATTATTGATTATGTTTTTTTTGTAGTTACTAGAGGCTTCCCGATAACAGCTATAATTTTTTTTACTAACAAAACAATTATATTTATTAGTTTGATTATAACTATTGAAGTTGTATACTATATGTGGTGTTAGATACCCCGGGTACAATTTGTTTCTTGTAAGAACACAATTAAACAACTATATATAAATGAGCTAAAATGCGAAATTTTTTTCCCAACTAACTTAGATATATTTTCAAATTTACTCTTATAACATCAAAGGATAATTAATAATTTTCTAATTTTATCCAACTATAATATGTCAATTTCCAGTTATAACCATTGGTTATACGAAAAATTTATGGGTACATGTAAAAATTTTATTGAATTAAATTATAAGTTAAAAACTAACAAAATAATTACAACTCTGTAAACCATTAGATTTAAGAAAAACGTTATAAATAAATTTGTCATTATACCATTAGATTCATGATAATTCTTTGCACTAATATTAGTACAAAGAATTTATAATGTAACTTTGATTAAAAAAACTATAATACTACATTCTCTCACTCTAATTTTCCCTGAAAAAACTCTTTCATTCCTTTCCATCCATATACAGTGCAAAAATGAAATGAAGAGTCGGTTTACATTCTATTGAAACCATGGACATCCTCACTATGTTCTTGAGCAACTATTCTGTAAGTTGATCCAAACTTGTTCCACTAAATGCATGGCCATATTTAAGTTTATCCAGGATACCTCTTGTTATAGGCATTTCCTGACTACCAGTAATGTAACACCACGTGTCACACTACATCGAGAAGCTTATGTTAAAATTGTGTCCATAAAGTAAGGTGTAATAACTATTTATAAGTATTTAGTTACTTCTCTGACATTTATGTATTACTGAATTTTATGAATAAATGAAAGTTTTTCTTTAATTAAAGTGTGTTTATAATTTACTTAAGTCATGAAACTATTATCAACGTAAAAAGAGTAAAGACATAGGGGTCTTTCAGACAAACTTTTTTGAAATAGTTCAGAATATTATTCTCAGTCTTAGGATCGACTGGACAATCGAATTGTGTCCATAAAGTAAGGTGTAATAACTATTTATAAATATTTAGTTATTTCTCTGACATTTATGTATTACTGAATTTTATGAATAAATGAAAGTTTTTCTTTAATTAAAGTGTGCTTATAATTTACTTAAGTCATGGAACTATTATCAACGTACAAAGAGTAATAAATGCATAGGGGTCTTTTAGACAAACTCTTTTGAAATAGTTCAGAATATTATTCTCAGTCTTAGGATCGACTGGACAATCGAGTCCGATTACGACTGTTAGGCTGAACCAAAGGATGCCGGTCTTGAGGAATGGGAGTGGAGGCTTTAAAGATTGACTTGTACATTTTATGGAACATGTTTGATAGACCAGTAACGAATTAGTTTAGAGCAAAACTGTTTATCTAGCTATAAATCTAACTGCTACACCTTAAGAGTATTTTCATGATTATCTTAATCCTGAGATGAATACGAAACTTGACTTAGTTACTTGCAATCTTTGATACGCCAAATGAGTGAGTTCGAATTGTCGGACAATATCTCGACTATTGGGATTGTAATTCAATTATGTTGGAATTGCGTGATTCACAGATTTAGAATTTGTGGTAAGATTGCAATAGTAACAATATCACATTATACTTTATTGATGAGTGTGTAATAACTAGATGCGTAAAATGACATTTTTATATCCATATCTTGTTACTGACATTCACGAAGGGTAACGTCATAAAATATTATGTGGACCGTGAAATAAAGATATTTATTTGTACCAACATCAAATGTAGAGTGTATGAATCGAGAGTTGATCTGGCATCGGTCTATAGGGGAATCGTACGATGTCGAGATTAAATTGGTGAGGAATTTATGGAGGTAAAGTAGTCGGGTATTTGAATCTCATAGTTTTATTCAAGTGGGTCCATTCAGTTTTAGGAGTAGCTCATAAAAACAGGAATGAGAAACAACATTAGTTGAACCAAAAATGTGTTTTGGACCAAGATACATTTCCCGAACTCATATGTGATGAGTGTCATTACCAAATTAGTGAGGAGCATAATTACTGTTCAAATTAATTAATTTGTTATTTTCTAATTACTAGATAATTAGTAAATAAACAAAATTAATTAATTAATTGATGGTGATCAATTAATTTATCAATTTAGATTGATGAATTTTGACACATTATTGACTCTAAGGGAGATGTAAAAATCAGAGTGAGCAGTGCAGGGAGATGGTGAATTTTGGCAATTTACAATATAGGGGTATATATGTAAATTTCATAATTAATATATAAGGGATTGCAACAGGATTGCATCCCTAACCTAAGCTTAACATAATTACGGTGTGTGATTATTCAGAACAAGAAAAAAGTTCTCTCTCCCCCCTCCATTGTTGCCACCAAAATCATATTATGGAAGAAGAAAAATTATTTTTTCTCATTAGATGTTTAGAGAGTCAACACTCTATTCCTAACAATATCCTTGTGAGGCTTACTTCTGAATCCTACGAGTGGTTGTTGGCCTGTAGATCTGTTGAAGTTCCACGCATCTCAAGAACGAGCAACGCAAGACAATTAATTGGATCCCGTCAATTTAGAAATTCTCCATTATAAGAAAATATTAAAATTATTTCTATCATCTCTCGATACGCTTATCTAAATATTTATGATCATTTTTGTTTTTATATTTGATATTATTATATATTTGTTTTAAAAAAATTGATATTCCGCCCACGAACCATTCGTGGTTCTTTAATTTCTCATCTCATTTTAAAACTCAATCTGACAATGATATCAGATCCTTGAGTTCTTGATTCTACATATTTAGTGATTAAAATTATGTATGTATGGATATTTGTGATATTGGTATATATTTTTGTATTGTAGATTCAAAGCATGTTTGAATGTGTTTTATGAATAGATCTCGATCGATCGTCTATAGGTGTTTATTTTCAATTTAGAATTGACGTACATCGAAATTAAGGCGTAAGATTTGATGTAATTTGATTTTTGTAAAAGTTGTAGCTTTAAATTCTATGTAAATCCGTCGTCGTAAGAAAAGTCACCATTCATTATCGTCATTCACCATCGCGCCATGCCGCGCCGTAGCCTGCTCCCCCACGCTGCCCATCGCCGTAGGTTTCCTAATTATGGTTTAGGAAACCATAGGGTTTTGGAAACTTTGAGATTTTAGAAACTTTTGGGTTTAAAAAACCTTGAGGTTTTGGAAATTTTTGGGTTTAGAAAACCATAAGATTTTGGAAACCCTAGTGTGCACAAGACCATGTTGGGCCTTGGGATGGCGTGGACTTACTAAACCTACTGAGGTGTTGGACTGAGCAATGGTTGCTTGGCTAAATAATTCACAGGGATTTGGAATTTGGTTCTAAGCCCAATCCAATCCCTAAAATTTATTTTTACTTAATTCAGTAATTTTTCAACACTAATTAATTAGAACTTATTTTATAAATTATTTTAAAAATAAATCATTTGATTAATTTACTTGGTAATTTATTTATCAAAGTAAAAATTGTTAAAAAATTATATTTTAAATTTAAATTTAAATTTTGAGAATGGGATTGGGCCTTAGTGTAGAGTTACTAAGAGGTGAGACTTCCTGAAGGAGAATGAGACAATTACAAATGCCATGAAGACTAGTATTTAAATTATTGTAATTTACTTATTATTCTTTTATGGATTGTAATTAGAAATGAGTCATAAAGAAGTTAATTTTGAATGTATGATTTATTATTAATCTTGTATCATCGTATAACATGAAATATAGAAATATGGATATGTCAATATCAAAATGTCATGTAACATGTACATGCATCATTATAGTTTAAATTTATAATGGGTTATAATTTAAATACAATGTGAATTTTATAAAAGTTATAATTTTTAAATTGTGATTTAAATTTTATACAAGTTTATAGTTTTTAAAACTTATTTCAAATTTATAAAGAGTTATGGTTTTTGAAAAAACAAAGAAAAATCCATTTTTTTCAAAACTAAGTGGGATGATCGTTTACGTTGAAACGTTCCCAAGGTCCCCACGCAAACTTGGTCGTGGCACGAGTAATGGTTTAGAGCTTCCCTAGCATTCCTCTCTTTAATGGGAGAAACTTGACAATCGTGTGGCTTTGAATCATCGAGTTACTTGAAAAGCTAAAGCTTGTAAAGAAAGTGGTGAGGCAAGACCGTTCTTAGACGAACTGTTAGATCATAAAAACCTTTAAAGTCGATGTGTTGGTTAAACACTTAGACCGAAGTACATTGGAATCTCTCATTGGAGCTAGTCAATGGGGCTAAGGTGATCAAAATCATTGGTGATTGGTTAAGCTAGATGTTGTGACATCTTGAGAATCGTTAACCAAATGAGAATAATCTCGATGTGATAGGAGGTAGCTTGGGCATTGTCCTTAGATGAGACAACTATCAGAACATCATGCATCATACTTTTCTAAATGATTAACTAATTATTTACACTGCTTTACTTATTTTATTCAATAAATGTGTCATTATCCCCACTCTCAACTATCTTATATACGAACAAACTTACTGGTGAAGATTACGTGCATAGGAAACGTAATCTTGATATCATATTGACGGTGGAAAAGCACAAGTTTGTGCTCACAACCCTTTGTCCCGTTGAAATTATTGTTGAATCGACTCAAGACGAAAAGGATGCTTATGCTTCTTGAGTGTGTTTTGATGAGATTTCTAGGTGTTACATCTTGGCATCTGTTAGCAATGTGTTACAACAACATCATCAAAACATGAAAATCATCACTGGTATAATGTTGAACATCACCGAAATGTTCGGGGATCAGGGTCGTCAAGCCAAACAGGTTGTTCTGTGAAACTTCATGAACTGCCCGATAAAACTTGGAACTTCTATTAGAGAACACATGATGCTGATCATAAATTATCTGAATGAGATGGAGATCATAGGTGTTGAAGTAGATGGCGAGACTCAATTTGATATGATCCTTGAGTCCCTACCAGACACTTTTTGAGAATTTCAAACTTAATTATTTGATGAATAAGTTGAGGTACTCGCTTTCAGAGCTTATGAACAAGTTGCAAGCTGTTGAGACCCTATTTCTGAAGGGCAAAAGGAAGTATGAAGATGTAAACTTTACTGAAAGTAAGCCTTCCACATCTGACGCCAACAAGAAATACAAGAGCGGTCCAAAGAAATCTAAGAAGCAGAACTTGAAAGCGGCGAAAGGCAAGGGCACTGCAAAAGTGAACAAGTCGTAAGATAAATGTCATTATTGTGGAATCACTGGCCATTGGAAACACAACTGTTCAAATTATCTCAAGTAGTTGAAATCTAAAGGTACAATACTTGTTACCAAGGCTTGTTATGTGGCTGACTCTACTTTTTCGTGATTGTAGACTCTGAAGCCACTAACCATATATGTTGTTCTCTGCAGGGGTTCAGGAAAATCAGAAGGCTTGACGAGGGTGAGTTCAGCTTTCGTTGGGAGAATGGAGCACTAATATCGGTTGTAACAGTTGGAACTATTAAATTGTCATTTGATAGTTTTTTGTTTTATTTTACGAGATGTTTATTATATTCCAATTTTTGGGAAAACCCTTATTTCAGTAGCTAGTTTAATTGAGAAATGATTCACTATGAACTTCATTGATAAATATATTGATATTTTTAGAAATGATTACTTAATTACTACCGCATGGTTGATAAATAACTTATTCTATGTAAATCCAAAAGTTCCAATTATATGTGACATTGAAGTAAATACTGATTTTCAAAGAGATAGTAAAAGGTTGAAGTCTGACTCAATCAATCTAACCTACTTGTGGCACTTGCGTCTTGGTCACATTAGCCTAGAAAAAAGACTTGCAAATGATGGTCCATTGCAAACTTTACGTGTGAGATCAATACCCACATGCGAATCCTGCATAGAAGGTAAAATGACTAAGAGACCATTTTCAGCGAAGGGTGAAAGAGCCACTCAGTGCCTCAAACTCGTACATAATGTTGTATGTGGGTCATTGAATATCCAAACAAGAGGAGGTTATGAATATTTTGTAACATTCATAGATGACTACTCGTGTTTTGGACATGTTTATCTAATGTGCCAAAAGTTTGAATCCTTTGAAAAGTTCAAAGAGTACAAGGCAATGGTTGAGAAGCAGTTAGAGAAACAAATCGAAACACTATGATCTGATCGTGGTGGAGAGTACTTGCTAGGAGAGTTCGAAGGCTTCTTAAGGAAGAATGTATTCTTTCTCAACTTATAGCACCTGACATTCGAGAACATAATGGTGTGTTAGAGAAAAGGAATCGAACTCTGATAGATATGGTTAGATCCATGATGAGTTACTCATCCCTTTTAGATTCGTTCTGTTGATATGTCTTGAAAACAGCGACGTATATTCTGAACCAAGTTTCATCAAAGACGGTGCCTAGTACACTATATGAAAAGTGGAGTGGATGAAAGTCGTCTGTAAGCCACCTTAGGATATGGGGATGCCCGAAACATGTACTAAGACCGAAGACAGGCAAGTTGGCCATACGATCGAAACTATGCATATTTTTAGGATATCCCAAGAGAATGAAGGGATACGTCTTTTATATTTCAGCCGACAAGAAAACAATCGTGAGCACGAATGCGTATTTTCTTGAGGAGGAATATATAATAAGTGTGAAGTCGAGTAGCACACGTCCTAGAAGAATTATTGAGTGGGACGACACCGACTCATCAATCAGGACTTGTTCCTGATTCAATAATAGAAGAACCGTAGTAGGAGCCAGAGCCTACAAAGCTTCGACGTAGTAGGAGGGTTGTGAGAAAACCAGACAAGTAAATATCTTATACAGATTCCTTGACATTAGTCTCATATAAGGATCATGATGAACTTATTTCCTACTCACAGGTCATGGTTGATCCTAAAGTAAACCTATGGCAAGAAGCCATGAATGTCGAGATACAATCGATGTACTCTAACTGAGTCTAGAAGCTTGTAGATCCTCCTGAAAGGGTAAAACCTATAGGGTGTAATTGTATTTATAAGAAAAAAAATAGATCTAGATTAAAATGTGAAGACATTCAAAGCTAAGCTAATAGCTAAGGGCTACACCTAAAAGGAAGGCATTGACTATGAAGAAACCTTCTCGTCGGTGGCTATGCTTAAGTCCATATGAATCCTCATATCCATTGCTGCTACCCTCGGTTATGAAATCTGCAGATAGAAGTCAAGACTGCTTTTCTAAATAAAAATCTTGAAAAGCGCATTCATATGACTCAACCAAACGGGTTCATGGAGAAAGGCCAAGAGGGTAAGGTTTGTGAGCTACTGAAGTCCATTTACGGACTTAAGCAAGGGTCCCGATCCTTGAATATCAGATTCGATGAAACTGTCAAAAACTTTGGTTTTGAACATTTAGTGGATGAACCATGTGTGTATAAGCTGATGCATGAAAGGAATGTGATTTTTCTGGTATTTTACATGGACGATATTCTACTCATTGGAAATCATGTAGGAAAATTGTCTAATGTCAAGATTTGGCTTGCAAAACAATTTGATATGAATGATCTTGGAGAATGTGCCTTTCTCTTAGGTATCCAGATCTTTTAAGACAGGAAGAATATACAATTGGTATTGTCTCAAGCATCTTATATTAATAAGGTGATAGATCATTTCGATATGTAAAACTCTAAGAAGGGATATCTTTCCTTTAGGAATGGAGTCATCCTCTCAAGGAGCAGTCTCCCAAGACTCCTAAAGAAGATAAAGACATGAGAAAGATTTTCTATGCCTCAATCGTAAGAAGTCTCACGTATACGATGCTTTGCACAAGGTCAGATATTTGCTACGTCATGGGCGTGGTTAATCATTTCTAATCTAATATTGGACTTGAGTATTGGAATTTCTTCATGAATATCCTCAAGTATCTTAGAAGAATGAGAAACTACATGCTTGTGTATTAAGCTATTGACTTGAATATGGTAGGTTATAGCGACATCGATTTCCTAGCAGACAAGGATTCTAGAAGGTCTACTTTAGGATCGGTGTTATCCTAAATAGTGGAGCAGTAGTATGAAGAAGTATCAATCAATATTACATCGTTGATTCTATCATGGAAGCTGAGTATGTGACAATTTGTGAACCTGTAAATGAGGTTGTCTGGCTTAGAAAGTTCCTCAAGACTCTGGAAGTCATTCTAGATGCTGACAAGCCCGTGACACTTTATTGTGATAATAGTGGGGCTGTAGCAAACTTGAAGGAACCGAGGAGCCATAAATATCCAAACACATAGAGCAAAATTATCACATCATCAGAGATATTGTTCAGCGTGGAGATTTTGTAGTGACGCTCATATCAACGGTCAACAACATGGCAGATCCATTCACGAAAACTTTAAGCAATACTTTTATGGTCATCTAGAGGGCATGGAGATACGAGATTGTACACGCCTACTTTAGTCCAAGTGAAAGTTTGTTGGAAGTGTGTCTATAAAGCAGGGTGTGATAACTATTTATGAGTATTTAGTTATTTCTCTGACATTTATGTATTACTGAATTTTATGAATAAGTGAAAGTTTTTCTTTAATTAAAGTGTGTTTATAATTTACCTAAATCCTATAACTATTATCAATATAAGAAGAGTAAAGATAGAGGGGTCTTCTAGACAAACTCTTTTGAAATAGTTTAGAATGTTATCTTAGTCTTAGGATCGACTGGGTGATCGAGTCTGATTACGACTGTTAGGTTGAACCAAAAGATGCCGGTCTTGGAGCATGGGAGTGGAGGCTCTAACGGTTGACCTAGACATGTTATGGAACATGTTGAATAGACATATAACAAATTAGTTTAGAAAAAAGTCATTTATCTAGCTCTAAATCTAATAGTTACACATTAAGGATATTTTTATGATTACCTTAATATTGAGGTGAATACAAAACTTGACTTAGTTACTTACGATCTTGGATACGCCAAATGAGTGAGTTCGAATTGTCGGACAATACATCGGCTGTTAGGATCGTGATTCAATTATGTTGGAGTTGCATGATTCACGGATATGAAATTTATGGTACGATTACAATAGCAACAATTCTTATTGACGAGTGTGTAAATAAATAAATCGGGCATGGTACTCGATGACATGAGTCATTGAATAAGACATTATGAACTATACATGACACTTCACTAATATGTCTTTCTTATTCATAGTCAATAAAGGAGTTAAGAAAATAATAACTAGAGGGGTAAAATGATAATTTTACATCCATCTCTTGTAACTAATATTCACGAAGGGTAACATCGTAAAATATTCTTTGAACCGTGAAATAAATATGTTTATTTGCACGAACATAAAATATAACGCGCATAAATCGAGAGTTGATTCGGCATTGGACCTATAGTGGGGTCGTACGATGTCAGGTTTAAATAGGTCAGGAATTTATGAAAAAAATTAGCGGGGTATTTGAATCTCATAGATTTATTCATGTGGGTCCATATGTTCTCAGGAGTAGCTCATAAGGACTAGAATGAGAAACAATATCAGTTGTATCAAAAACGTGTTTTGGACTAAGATACACTTCCCGAACTCATATGTGATTGGTGTCAGACCAAATTAGTGAAGAGCAAAATTAATGTTCAAATTAATTAATTTATTATTTTCTAATTATTAGATAATTAGTAAATAAAATTAATTAATTAATTGATGGGGATCAATTTAATTTATTAATTTAGATTGGTGAATTTGGACATTGTATTGGCTCTAAATGAGATGTAAAAATCGCAAAGAGTAGTGCATGGAAATGGTGAATTTTGGCATTTTACAATATAGGGGTGTATATGTGTAAATTTCAGAATGATTATATGAGGAGTTGCAATAGGGTTGCATCCATAACCTAAGCTTAACATAACCACAGTGTGTAATTATTCAAAGCAAAAAAAAAAAAAATTTCTCTCTCCCCCTCCCTTGTTGCCACCGAAATCGTAGTGAGGAAGAAGAAAAATTATTTTTTCTTCCCCAGTTATTTAGAGAGTCCACACTCTATTCCTGACAATATCTTTGCGAGACATACTTTAAACCCTATGATTGATTATTGGTGTGAAGATCGATTGAAGTTATACGAATCTCAAGAACGAGCAACGCGAGACAATAAATTAGATCCCGTCAATTCAGAAATTCTCCATTACAAGAAAATGAAAAAATTGTTTCTATCTCTTCTCGATACGTTTATCTAAATATGTATGATCATTGTATGATTTTATATTTAGTATGATTAAATATTTATTTTAAAAAATTTTTAATATTCCGCCCACAAACCATTCGTGTTTCATTAATTTTTCATCAATTTTTAAAGCCCGATCTGACAGCTTACGCTAGGAGAAGGCTTGAAGGCCTGACCACCCAGAAAGAGGAAGCCGACCTTCCATGGTCAGCTCTTAGGAAGCTCGGGTTACACCAACCTGATCAGATGAATGACAGTAAGAATAAAGCCCACGATAAGAGCTCGGTTAACTCTCAGCGTCAGCATCATCATTATCTACTGAAAGCAACATTCCACACGACGCCCTCCCATTAGGCCTGAACGCCCAACGAGTTCAATTGTCATGATGGGCGTCAGATTAGACCCGTTCAGTCACTTCAAAGACACCTTAATATTTAATAACCATCATTTTATGTTAGCTCGGGGAACAACGGCATTAAAGGCCGCATCATATCCATCCAATTAAGGATAGTTGTCATGTCATGGAAGGCTTCCCCCATACACTTCTGATGTTTTTTCTACACGCTTCCTCCCGTGAGGATCTAGGTATAAATACTCCACCTACGCTAGGAGAAGGTAAGCAACTCTCCCCTTAGGAAAACTCTGCCAAATTTCTACCAGGATATTGACTTAGGCATCGGAGGCCCTTAGGAGGAAACCACCCCTCGGTTCTACTCATTCTTTGGGTTATTAGTTTATGTTTTGTAGATTTTCAGGCTGAGAGAATTTCTAATCACCAAGGGTATAGCACACATTCTTACAGTTGAGATTTTTGGCATGAACACCTCTAGTGACACCACAACAGCAAAATATATGTTATTCCCTTGAGCACAACTTTGCATTTTGCAACATTGTCCATACTTGTTGATATATTGTCACTACAAGAAAACAGACCAACCGCGGTGATTTTATGACTTGTAGTGACGATTTGTAAACCATCGTGTCAACCACCATCGCATTACATATTGCAACGTTATTTGAACAGTCAGAAAATGTCACTAAAACATGGGCTATTACAATGATTTGTTCATAACGGTGGTGGTTGTTTTTCATTGTTATACATGTTATAGCGACGGCTAGCGGTAACCATTGCTGAATTACACTCTTTTCCAATAAGTTTCTAGCGACGGTTCGATAGTCGTTGCTATTTCATTTCTTTAACGATAGTTTCACTAATCGTCGTTGATTCTTCAAATCATGACGGGTGATAAACCGTCGTAAAATCCTCCTATGAACACTTTAGCGACGATTCTGAACCATCACGAAATGAATCATTTTTCAACTGCCTTTTGCATTTTGACCTATTCCCAAAAATTCCTGCATATATAATAATTTTAATAGCCATCCATAACAATCATAGTAGTATTCATCCTACACATTTACAAGTTACATAAATTATCAAACGTTGACCCTTAATTCAAAAAGATATTCAAAATATTATATTATCAATACAAATTAACTAAAGTATGAAAAGATACAGAATAACAAAGTATTTCACAAGTATCAGATCAAGTTCAAGGCATAAAACTCTACCCTACCCTCTACGGGAGCGCTGCATAAATTTTATAAGTAAGTTGAGTTGAGCACGATCTCTGAACATTCAGCCATCAACATAGACACTCGAGCACATTGAGCCTTCAACTCAGACTCCCGTGCACATTGAGCCTCCAACTCACAACCTTACATTCTAATGCGATGGTACCGTCGCCATTGAAAATTAAAAAATGCATCAAAATATAGCGTTTTGTTGCATTATTTAAAGCGATTGCGACGGTTACATTTAACCGTCGCAATTTTAGGCCTTGTGGGATGGTTTCCGTGTTGCGACGGTTGGCTACACAATATATTATTTTTCTTGTAGTGTGTGGTAGGCCAACCAGGTAATAAAGCTATGTTTGGGAATGCTAAGTGGAACCACATCAGTTGATTATTTTGAATTGGGTACTTTTACATTGGACAAGTTATAGATCAAAATTTAATTGACCATATAAAGTATCAATCATTCATAAGTTCAATTATAAATAATCTTAGGGAGTAATAAATCATCAATTAAAGAATGATTAACATGTCATCTGATGAATAAATTTTGGTATATAATTTTGTCGGCTTAAAATTACTCTTTTAAATTTTAAATTTTTTTAAAATCACGTACTCTGAAGTTAGTTAATTAGAGCTAAAGGTAGCTAATTAGAGCTAAAGGTAGCGTCATTCAATAAGAACAAATAAATTATTTAAAGGATAAGCATCACTTAATGCAAGTTTAATGGAAGATGATTGTTGTATAATGCATATTTAGTTGAGGGTGGGTATGATAAAACGAATTTTTTGTTGGACAAAATATGACTAACAAATATTTCCATAACGTACTCCCATGTAAATATTTTTTGTCAAGGAAAAAATATATTAGTAGATATATATAGTACTAGGATAATTTAAAATCCTCAGAAACTAATTGATAACATATAATCAAACGAGTTTAAGAATTGAAAATGTATTTTATGTACCCACAATCGTTAATTAAATCATCTATAACATATATAAAAGTATTAAAATTTGAGAAAATTTTTTAGATCATGTTGTCCATATGATTTTCATGTTAATCCGTAATTGTCATTCTTAATGATATTATAGTGTGAATTTAATTGACTATCTATCCATATTTTATATATCTACCCAATTCTATATTTTTCTTTTTAAAATCGACGGCACGGGATTTATTAATTAAAATATATAAAGATGTAAAATATTATTTTGACAAATCGATCTAACTGTTATTCTTCTATTTAAAAAAAAGATAAGAAAATACAATTGGCATAGTAACCTAAGAAAATACAATGTACATGAATATTTATTTTGTATATGTTAGAAGATAGTCATTGTATTTATCCATGTCCATGTATTTCTATTGGTTAATTATATCAATATATGAATATACATATCTACATAACTGACAAATATAATATTGATTTAACTTCTAAGAATTTAAATCACACTACCTACACACTAAGACACATTTTATTGTAAGATTATAAATATCACTACAAAACATGATAAATATATGGTTGAATCTTATATGAACGGTCACGTACAGTTGCACGATTGTGATCGTTTCAGCTTGTCATCTTAACTCAATTTTTCAATAACGAGAAGCAAATTTTTTCCTTAAGATAACGGTTAAGAATAGTTATCTTATCCGGAACAATAACGATTTATTCAATTACAATCATGTTCAATAAATTTACTCTTACACAATAAACCACTATAATTCATAAATAAAAATTATTATTTTTTCGAGTAAAATCTTAACATATTTAATTAATATAAATAACCAAAATCTATCATCATCAATATTTCTCTTATTTATAATTTAATTCAAAACTTCATCACAAGAGGGCGCATGATTAAACTATAATAACTTGTTATAAAACCAAAAGATTTACATTGGTTCTATCTACATTTACATTCCTTCATAATTTTAACTTTGATTAAGACAAAACTTCATGATAGTTGGTGCTTGAATAGTTAACTAAATCATGATTCCTGACGATTTAGTAAGAAAATGTCAGGTAATGACTTAGTGATAGAAGTTCAAATAACATTAAAATGTAACTTTGTGTAATCATCACTTTTAGAGATTATATTGTTTCGTTTACATATTTACATATATATGATTTATTAGAGTATAAAAAATTGTATCATACAATCATTACATAAATCTTAATTTATTGGTTGCTAAATATTAATTGTATCTATCATTTAATATATTTGATATGATATTATGCATATTTTAAGCTCAAAATAGGTTGAACGTAGTTACTACTGGTACACGAAAAGGAAAAGAAAGTGGATCTTTACATGCAATTGACTGTTAATTGAGTATGTGTGAGTGATCTCGTATTCATGATTATCACTACCAGAAAACAGTCTTCCACCTTTGCAATTCCAATCTCAACACATTGATGAAACACTAAATTGCACGTTACAATTGAAATCGTCAATCTTCTCTGACCTTTTACGTCCTCTTTACGTATCCAATTTCCAACTGCTTGCTATCATATTTTTTTCTTCCAAACTTTTTTTTATTAAATATTATATATATATTGTAGAATTTACAAAGTGTAGGGTTTGCTATATCCCAATTGTAATTTTTGGATTGGTAATCACGATAAATATTTTTTGATTGGTAATCACGATAAATATTTGTAAACAGATCGTCAATTATATTTATCTCTTCGTTCATGATATAAAAATTTTTCAAATTTCACTATTAATTTTTTTAATTATATTTTTTATGTGCGTATTTGATAAATTTGCAATGTTGTATATTTGTAATGTGAGACCACATGATATAATTACAACGAATCATATCACAAATTAGATAATTAAATTTCCACTTTCATTAGAAGTTAAATATTATTCAATGAAATTGTTTACATTTTTCATCAATGATTTTGTAAAGGAAAAACGAGGAAAATAGTTGACTGGGCAAACCCATCTCAGGAAAAAAAATTACCTTTTTTTAAAGTAAGATAAGATTGTATTTAACCCAACATTCAACAACCGGAAACAGATTTAATTTGTACAATACGTATATTCTAATCAATCTAAGATCTCACGTACTTGAGAACTTATGTTTTTTTTAAGATACATTATATAATCTATATTAATTAAACTTGAGAATTAAGTGACCATATAGTGAATTTATATCATTCAATTCCGTGATCGATCTCGTATAATCCTTCTTCGTTTTTGATAAAAAGAATTTTATAAATATAAAGTAAATGATTTCGCTCATGATTTTAGACAAGCTTAACTGGAATATTGGGCAAAGAATGCAATCATCATATATTTATAATATTAATTTTTTGCATGAGAGTTTTAATGTTTGATAATTTATTTATTTATGATTAAGAAGCAAGTATTAATAATTTTTACAGCGATTGTTAAGAGAAAACTTATGATACTCATGTAGTATTAATAAAAACTCAATATTCATTAATATCATTTTAAAATATTAAGAGTTCACTCATTAAATATTTTCAGTGAAAATATGAATAAAATATTTTATTTTATTATATGTGGATATGTGGTAACATCCATGTAAAAAATTATTATGTTTACAGTACTCTAAGATTACTAGAAAAAAAATTTAGTAGTGAATCTCTTAAAATTCATGCTTAATTTGGAAGACGTGCAACTCTATCATTATGGAGTAAATACGTGCAATTTGGTGACAATTATGAAATATGATTATGGAATTAATCACAAACAATGAACATAATCTCAGTTTTCTTTTTTCGTTCTTACTATTATTTTAAGTCATTTAAAACAATGAATATTTTAAGCAGCCACCCGGGAAAGAGAAACTTTGATTGAAACGGCTGGAGTAACTCTAAATTCATGTCCACCTTTTCTTCTTCTTCTTCTTTTCTTCATATTTCTTCTTTGGAATTGAAAATACAGACACGGTGAATCTTCTCTTTGTCTAGTATCTTCCTAGTGTTCTTCGTGGAATGATGAAAGTACCTGAGAGCTGACAACATTCAGCTTCACTTATGGTGGGTTTCTGCCTTCTTCTCTATTTTTCTTATTTGCTCTGTGTTTGGAGTTTTTCTTTATCGTTTTATGCTGTTATCCCTTAGTTTTTGTTGATTGTTGATAAATCTCCTAGTTATTTGGCGGAGTATTGGTTTTCAATTTGTTCCTGATTTTGGTATATGGGAAATTGGATTTTGAATTTCGTTATTCTCTTTCGGTATGATTCAGTTTAGTTACCTTCTGTATGATTCTACTTCTTTCTCCGGTGTTTGATTTCTGACTGATTCTGTTCCTGTCTATTATTTTCTTTTCTTTATTTCACATTTCTTCTTCCTCTGATTCTTTATTTTTCTATCAATGTTTTCCGTGTAATCTGCTCTGGCTGTTGATGGTTTGGCTTGATACCATTTTGATGTTCATTTTTTTTCAGGAAAATTAAAACAAATTCATGTTAGCTTCTACAAATTAAGACCAGTTTGAGTATTTTTCTCCACCTTTGGTACTCCATTTTATCATAGTACAATTCCATCATCCTTATTTTCTGTTTTCTTTATAAAAATAATTCTGTTAGGTTTGTGGTCTTGAAGTATGAAGGAGAAAGTGGATTCAAGTTCTCCCATTGGAGTTCTTGAAGACTATTTTAGGAGCTCAGAATCGGATTCGTCTTCTTCTAGAGAGTCCAAATCCAAACAAACATCTATTTGGCATGGATTTGTCAATTTACTGAGAACTAAATCGAAAAAGCCTATCGCCACATTGCACCCTCAAAGTGTCTTGAAGCTCTCAAAAAGACTGAGCAGCAGTATGAAGGAGACTATGCGATTTAATTTTCGTTTCGATTCCAACTTGTGCCATTTCGACTCGCCATGGAACAACTTCACCCTACATGAACTCCAAGCTGCAACAAATCATTTTAGCCATGGTTTGTATTTGTAATACAGTGTTTACCATTATTCTTTCCATTTCGAATTCTTTAGACTATGATGGCATGTTGCTGAGTGACTTTGCTCTTTGCACAGAAAATCTTATTGGAAAAGGTGGTTATGCTGAGGTTTTCATGGGCTGTTTGCGGAATGGACAACTGGTGGCTATCAAGAAGCTGACAAGAGGAACACCAGATGAGATTATTGGCGATTTCTTACAAGAAGTTGGTATTATGGGCCATCTGAGTCATCTTAATATTGCTAAATTAATTGGCTATGGAGTCGAAGGAGGAATGCACTTAGTTCTTGAATTGTCTCCTCGAGGGAGCTTAGCTTCACTGCTTTACGGTTAGCATTTGTCATACCTTCGGAGGTTAAAGTTGTTTATCCAGTACATAATGCAGACATATATATATTCTATAGGTTCAACAGAGAAGCTGGAATGGGGTATTAGGTATAAGATAGCATTAGGCACGGCAAAGGGTTTACTATATCTTCATGAGGGTTGTCAAAGGAGAATTGTACACAGAGATATTAAGGCTGCTAATATTTTGCTTACACGCGAATTCGAGCCTCAGGTACTCCTCTTGGACAGTCTAATGTCTTCTTCTAATTACAACAGTAAATTCTGAGATGATGTGATTTTGTGACAAATATTCGGCAGATTTGCGATTTTGGTCTTGCAAAGTGGCTGCCAGATCAATGGACTCACCACATAGTATCAAAATTTGAAGGCACATTTGGGTTTGTAAATAATCTTTTGCACTTTTCTTTTTGTTTCCTGTTATCCAATTTCAAAGGGGATTAATTATATCAATTTTTGTAGCTATCTAGCTCCGGAGTATTTATTGCACGGGATAGTAGATGAAAAAACCGATGTATTTGCCTTCGGTGTCCTACTATTGGAACTAGTGACAGGACGTCGGGCTCTGGATTACTCACAACAAAGCCTTGTTCTGTGGGTATGTTTTTACTACATTATGTTTGTCCAATATGCATGTAGCTGAAGAGTGAAGACTTTAGTTTTATATATTCATTGACTGTTTACTTAAAAAGAAATGCTATTTTGTTTACTCAGATTTTCTACTTTAATAGGCAAAGCCCTTATTGAAAAAGAACGAAATCAGCAAGCTCGTTGATCCTTCTCTATCAGACTACAATTGTAGGCAGATGAATCTTGTGCTTCTGGCTGCTTCTCTATGCATACAACAATTATCAATTCGACGGCCTTGTATGAGTCAGGCATGTTTCTGTTCTTTTCCAAATGGAGAACCACCCCCTTTTCAGTTTTTCTTTTTGGTAAACAGACCTATATTTATTATATTTCTATTGCTATAGCCTTCTGGTACCATTTTGAGCATAGCCTTCTGGGTTGAGTTTAGAATTTTAAAAAGTAATCTTCTCATATTATATTGCATATAGCCTTCTTGAACTTAATTAAACCAATGAAGGACCACAGGGCAAGTTTACTGTTTACTGATTTCGAAAACTGCTATTAAACAAGTTTTCGCATTATTTACACGAAAAGAAGTTACTCACACTAACTTTTGAACACCTTTTTGGATAAAATCTTTTAAGGAAACAACATTGTTTTTCCTTGTTTACAATGTATTCAGAAAATCTTTCTTTGAATCACATATTGGATGGGAGTGGGACCTAATTAGCCATTGCTTGTTAGTGTATTAAAAGTTCATTGTGAGTGTGATGTGAAAGGTTATAGTGAAAGGTCATAAATCTGAAGATTGGTAAAACTAAAACTCAACACATTATCTTGATATTGAAATATTTGGTAAGTTATGCATGTCATGCATTTCATGGGTCAATCTCACTTCAGCTGAAAAATAAATCAGTTAAAACTTCAATATCAGGAAGTGAGGAAATCTAGCCTGCAATGGTTGACGAGATAAATGATTTCTATATTGGAATGCAGGTTGTACAGCTTCTGACTGGCGATCTAAGCTGCATAAAGAGCTTGAAGAAAAATCGGATTCCCTTTTTCCGAAAAGCTTTCAATGAGGAGCTCATTCAAAGCAAAGGAGAATAACCCAACCAACAAATGAGGGAAGAAGGATCTTAACAAGCTTTGATGGGAGAATTCGAAGCTTCAAAATTGTTGTTTTGTTGATTGCAAAAGAGGTGTTGGATTTGCTTCAGAGAATGATAATTTATTTGAATTCTGTATAGACAAAAGAGTAGAAGACAGGAAGAGGGGAAAAAGGAAAGGCAAAGAGTTTGTCAGACTTTGTACATAAAACAAAACTAAAGGTTATGTTTAAATTTCATGAAAATTATGAGACAGAAAATAAACTTATGGGAAATTGATTTTGTATTTTTCGTTATTTGTTTTAAACTTAATAAAGAGATGAAAAAAAAAAAGTTGAGATAAGACTGAAAATACAGCTTCAATGGTTTTCTTTTCAAATCTCTGTCTTTTCCTCTTATTCTTTTCAGCATCCAATCAAAACTTAATGGACCTTATTTGTATCTTTTTTTAATATGATGGAGGGACGAAGAAGAAACATCATTTAACAATTATATTCTAAAAATCTTTAGATAATATCGATTTGCGGTAACAACACGTTGAGAAAATTAAATTATATATTAAAAATTCTAAACAGGAAAAAAATCACTCAAGATTCGTGTACAGAAAGAACGTTGAAGCGAGAGTCGTCAGAACGGGAAAGAACGTTGAAGGGGAGACCTCGTCAGAACGGGGAAGAATGCTGAAGCGGGAAACCATCGCTCCTGGAACGGGTGGCTATTGCTTCTGGAACGGGGAACCATCGCTTTTGGAACGGGTGACTATCGCTTCTAGAATGGGAGGGGGGAGGGGACAATCGCTTCTGGAATGAGGGGACAATCACTTCTGGAATAGGTGACTATCGCTTCTAGAAGGGGGTTACCTATTCCAGAAGGGGGTTATCGCTTCTGGAAGAGGGGGCCATCACTCCCAGAATGGAAAAGAACAACAGAATGTGAACCGACATCTCGAGAATTGGAGATTATTGCTTCCAGAACGAGAATCGACATCTCGAGAATGGAGAACCATTAGCTCCTAGACACGACCAAACATCAAAACGGAAAGGAGAGTTTAGACTGACAGTCAAGTGGTTGTGATTGATTTGCCCGAACCACGAGAAACCACAAAGCGGCTATGACTGATTGAGTTATTGAGGACAAAACATTTGAAAGGAATGAGCAAAGTAAAGGAGCACACTCCTGAAAATGATCACATCAGCCGAAAGCATAAGGGATGTGATTATTCTCTTTTTATTATTCTTATTATTGTAAGGTCTATAAGTACATGCTCATGTAAAAAGAAAAAGGGGGTGAGAGGAGACCTAAGCAAACCTCAACTAAAGACATTGTCATTCATCTTTTTTCTTATCAACAACTATGTAAAATTCTTGACACAAGTGAATATCAACGATTTTCCCGTAGTTTTTCTTTCCTTTAAGATTTTTCACGTAAATGATGGTGTCGTTATTCTCTTTTTCTCTTTTTAAATTATGATTTTTATCATTTGTTGGTAGATGATTTTTCATAAAAAAAACCCTTTACAAGTGTAAATATAAGACTAAATTCAATTTTATTCATGATTATTGATTGCAAGCAATTTGTAAATTTATATACCAATTTGACAGTATTTAAACTTTAATAACCAAAATACATTGAAGACTATTTTTTTGTTAATAATAAAATAACGAAGCTTGTGGCATAATATAATAACCGCACTGTGCCAACACTTAGACTCCACTCCAACGTGGTTTAACTTTCCGTCATTTGCAAGCATAGACAAACCACAACTTGCCTTCTTAGAAGAAATTGTGAACATAAAAAGTGGTAACAAAAGCAGTGGAATTGTCTTATCCATGGCAACACACACAATGCTCATCAATCTTTGAGTTTCCACTTATGAACGATAAAGTTGCTTCTTTCTGATAGTGACTAATGAATTGTTATGATTTAGCTAAGATAATTCTCATCATTATGGTTATCTCACGTGTATATGAATTTTCACCATAAGTATTCAAATTCCACAGCAAGGACTTTGAATGGATCCTCAAAATTTGAGAACTTAGGAGAATATGGCTCAGTAGGATTTAGGATGGTGTTTCATCATGTCGTTTTTTAGACATAGAAGTAGTGGAGAGATTTCAGAGTGGTGGTAGGTGAACGTAAGTACGATGTTAGAGGTTTTCTTAAAAGGGATAATTTTTTTTCTAAAACTCACCTACATAATAATAAAAAATACTTTATATTTTAAATTATATTTATTACTTATAATATAACTTTATTTCTAAAAAATTAAATCAAACATGTAACATTATAGTATACAATTTGATGATTTTAAAATTTTGAATGTGATGAATAGTATATAATTTGATAAATTTATAAATTTAAGAGGGAAAATAATATACAATTTTAAAATTTTACCAATTCAAATAGGTAAATAATATATTATTTGTTAATTTGACACATATTAATACCTATAACATCATAAAATTAAAAAATCAAATAGGGATAATTACCCCCCATTTACTTGTCGTGGCCATACCCTTGGGTGGACACAATATTGTTAATCTAGTCGAATAGTGGGGTAGTGAACTCAATCCTTCCGCACTACACATTCCTTGTAACAAAAGAAGTAAGTTTACAGATATTGGTAGAGCTCATGAGACACATGCCAGTAAGCTTAATCAATGAGTAAAAAATCTCTTATATGTTGTTTGATATTTTTATCATGATGCACTAATCACATGCCAATATTAAGTCCTAACACTCTTACCATCTACATTAAGCCCGTTATGTAATTTGTAATTTTGATAAAAGATAAATAAAAAATAAGTAGCTGAATCTTTTTTTAAACTAAACTAGCTGAATCTTGAATGCCTCAAATGCTTTTTCACTGTATTTTATCAAGGGAAAAAAGGGTTAAACGCTTTGAATATTTTATATTTCAAAATCTGGAAAAACATTACTCCTACAAATTGAAATCCGGTATGGTCTACAAGAAATTTATAGTTTCCCTCTCAATGGTCTTAAACCAGCAATCTCCCTTTGTTATTCACACAAATAAAATCAATCAAAAACTCATTTATTAAAGACAATAAACCCACACTATATACAGAAAAGCATAATTTCATTAACTTTACCAAATTATTCTTTATAAATTGTTAGCCAAACTGATTCTTGTTTTTTTTTCTATTTTTTGTTGGCTTTGTAATGCATTTATTTTTCATTAATACTCAAACAAACTACCAAAAACCCGACAATGTGCAGTAAAAAAAATTGCAAAATACAGCAAAAATTTGCCTACCCATTTAGGCAAGTAAATTGGTGAGTTTCCTAAAAAGTTTGCATTTTCTGTAAAAGCCCAAGACCAGTTTGAATTGAATGGCGTTTTCCGAATAGCATTTTCCCCATCACATCTTTGCTTAGCTAATAATATATAAGTCAGCCAAGGATTACCGTGTATATGGGTCTGTAAGTCTTTGGCAGCTTCAGTATTGTTTTGGGTTCTTTTTCGGGAAAAGTTATTACTGGTGGTGAATAAAGCAGAAAAGCTACCGCCATGGATGTTGTTCAGTTGAGGAGACAGTGGACTGAGTACACTGCATCTCTACGTGCAGAGGTCAGTGTTCTTTTTCTTGTTCCTTTCCCCTCGTTTCTTTCTCTTTGGACAAAAGATTGTGATTTGACCTGGATCTCTATGTGGGTTCCTTTCTGTTTATCTCCTGTTTGATTTGTTGGAAAGTATTTTGGGAATTTTCGTCTGGAAATTGAATTTTTGTGAAGATGGAAATACGGGATTGAATTCTTTTTCCTGAAAAATATTGCAATTTTGCCATGTGTTGATCATGGTGTTTGCTTTAGTTTTCTAATTTGTTGATTGGGTAGAATTCTGATGTTAAGTGTCTTTCGTTTGTGAAAAGAGGGTACTGGATGATCAGTTTTGCCAGCTTAAGAAGCTCCAGGATGAGAGCAGTCCAGATTTTGTGGCTGAGGTAGTCTCTCTCTTCTTTGAAGATTCTGAGAAGCTCATCACCAACATGGCCAGAGCTCTGTGAGTATTTAATTTATACATCTTTTCCCTATTTGCTTTGCTTCCACTTTTTTTCTTTCATTCATTTATCTCTATTTTTCAAAGCCATCAGTAGAATCCATAGCTTATTTTGGAAAATGTTACGTTAATCCTAAGTTCATCTTTGTTGTAGAGAACAGAAAATTGTGGATTTCAAACAGGTAGATGCACATGTTCATCAACTCAAGGGTAGCAGTGCAAGGTATTTGAATATTTCCTGTTCTTCTTCTCTTTTTTCTTTTCCTAATATGTAGCTAAGCTATCATATAGAACATCTATGGATTAGTACTTCTGTTTATTAGTATTGAATTGCTTATATGGTGATATTAATCACTATACAATAACTGAAACATGATCTAAATGTACTTTGAGAATGAAGTTGCAATCATATCTGAGATCGTTGGATATTTCCTTTTTTTATCAACTCTGAGAAGAAGTGTTTAATTGCAATAATATGGATTTTAATTTTGGCAGCATCGGTGCAATGAGGGTCAAAAACGTTTGTGTTGCTTTCAGAAACTATTGCGAGGGTCAGAACCGCGAAATGTAAGTGTGGCTTCATTCATCTTTCCTTTTGCCTTTTTCTTTTACAAAACAGAAAGTAACCAATGGGGTTAATTTATGTATGTGATTGTCAGGAAGATCAGACACATTTATTTGCGAAAGTTTGATAGATTATGAGTTTTAACGCTTGAGATTTAGTTTCCTTTCTGATCTTCGGATTAAAAATTACTAGCTAATAAGTTGCTAGTAGGTTGAATAACCAAGAATACAGAATCTTGATATGAGACTCTATCCATTGTTTCGATAGAACTTTAAACTTTGATATGTTTATAGTTCATGATATGCTTCTAGGCATAAAATTATCAGCAGAAAGTGTTCTAAGTTTCATAACAAAGATGAGTATTCATTTCATATGGTATTTAGATTGAAAGATCAATTTTTTGTTACTTCAAAAGTTTTTCCTTTGTTTTGGTTTACTTTTCTAGTTTCGTCAGCAATTGATCTGTTTCATAAGAAAGAAAAAACAGAGACTTAAATGCTGCCATTGTTGATCTGTTTTCTTTTAGGCCATAGACAAATTTATGAAATTATATTCACTCAAGAGAACATGTTTTCTTTTACTTTTCTTTTTTCTTTTGGTATACAAGAGAACATGTTTTCATTTCAAAGACTGCTATATGCCACCTTTCTTCCCAGAAAATCCGTCTAGTTGAACTCAGAGTCTATTGTTCGATAACAGAACACGGACATCATAACTTCTTTAACAAGTCATAAAGAACATTTATGCTGTATCATCTGATCGGGATACAAGTAACTCCCTAGATCTGTTTTTGTAGGTGTGTAGGATGTCTACAACAAGTGCAATATGAATGCGCTTTGCTGAAGAACAAGCTTGACTATTTGTTTGCAGTAAGTAATCTGAACTTCTAGCTGTTTATTCCCTTTACGCTTTTGCTTGTGAAGTTCTCTGTGTTTATTCCCTTTACTGTCTTCCTGTCATGGCGGATAACTAGCTGGAGCAGAAGATTGTGGCTGGTGGTGGGTCAATTCCGGTTATGGAATAGAGCTTTTCAGGTAACCAACTTACAGCAAGACAGAAGATCGATGCCGAATAATAAATTTTTTCCGACTTTTTAATTTAGGCCGAAAGATCTTCGAGATTTGTGTGATGTATTGATATTTATGATGTAGAAGAAGTGGGATTATTCTCAAGTATTTGTGAAGCAATTCGTATTCATGAGATTAAGTGCCAAAGAAGTGTGTTAATGAATGATATTAGCTTTAATTTTGGAAAGGAAATGTGAAGTCTGAATTATTTCTACATTCTTTAAGTTTGGAAAGGAAATGTGAACTCGAACCCAATACTTTTTACTCCAGTTAATTGAACTAGCATATTGTATAATGGTATCGTACACATTACTCAAAAATCACAATCAGGGTGTTTCTCAATAATTATCCATTAATTTTAGTAATTAAGCAACATCTTTTACTAATAAATTTCAAAACTCCATTGAATTTAAGAAAATAAAAGAGCGAGCAGCTGAGGTAGTGAGACTATGTTAACAATGTCTTCACTGACTTATTGTAATGGGAGAAGATAAAGTAGGAGATTAAAGTGAGAGGGGTGGTCTTTTTTTTATCCCTCCGAAGTTTAAGTCAGTAAGGAGGTAGAGGGGAGTAAGCTAGGAGTTTGATGTATTTTTTGCATACCTCAATGAATGTCATCACCTCCATTTTTATGGTGTTATTTCGGGCAGCTGAGGTAGCGAGGGCATGGCTATCTCAGGTACAGACCATAATCCACCCTCCAATGAGGTGTTGTCTTGGAATAATTTTTTATCTTGGGTCTTTCTTATTGGATTGGCATGGGCGAGTGATGACGTGTGGTGTCTCGATAGCCTGTCCTCATCTTTGTCAAGGTACCATCTCGACCCTAATTGGACCTCCTATACTAAATGCTCTTTATGACACCCTAAAATAATCAATTGATTGTCATTGGCTTGGTTTAGCTCAGTTTAGGAACTGAGTTTGAGGAGGCGGGAACTTTTCTCGCCTAAGAAATTTATTTCTATCTTAGTGTCTATTTCCCCTTCTTGGACTTATGTTGAGTTTGCTAGCCCTCAGACTCGGTTCATTGAGGACATTCTCCTAATACATGGAATTCAACGCAGGGATCGAGATCATCTTTGGTTTCATGCGTTTATGGATGGGGCTCGTCTTGGGTCCAAGGGGGACCTCGTCCTCGAGTGCTTGTAGACCTTATCCTCGAGTGCTTGTAGACCTTATCCTCGGTTCGAGGGGGACTCCATCCTCGAGTAGTTGGGTACTTCATCCTTGGGTACTCGGGTACTTGGTGACCTCGTCCTAAGTCTAAGGGACCTCATCCTCAGGTCCAAGTGGATCTCATTCTCAGATGGTCTTTTATAAATGTCGAAAAATGAGAATGACACTAGGATTAAATATTATAATACTCAATAATAATGTGTCTTATTTAATGTTAGATGTCCCTTAAATATGTATTGCATATATTTTATTTATATAATACCACGTTTCACAAAATAAAATAGATTCATTTATATGGCATATAACAATATTCAGTATGTACTCTAAAAGTTGCAAAAATAAGTATGTACTCTAAAAAATAGGTCCAATAAATACCTCAAATGGTATAAATAATAGGACCACATAAGAAGGAGAACACCGAAATTTTAAAGACTGGTCGTTACTAAGGGGAAAGAATGAGAATCCCAGTCTTGGTCTACTCTCTCACATAAGACAAGCAGTACATTATAACTCCCACGACAACCTGGCCCTCACGCCTTCCACCCCTTCTTTTGTTGTCAACCTAGGTTCTAAGTTTTTTACTATACATATTTTTTGCCGTTGACCAAATATGTATGTGTTTCATTAAATACATGTGGTTCATTAAATGTAAAAAATGTTCACTAAATATATGTAAGATTCACCCGACATCCATATAAAAAAAACTCGACATCTAAGTGTGCCCATTTCTTAGACTAATTCCCAATTTAACTCTAATTCTTACCATCAGATTTCCAATTATCTTAGTCCTCTTATTTTTAATTTTTTTTTATTAAAAGACATGGTCTAATTTGCTCATGACGTGTCAGAATCCTATCTGGGTGGGGTCACGTTTAATGGTGGGCAATTCTTAGTAACGTTAACCAGACGCCTTAAGCTTACTTGGCCACCACGAATTTCTTCTCCTTTCCCAATAGGAGCGATAAACCGAGCTGGCACGTGATATCCGTCCGAACCACTTATTCCACCTGATTCTCTGTCACTCGAGCCTCAGCATCTTTGTCCACGTCGGCTCGTACAACCGTTTGTTCCCGAACCTAATCCCAATAAAGAAACAAATAATATCACCCTAATAAATGATGAAAAATAATTAAATAATGCCTAAAATATCATTGAGAGCAGTGTGAGTCTGCAGAGGAAGTAGTAGAGGTAGTCATTGCATCTTCTTTGTGAAGCCATAGCTCTAAAAAAAGCCATCAAACACTCTGATTGAAGAAGAAATAAGAAGAAGATTCAGAGAGAATCAAGATTTAACTTGCTTCTCTTTCAAGATTCAAGAAGCCCACCATCAATTTTGTTTTTGTTTTTTTTTCCTGTTACTTTCTAAATCTGTATATAGTTCCGCCATTAAAAGTTTTCACGCTTACTTCACACGAGAAATCGTCCATTCCACTTTTTTTTCTCTCACGGAAAAGCGTTTTCGTAGTCACCAAAAGCACTCGGTTGCTTCCTCTATAAAACCCATCCACACCATTTTCTTTTCTCACTCCCACACTTCATCTCCTCCACTCAGTTCTTGCTTCTAATGGCGAAGATTGAGGGTTTTATGGGACCATTAGTTTTGATTACCTTGTGTTTGATGCAATGCAATGTGTTCGTGTTCGCGATTTTGGACCCGATTGATTTTTTGGCTCTGCAATCGATTCGGAAGGCTCTGGAAGACATGCCTGGCTCTAATTTCTTTGCCTCCTGGGATTTTACTTCGGACCCGTGTAATTTCGCCGGCGTTTACTGTGAATTCGACAAGGTTATTGCTCTCAATCTCGGCGATCCTAGAGCTGGTTCGCCTGGTCTTACTGGACGACTTGACCCGGCCATTGGTAAGCTCTCTGCTCTCGCTGAGTTCTCCATCGTTCCGGGTCGGATCTTCGGTTCTCTCCCACCGTCTGTATCCCAGTTGAAGAACCTGCGATTCCTCGCCGTCAGCCGTAACTTCATCACCGGCGAGATTCCTGCGACGCTTGGAGAGCTACGAAGCTTGAGGACCCTGGACCTTAGCTACAACCAGCTCAACGGAGATATCCCTCGGTCTGTCGGAGCATTGCCGGAGTTATCCAACGTCATTCTCTGCCACAACCGGCTTTCGGGTTCGGTCCCTCTCTTCCTCTCCCACACACTAACCCGCCTCGATTTGAAGCACAACAATCTCTCCGGTTCACTCGGCCCAGACACTCTCCCACCCTCACTCCAATACCTCTCCCTCTCCTGGAACCGGCTCACCGGCCCTGTAGACCGTCTCCTAAATCGGCTAAACCAATTGAACTACCTTGACCTCAGCCTGAACCAGTTAACTGGAACCATTCCAGGCCGGCTCTTCGCCTTTCCAATCACCAACCTACAGTTACAGAGAAACCTCTTTTCCGGCCGAGTTGAACCGGCTGATCAAGTGACAATCCCAACCGTTGATCTCAGCTACAACAGGTTGTCCGGTCCCATCTCGCCGATGCTCTCAACCGTACAGAACCTCTACCTGAACAACAACCGGTTCATTGGTGAAGTCCCAGGTAGCTTCGTGGACCGGTTACTAACGGCTAGTATACAAATACTGTATTTACAGCACAATTATCTTACTGGGATTGAGATTAATCCGACGGCTGAGATTCCTCTGAGCACGTCCCTATGTCTACAGTATAACTGTATGGTCCCTCCCATACAAACATGCCCTCTGAAGGCTGGGACCCAGAAGACTAGACCTATGGAGCAGTGCAACGAGTGGAGGGGGTAGATTTGGTATTCCACCATCTAATGTGGGGGTATATTCGGAATAGGAAAAAAAGAAACAGTTTTAGTTTTGTGGGTTAATTAATACTTTTAATTTTTGTGAGTTGTGCTATTTTACTTAGATTTCATTTATTTATTTTTGTGATATGAAGTTGTGGTATATGAAGAATAAGGATATTCGTCAATATAATATTTTAGACATTATATATGAAGTTTATTGGAGAAAATATATATTTCTGATGTGTCCTTCATAATATTATATTGAAGTATATTGTATTACCCTTTTTTATATATACTTCAACCTTTACGTAAATAGTTATTGTGAAATTTTGGCATTTGTATTGAGTCTCGAATTTTAAATTCTTAAGTAAATATCACATATTGACTTAAATATGGAATCAGTCATTTAAAATTTCAATAAACAATGAAATAAGAATGAAGAGGGAAGAGTCAATTTTTTATTTTGAAAAATAAACATGAAATTAGAGAGCTTGGCTTTATCCTTGCATCATCAGAATCATTGAGAATAAGTGTAATGGTTCAAAATTTCTTATGGCGTTTCTTCATATTATTCCCATTTCTTTCTCATTGTCTCAATTCTTTTGCATGGAGAAGGCATAAAAGGACATAAGAAAGCAAGTGAGATTAGGTGGGGTTAGATGATCAAGAAGGGCTACAGGCACATGGATGAGCAAATACACCAAATATTTAAATATTGGGTCAATTCTAATATTTTCTAAACACTTTTATTTTAATATTTACGCACTTTTGTCTTGAGTAGTTGGACATTTCATGTCAAATTAAAATATTAAAAATATATTGATGTAATACCTAAATGTGGACCCTATTAATCTTTTGTTTTTCTTATTCTAACCTCATTAACTACTCCACTCTTTGAGTTTCTTTTCCAAAGGAAAGCAGGTTTCCTTAATTGATTATGTTATTGTTTAATGATTAGTGCTTTTTGATGGAAATAACATATTTCACAATGAAGTGTAGACAATATCTTTGATGCTTCATTTACATCATTATTTTTTCTTAAAGTTTGTTTTGTATTTCACTATCACACTTTATGGTCAAGTCTCTCTCTCTTTCTCTTCCCCTTGTATAACAGAAGTTCATGTAAAGGAGCGTCCTACGAAATTGACCCATAACAAATTAAGACTTCTATAACCTGCATTTCACATGCAGTGGATGCTAAATACTATTGAATAGAAGAGTCATGTTATGGAGAGATTATGGAGTGTGGTAGTCATAATGTGACTATGGCTTCCGATAACCGTTACGTAAGTAATCGGGTCCACATTTATAATAATAAATGGACTTAAATGCTTACGTGGATGCTAGAAATTCTTCACGTTATGGTACTTGAAAATATAGAGACATTAGGATAATTTCTATTATTATGATGGGCCAAAATAAAAATATCAAAAGATAATATATATGTTATCTATAAGTGATTATGTTATCTCGTCATACGATCGAAAGAAAATCATTATATTCTCCCTAATATTCCATCGTTTGAGAGAAAATAGAGAGGCTTAATCAAAAGAGACTCTCTGGTAGGAAATTGTGTAGATCTGGAATGTCAACCGCTCAACTATAAATTATGATTTACTATCGTGGATTTAGGTACGCTTCCACTTTTACAGTTATTTGATTTTTTATGTGCTCAACATGAGTTCTTGGGATTTAAGATATGGTTTATACCGATAAAATTTTTATTTAACAAGTGGTATCAGAGCAATTCATGTTGAATCATTGAGAATCAGAATTGAGTTTTTGGATCCACGATTATGTGTTTATATGGTTATGTTCTAGAGTTCTTAAATTTGATAATTGTTTGACAATTTATTAGATTTGAAAACTGGTATATTTTTGGTAAATTGTATATATATTTTTTGGTTAAATTCGACTGTCGGCCAGCATTGGTGGCCGACAATGACAGGAGACCGACGCAGTATTGTAGTCACGCTGACAAGGAGAGTCGCAGCCTTGGCCAAGGCTATCAGGAAAGCCGCGGCCTTGGCACGGCGATTCAGAAAGCCGCGGCCTGGCAGCGACACTAGGGGTGAAAACCCTAGGGTGATTTCACAGATATTTAAAAACAAATTGGCAAGGTTGTGGGCTGTAGGGGTGGTAACCAGGCCAGCCCGCATGTTCACAACCGGGCTGGGCCTCTCCAGGCGGTTCACGGGCCAGTTTCATGCCAAGAAGCCAGAAATAGGGCGTCCCGGGGATGAACCGTTGAACCGACCCGTGAAGTCGCGGACTGGGCTAGTTCACGGGCCAACCCCAGTTAAATAACTGACTCGACCCATTTCCCCTCCTTTTAATGTGATTTAATTCTAAAAAATGTTGATGGGGAGGGTTGAACCTTGGTGGGGAATAGATGAAGTGTAGCGATTACCACTAAATTATATGAAAATCATGTTACTTTCATATAATTATTTTATTTTATTACTTTAAAATCTCAATAGAAAAACTTGTAATAATAAGTAAAATAATTATTTTATTTATTAAATTCATAAACTAGTGATATTCATATTCACATAAAATCTAAAAAATATAATAAATAATTAATAACTAATTTATAATTTATGTTCATTAACAGAACAAAAAAATTAGGAATATTCAACCAATATTTTTAAAAGTTTTCATGAATCCAATTTTTCATTGAATAAATATCCATTTAAATGAAAAATATTATTTTTTATTTACTTAAATACGCTTATCTCAAAATTTTATCATTTGAAGTTTTGATGAAATGTGTTAAATAAGAATATATTTTAAACAATATATTTAACAAAGGTTGTCTTGGTCTATTGATAAAGAGTATGATTTATAAGGGAGATGTCAAAGTTTTAAACTTCATTACATGCATTATTGTTCAATTTTTTAGAAAAAAAAGTTAGATTCACGGGCTGTGCCGGTTCAGCCGGTTTCACGGGTCGAACCGGCCCGGTTGCCACCTCTAGTGGCCTGTAAGAGAAAGGAAGGGATGGGCTTTCCCAGCTCTCATCTTTTTTCCTTCAAATAAAATAAATTATTTTTATTATTTTATTAAATTAATTTTAAAGATTATTTGACAAATTAATTTTTGTTTCACGAATTGTTTGATTAAAATAATTTCAAACTAAATTTTTTAAGGCTCGTAAAAATTAATTATTCATATTACTTCAATTAATTCTTCTCAAAATATATATAAACATTAAATTAATTATTTATCAATTAATTTAATGTTTATATATATTTTGTGATGAATTAATTGAAGTAATATTTTGTCAAAGTGATCTCTCTTGTGAAAAGTAATTATGTCTTAAAATATAAAATGTTATGTGTGTGTAACTTATGTGATTTACCAGCTCAAATGATAAATATTTGACAAAATTACACATGCTTAATGGTAATAAATATGTAATGATTATTTAGTTTTACATATGAACAATAAATCTGCACAAAGGTTTCTTGTTCGATATGTTATTTATTATTAGTGTTTCATTACTACACCAAAGCATCACTTACAAGTTAATAATTTTGACCAAAATCAAAATATTAATAGATTGTCCAGTGTCTTGAGATGAAGTTTACTTTTGCTTGAATTTATTCTTATTTTTTGGGACTTTAGTGAGCTTGTAGGTTAGTTAATTGTTCTCTGTAAAGTTATTACTCATGTTAATATTACTGCCAGCATCAAGAAAGTAAAGTATTAAATGGCTAAACTTTAAGTCCTACAAAAAGCACGTCATGATAGTTCTTGGAGTCATGAACATCGACCTTATGTTGATGACTAATTCTCCTTCACCACGTACAGATAGGAGTACCTCATATGACAAAAGTATCAATTTTGACAGTGATGGTGAGTACTATTGCAGATATGGCGGTTCAAGTGAACAACTCTATGATCGTTTAATAAATTTCTAGAGGAATGCGGTATCGTCCCACAGTACATTATGCCAGGTTCACTACTATGAATGGTGTTGCTGAGGACGAAACAGAACGCTTAAGGACATGGTGGAGCGTACGATTAGTCATTCTTACCAAAATCACTGTGGGATGAAGCATTTAAGCCTGCGGCGTACATCCTTAACAGAATTCTAATCAAAGCGACTTCCAAAATGCCATATGAACATTGGACCAGTTAGAAATATAGTCTAAAGCATTTGCATGTTTGGGGATGTCCAGCTGAGGCAAGGCCTTATAGGCCTAATGAAAAGAAACTGGACCTAAGGACGGTGAGTTGTTGTTTTGTCGGATATTCTAAAAGACCCGAGGGTACAACTTTTATGATCCCAGGACTAGGTCAATTTTTTAGACGGAAAATGCACGGTTCTTTGAGGATGCCGAGTTTGTGGGGGGATATATGGTTAGGGATTTTGTCTTTCAGAATGAATATGTTGATATTTCCACATGTGTTATTAGTATTGATCAGGGTCGCGTTCCTGACATTGCTCATGACACAACACATCAAGACAATATCGAAGAACCTCACATTCAAGAAATTATTTCAGAAGAATAAACTCTAGCACCTCAATAACCTATGACATTAAGAAGATGCACTAGAAAGAGGAGGAGTGTAGTGCCAGACGATTACATTGTATTTCTCCAAGAACATAAGATAGAGATTGGAGTAATGAAAAATGACTCGATCAACTTCCGTTAAGTCATGAAAAGTTCTAACTCTCAGAAGTAGATTGATGCCATGAATGAGAATATTGAAGGGCAATGACGTGTGAGATCTTGTCCTATTACTAGAAGGTGTGAAACTCATTGGTTTCAAATGAATTTTTAAGACTAAGAGAGATTCAAAAGGTAATGTGAAAAGATACAAAACTCGTCTTATCACAAAGGGCTTTACACATAAAGAAGGCATTGATTATATAGAGATTTTCTCTCAGGTTTCTACGAAAAAAACTCTTTGAGGATTATAATGGCATTGATGGCCCATTTCAATCTTGAGTTACATTAGATGGATGTAAAGATGGCGTTTCTCATTGGTGACATTGAAGAGACGATTTATATGGTGCAACAAAAAACTTTTGTGTCGATAGATCCAAAGAATATGGTTTGCAAACTTAAAAAATCCATATATGGACCCAAGCAAGCATCTTGGCAATGGTATTTCAAGTTTCATCAGGAGATCATCTCATTCGGTTTTAAGATGAAATTGATCGATGATTGTACATATCATAAGTTTTGTGTGTGCAAGCATATTTTTCTAGTTTTATATATGGATGGCATCTTTCTTGCCAGCAACGATATAGGTTTATTGTATGACACTAAGAGTTTTCTAGTTAAGAGTTTTGAGATGAAAGATCTTGGTAACGCCTCTTTTATATTAGAGATCCAAATACATTGAGATTGTTCTCGGGGTATTCTTGGATTATTTCAAAAGAGCTATATCAAAAAGGCTCTTAAAATATATGTCATGTAAGACTGCAAATCAGGTGATACCCCTATGGCTAAGGGAGACAGACTTAGTCACAATCAGTGCCCTAAGAATGATTGAGGAAAAGGAAATCCAGAAGATCACATATGCCTCAGAAGTAGAGAGCCTGATGTATGCACAGGTTTGTACACTTCTGTATGTTGGGCATATATTTAAGCAATCCAGGCATAAACCATTGGAAAGTAGCAAAATGGGTCTTGTAGTATTTACATAGAATAAAAAACTACATGCTCACGTATCAATGTTAGATCAAATTGTGATCGTTGGATATAGTGACCCCGATTTTGCCAGATGCCAAGATAGTATGAAATCTACGTCGAGCTATTTTTTTCTGGTACCTGGAGGTGTTGTCTCTTGAAAGAGTGCTAAACAGTCATTTATAGCCTCTTCTACCATGACAGCAGAGTTCATAACTTGTTATGAGGCATCCAATCAGAGAATATGACTACGGAATTTTATCACAGGGCTACGCATAATGGACGCTATTAAGAGATCACTCATGTTATTTTGTGACAATAAGTCAGCTGTTCTATATTTCAATAACAACAGGAGTTTGACAAAGTCAAAGTATATAGACATCAAGTTCTTGGTTGTTAAGGAAATAGTTTAGAGTGGATAGTTGTCTATAGAGCGCAGCAGAACAAACTTCATGGTTGCAGATCCGCTTACTAAGAGATTACCACCCAAATAGTTTCATGAGTATAGTGCACTCATAAGTGTCACATCGATTGATGATATTTGGTTTTAGTGGGAGTTTGTATTTTTTGGATGCTCTTCATATAGACCTACTTTTAGTTATTTCAGTTCATGGATATTTTTAGGTTATTCACACTCTAACTCTGATATGGTTTGATATCACAAAGGTTTACGTTGGACAAGTTAGAAATAGGCATGTTAAGATCACATTACATGAAATTTTCATACTACACATCCACATCATATTCCATGTCATTCAGTTGTATTGACATATATGACCATTAATGAGTTGAGTTACGATTGATGTAGCAAAAACCGCTTTGACCCTATGTTGGTATTATCGATGGACTAGATTGGTTACATATATGTTTCGGTAATGATAAAAAATTAGTTGAGCTCGTTCGGTTATTTTTGTAAAACATAATTATAAGGTTACACATATAGTCCAAGAGGGAGATTGTTGGATCCTTAATCCAACGTTGGACTTATATGTGATTAATTATGTGTTGCAGACTGTTGAATAAAGTTAAACCTAATTAAAAATGATCGGCTAAGGTTTGGGTAATGTGAGTTTGAAGGTATTTGATAGGTTGTGGACATTCTGATGTGTAGAGACTTTGAGTAATTTCTATTTTATGATGGGTTAAAATAGAAATACTAAAATATAATATATATGTTATCTATAAGTGGTTATGATCCCTAAGTCATACGATGAAGGAAAATAATTCTATTCTCCCTAATATATCACGATGGCAATTATGATTTATACCGATAAATATTTTATCTAACATCCAGGTCCAGAGATCTAAACAATGGCTTACTGTAAAATATTTAAATGAGAGATACTAAAAAGGTAAAAAAATGTTTATATTGTGTGATTTCAAAAACTTTCAAACAAATCCTATAATAATGACAGAAAATGTTACATTTGGTTGGAGAATTATCAAGATGATCAAGTATTAAACCAAGATTATTTGTTAAAGTATTGTATCAATCTTAGAAAAATGTGCATGTCTTGTATAAATGACTATGATCCCTAGGTCATGCGATGAAGGAAAATCATTCTCTTCTCCTTAATATCTCATCGTTAGAGAGAAAACAGAAAGACTTAATCAACGGGGACTCTCTAATAGAGAATCGTGTAGATCTGGAAGGTCAACCGCTCGGCTCTAATTGCGATCTACTATCATGAAATCAGGTACGCTTCTGCTTTTATAGTTATTTGATTATTGATGTGTTCAACATGAATTCTTAAAGTTTTAAGATACAATTTATACCGATGAAGAATTAATCTAACATCTAGGTCCAGAAATCTAAAAAATAATGGCTTACTGTAAAATAATTAAATGAGATACTAAAAAAGTAAAAAAAAATGTTTATATTGTGTGATTTCAAAAACTTTCAAACAAATCCTATAATAATGACAGAAAAAGGTTCTATTTGGTTGGAGAATTATCAAGCTGATCAAGTATTAAACCAAGATTATTTGATAAAGTATTGTATCAGACTTAGAAAAATGTGCATGTCTTGTATAAGTGGTTATGATCCCTAAGTCATGCGATGAAGGAAAATCATTCTCTTCTCCCTAATATCTCATCGTTAGAGAGAAAACAGAAAGACTTAATCAACGGAGACTCTCTGATAGAGAATCGTATAGATCTGGAAAGTCAACCGCTCAGCTCTAATTGCGATCTACTATCATGAATTCACGTACGCTTCTGCTTTTATAGTTATTTGATTATTGATGTGTTCAACATGAATTTTTAAAGTTTTAAGATACAATTTATACCGATGAAGAATTAATCTAACATCCAGGTCCAGAAATCTAAAAAATAATGGCTTACTGTAAAATAATTAAATGAGATACTAAAAAAGTAAAAAAAAATGTTTATATTGTGTGATTTCAAAAACTTTCAAACAAATCCTATAATAATGACAGAAAAAGGTTACATTTGGTTGGAGAATTATCAAGCTGATCAAGTATTAAACCAAGATTATTTGATAAAGTATTGTATCAGTCTTAGAAAAATGTGCATGTCTTGTAACCACTTACCAAGCTTTTCTTACTATTTGGTTATATTTTTTAAAAATAAACTATGGACTTATCATGATCAGTAATTTTATATTGTTTAAGTTATGGACCAAATTTTAAGTAAATATGTAATGCATTGATAATTTATAGATTGATATTTTATTACTCATTAAAATAATTTATGACATGAATCAATAAATGAATGATCCATCATTTTATAACTTAAAATTTAATCAATAAATTTATACTTCTAAAATTACCCATACATGAATGACAATTAAAACTCACTCGGCCAACTGAACTAAGCACAATTCCTTTCTCAACATTACTTTTTTTGTTTTACTTTTAATTTGAGGTTTAGACTTATGAAACCCTAACTTGAAACCCTAACTAAGCAAAGATTTTAGGGAGAACACTAAGAATATGCTACTTTTAGCAACAAAAAAATCTAAGATGAAACAAAAACAAAAAATAGTCACCCTATTCACAGAAAAAAATTTGGCGCCAAAACCATTCCCCTCACGCTCCAACAAATTTGTGTAATTTTCATGAAATTTATATAATATATACTGTATATATAAAATATACTACATTTATCACATATGTATATTATATTATATAAATTATAGAATTTCCTCTCTTTTTCAACAGCGTGCTAATAGCTTTTTGATGTTTTTAATACTTGTATCTATTTCTTATGATTTTTTTAAACATAATTTATTTGTAAGCATTGTTAAAGATTTAAATTAATATCATTAGCTTAGTAGGATTCTGGTCAACTAGAAGTCACCAAAAGTAAGAAGAAAATCCCACGAATTTGAAAATCAAAAGATTATTTAAAATTATGATAATACAACAAATAATTGTTGCTGATCCTAGATTGTACGTCTTTACATCATTCGTCTTTATTCAAGGAAAAAATAAATTTGTAGATTGAGGTTTAAAGTTTTATTATTACGTGAAAACTGAGGCTAATGGTCACATTCGCTATTTAGGATTGAGTTTTATGATGTTAGGCTACTATCATTGAGATGATTATGTTAAATTAAGTATTGACTTCGGTTCGTCTGTTTAAAGAAAAAAAAAAGCCTTTCGAATAAATCTAAAAATATATGTAAAAGACATACAGTATAAGTTGATATAAACCGTTGAATAAAATTTCAAAGATGAGGACTGGATAAACATTAAGGGTTATATATAGATAAATGTAATATGACCTTAGTCTTCATCTATCTACTTTCTTTTTCTGAATTTTGTTGTGTCTTGTAGACTTATGAAGTAAATATCTGAAAATTAAAATGTTTGATACGTTTTTAGTCATTGGTTACTTTTTGTGTAATGTAATTAGGTTGGGTTTTAGTTTAGCAAATACTTTCAAATTCAGTAAAATATCAATTTTCTTTTTGCTAAAACGTAAATATATTCAATCAAAAGAAATATAGTGTACAAGGGACACATCCCAGTACAAACAAAATATAAAATACCTAGGACAACTTAATCAAAGATGGAGTAAACTAAAATATGTCATAACAAATACTTGCTGTCCTATACAATCACGCACCGTCATAAAAAAATTACATTCACGGTGAAAAAATTAGTTCTCACGATGACAATTACTCTTACCGTCATGATACAATTGTGCATGATCGTAAAAAAAACATTCACGATGGGAAAATTAGTTCTCATGGTGACAATTACTCTTTTCATCGTACAAGCATGCATCATCGTTAAAAAAACACATTCACAAAAGATAAATTGGTTTTCACAACATCAATTACTCTTGTTGCCATGGTAAATTAAATATTATACGATGGCAAGTAACTGGACCATCATGAAGGATGTAGAGAACTTTTGTTTTACGATGTTATTAAGTGTGAGAAAATGCGGTCATAAAAACTCAAAATATCTATCATGACACTTACATTCACCACATTGAATTACCGTCATCGAAGGTAAATTTTATATAGTAGTGACAGTGATCCTCAAGTTTCTTTTTTCAGTCTCTATAAATTTTACACATGAACCTATTGCGAAAGTCCTACCTCTTTAGTTAAGTCCCTACTAAACTTATACTAAAGACTAAAGAGTAAAGATAAGGTACATTGAAAGAAAACAACGAAACACACTAGAAAAATATAACAAAAGAAAGAGAATCACACTTCCTCCTTAAAACATGATATTTAATTTCTTGGCTTCATCAATATCTTATATACATCACTATTTTAAAACTTCATTCTATTTAGTTTTATATATTTCTATCTAATTTATATATGCTAATTCTATTCCCCTCATTTTTTTAATAATGTATTGCAATTTGTTTTTTTTTTTTTTGCATTTTTAATTGTAAAGATGCCAACTGAATCTGGTTTTCAAGGAACCTCGCCTCCTGTAAATCTCTAACTTTTAGTTTTAAATTTAGGCACTCTAAGCCAAGAATACAAGCCTGATTAGTAGGGTCTAACCCAACACATTAATGACACAGTCAATCTCAATAGACGAAATAGGTTCATAGAGACATATGGATCAAAGAAAAATTATCATTGCAGAATGGAAAACATTCATGCAAGAATTTAGAGTTGATATGTTTTATGAAAAGAATATTAAAGTTATTTCTAAGACTAAATGAGTCGAGGAAAACTCCAGTTGAGTGACTAATAGTCATCCCCACCTAAAAAGAATATAATTAATTATAAAAATTATTTAATCACTACTTCTCCTTTTAAGATTTTAAAGGAAGAAGAACCAAATAAAAAAGTTATTGAATAACTAGATTACACTAATCAAATTTTAATAATAATAGGAAAATAATTAAATAAAATTGAGAATAAGGTTGATGATCTCCATGAGTCTAAACCTAATGAATCCCTGAAAAAAATTTATTTAATAAATATTTCAAATAATACTACCTTAAATATCGTTCCCCTCAAAAATAAGATTGATCCCTGAAAAAAATTTATTTAATAAATATTTCAGATAATACTACCTTAAATATCGTTCCCCTCAAAAATAAGATTGATAAAATGTTTCAAAAATTGAAGAATAAATCTATTACATTTAACATGATTTTATAGAATCTATTACTGTATATTCTAGTATATTTGAACAATGTAGTGGAGGAGATCATGATCCTCTATAATTCCTTCAGATAAATGGATGACAGCAATTCCATGAAAATTTGTACGTAATCATTACAATCATTACATAGTGCATAACATGTTTTTATGTACATTTATAAAATATGTATACATACACATAATTTACGTTCAAACATACATGAAAATAGTTCATATACCATATATGAATTGTACTGTACTGTAAAATCAACCACGGTTGTGATTATGTTAATGCTAAAACTCATTCTACTTATTATTCTAGTTTAAATATAGTAGATGTAAGTTAAAAATATGGCCCACGTAATAATTCTAATCCACAAGCGATCTCTTCAAAGTAAAAGGCCTCAAAATTGTTAAAAAGAAAGTAGAGGCCCACAAGCATTTCTTGCTTGAAATGCATGTAATATGAGTGTTTAAATGATTTCGACAATGGATATATAAGAAGTAAAGTGGTTCTTTCATGCCCAATGAATAAAAATAAATAGAAAATAAGTGATGAGAATGATTCTTTCACAAGGGAAAATTAAGAGCTTCATGTGATTTTTCTTTCTGTGATTGTGTTGAAGCTTTAGGCGATGGTATAAAACTACTTTTTAAAGAGAATTTTATTTCAGAGGAGATATTCGTTTATTCAATATTAAATCATTCATAGCAATCATATCAATTTTACGAAGTTATTCAGTAATTCTTTTTGTTATCGCCTTATTCCTCTTTTGTTAGATATTATTGAATCTTCTCAACCTTAAAAATTAACTTGTGGTCTGATTTTTTTCTCTCATACATATTTATGACAACTAGTATCTTTCATACCGATGTGAGATGACCTCAACAATTTCTCTCGTCACACATCAGGTCCTGAGTAAAATAAATGTCGATTCACTCTACCAGAATTTACAACACACTAGGTCATGAGTCATATAACATGGACTCGTTTCACCCGGATTCAATAAACATAAAAAAATGAGTCAGATAATCGTCGATTCTTTTTACTCATTCACCAAACATCGAGTCATGAGTAAAGGGACGCCAACAACTCATTTGACCAAGATTGGACTGGAGACTTTTTGGTAGCGCATACTAATGTTGGGTGTTATTGGATCTTCTCAACCCAAAAACTAGATTGTGAAGTGAGACTGTCTCTCACACGCATCAATGGTCATCACTTATTTCTACAATCGATGTAGGATAAGCCAACATTATTATTTTGATTTTATTTATATAAGTGAATGACAATTATGCTATTGAAAGATTTTTATTAGGTGCCTTAACAGTTATGTGATCTTGGTTACATTCTTATTAATTTCTTCAATTTAAAATAATTATATGATTTTCGATTGAAAAATGATAAAAAAGAGTTTCAAGGGTGAATTAAGAAAATGGACGAAGTAAAAAGTATAAAAAAAAAGTCGGAGCTAGTAACTAATTTAGTTACATAAATAACACAAAGCAACTAATTTACTTGCGTAAACAAATTAATTACACCTTTATTATTTAAGTAACTAAATTAATTACTTCGTCATTTTTTAAACAGTTTTTCTTGGGAAATTTTTACAAATCAGGCCTCACTTTCGGCCAATGTCACAACTTTCCCTTTTAAATTAAGTAATTGCACTAAATAGATAAGTTTTGAAAGTCAATTTAAGAAATCTAAAAAAATCAAATTATAGGTAAATAACATATTTTTAATGTCATCTTATTAAGCCGTTGTTGATGATTTTAACCTTCGATTTACAGGATTTATAATTGGATTTATTGTCTTTCCATTCAAACGTTATTTTGAATATTCTAAAATTTTGGTAGGGTCCTTGCATTTAATTAAATATTCTATAATTTATTATCTTTCCATTCAAATGTTATTTTTTATTTTTAATTAAATTAGATGATAATTAATTATTGATTCTAGTTTATTTTTTAGGTAATTCTGATAAAGAAATTTTTTAGTTTTAATTATTGATTCTAATTTTGATAAGGTAAATAGCAGATTTTTAATTGACAATTTTAAAATTTGATTTATAAATTTCATAATCAGTTTTGGTGGGGTCTTTGCATTTAATTAAGTAATCTAAAATTTATTATATTTCTATTCAAACATTATTTTTTATTTTATTTTTAACTAAATTAGACGGTAATCAGTTACTGGTTCTATTTTCCTTTTTAGCTAACTCTAATAAGAAAATATTTTAGTTTTAATGATTGACTTTAATTCTGATATGGTAACTAACATATTTTTAGTGTCACGTCATCAACCAGTTGTTGACGAGTTTGTAGTTCACGATTTTAAACTTCAATTTACAGAGTTCATAATCAGATCCTGATGGGAACCTTGCATTTAATTAAAATATTCTAGAATTTATTGTCTTTTAATTCAAACGTTATTTTTTTAATTAAATTATATGATAATCAATGATTGATTATAATTTTATTTTTTAGCTAATTCTGATAAGGGAATATTATAGTTTCGATAATTGATTCTAATTCTGATAAGGTAAATAATATATTTTTAGTGTTTGTCATCAACCAATTGTTAACGAATTCTGATAAAGTAAATGTTAAATATCTAACATGTCATATATAGATGAGGGTCAATCTAATAAAAAATTGTTGACTAATTAGGAAACCTACTATTTACTTAAATGTATTGAAACCTTGCTATTTTTAAAGTACACTCCTTAAAATTGTCTATTATACAAAATTTTCTTTTTTAATTTGGCAAAGTCATGGGCCATCTTTTTGGTTAAAACCGAAGCCCAATTCTGTAATATTTGCAATAAAAATTGTGCATTTGGGGAAATAGATAATTTTTTTTTAAAATAAGCAAGAGAATGGTAAAATAAAGTTGTATATGCAAGAATGACTGGGTTTTTTTGTAACTCTAATTTTTAAAAAAATAGAATTTTTTATGTAAAGATGTACTTTGGTATATATTTATATACCGTAGTATATATTGATATATCATCAATATATCGTAGTATATTTTAATATACCATGAGTATAACGTAGTATATTTGTAGTACATTTTTATATATCATCCGTGATAATCATACACCATACCGGTACCATACTCCTTTTGGGGGTATGCCATCAAAGCATATGTATTGACATTTTAATATAAAATTTAATGGAATTACATTTTTCTTATAATTGTTCTGCTAAACTATTGTTGAATAAATTATATAAATATCATAAAATTCATTATTCATTAATGAGACTGTGATCTTGTATTAGTACGAGAGAATTAAGATCATAGATAATAAATAAAAATGTCAGCAACATATTAAACTATAAAATCTTTAATGAATAGTTGTTAGTACGGTTCACTAAGCATTATCAATGCATGTGATATAGATCATGATCATTGATGTGGATAGATATCTTAGTGAAGATACTTTATATAATATTATTATAGGCCTGATGTGAATTAATATCTTTATTAGCGTATCATTTATCATAAAATCTAATACACATTAATCTGATGATTATTTATAGATAAGTATGAATCCTCAGTAGTCATGAACTCATATACATATCTACTAGATCTTTTGATTCACTCGTTAAGATTTGTTTGTAAAACAAGCTAGTGACTTTTATTTTGCAGATTTAGTGATATGGATGGCTGGGAACTAAATAGTTATTGAGCTCAAATTTATAATACAATTATAAATTAGTCATTCACTAGTGAATTAATGATACTTAAATATTAAGAGGTAATTAGAAGGGTAAATAATTTTGACCATCTCTAATTTACGAACCAATAATTGGAGGACAAAATTATATGAAATGATTATACCAATGGACTACACGAGAATACTCTGTAAATATAATATATAATCTCTAAGAATGCAAATCCATATTTATAGAGAGAGTAATAACGGAATTAATAAATAAGATTATTTAATTAAAGAGTTTAATTGATAATATGGTTTATTAAAGCTTCAGATTATATGTCTACGGTCCACAAGTCACTTCAATATTACGCTAGTCTAGAGTGTGAATATTTCAAGACATGAAAAAATGACTGACTTACAAAAAAAAATTTATTCTGGGGCAAGTACATAATTATGTGATTAATTAATTAAGAAATAATTAATTGAATTATTTATATATAAATTTCAGAAATTACACACACACACAGAGATATATATATATATATATATATCGATTAATTTTTTAATTATAGATAAGTGAGACAGAATATCTAATTTGTGAAATTAGATAATTATAAATTATTATTAGATAATAATTTAAATAAATTAAATCTGTTATTTTTGAACTAACAAATAAGTTAGTCAATACGGATAATCAGATATGTTAATTTTGAATTAACTGATAATTAGATATATCCAATTAAAATAAATATTTACATGAACTGCTATAGTGTCACATGCCACTGCAGTAGTGAGATTGCAATACTGTAGTACCATAGGGCACTACAATAGTGCGTGGCAGACAGTGTTGTGAGGCCTGTGGTAGCTCACGGCAACCGCAATGCCGTGTGGCACTGCAATCGTGCACAAATTGTAATTGATCCCACTATAATGGTAATTTCGAAATTAAATATTATTTTCAGTTTATCCTAAATGTCTTATACGCCATTATCTAAAAAATATATAGATATTGTTCTATTCGCCTCAGTGTTGATAGAGAGTGAATAACACATTTTCTCTCATTGTGAATTTTCTCTGTGACTAAAAAGTTAATAAAAAACTCTGTGAGAATAATCATCACATTCTCTTAGAGGATTGTCTCACAAAAATTAATCATTCTCAGTAAATCTCTAGATCTCATGTGTTGAGTACATCTAGAGACTGAAAAGTGTCTTTGATTATTCTACGTATCCACACACGTCCTATTGCGTTTAAGGATTGGCTTGGAAGATCTTGGTGTGGATCTCGAAGTTCGTTGTTCGTGGGAACGCATGATCGTTGGTTTGCGAGGACGCTTGATATAGACTACAAGAGTTATATGATTCATATTCATGTATGTCTTAAATTTAATTATAAATATATAATGGATCCTAATTGAAAAGAGTTTTCAATAAAAAAAATTATTTTAGAAATCGTTGCGTCACGCTTGTTTTTGTTTTATAAAAAAGATATGATTCATTTTTAATAAAAAATTTAAAAGCCACCATGCCTCCACCGCACGTGCACTGCGTTTTCTAACAATTAGTATCATAGTGGTCATTATATATTTGTATATATACTGTGTGGATGTTCTTGCATTGTTCATAATATATTTTGATATATGTTAACAAATGGATTATTAGGTTTTTGAATGTATGGTTAAATAATGAATCGTTAATTGTATGGTGATTATTGGGTTAGGCTTTGTTCTTTAATTTTTCCTTAGTAAGTCGATTTGGGGCGTAGGAGTTTTTGTAATTTTATTTTGAATGTGATATTGTAATGGCTCCAATCGCGAGAAGACGAAGAACGCATGAGATGAACGAGGAGGAAAATGCAAAAATAGGAATTCTTAGGGAATTCCAGCGCCGACGCCGACACTGAATATAGGATTTTTAGTGTTGGCGTCGACGGCGGCACCACCGTGTCTGACGGTGGTGGCCGGCGATTGGCAGTCAGCGGTACCGCCGCAATGTCTGATGGTGGTGGTTGTCGGTCGTCGATGGCGCCGTCGTGTCTGGCGGCGGTGGCCGGCAGTCGACGGTCGGCTCCGCCGCGTCGCGTCTGATGGCGGTCGGTGACAATGGCGGTAGACGTCCGGTGGCGGTGATGGGTGGTGATCGGAGAGTCTTATCATTGACGGTAATGGGTGGGGATGGGAGAGTCACATTTAAGGAAGTTTCTTTAAAACCCTAATACCAACTTGTCATATCACTACAGAGTTTTATGATAACCTTAATTTTATCTATTATCTTTTAAATTTTAAAATTAATTATTATTATTTTAATTTTATAAAAATTAAAAATTAATTAATTGATTGGTTTGACCCAAGTTTGACCAAGTCAATGAATTATTTATTGACTAAGTCAAATTTAATAATTTTAAAAGAGAATTATAGAGATAATTTTTAATTAAAAAAATATTTTTTCTTAATTAAAAGGGTTTTGTTCGAAACTTGAAGATTATGAAGATTGACATGAGGTGGAGGAGAAGATATTCTTAAAATATGTAATCTTGAATTCCTCTTTCTAATTATATTTCTTTATTTCAATAGTTATAATTTAGAAATAGTTAGTCACTCGGTCCATTATTATTTTATTTAATTATTAAATAGATGTTTATTGATATGATTGATAACATGACCATGCATTAGTCGATCGCATGTCATACATGAAACTCCACACAGTTTTATTTATGCACGCATCTCATCAGTAGATACATGATTTATTAAAATTGTCGTAATATGTTTATATGAATAGTTTTGAGAAATCAATTGCATGTAAACTGTTAAATTTTAATTAGTTAAAACTTTATAATCACACCACTCTAAAGGATATAGTAACATTTAGGATAGACGACTTTAGTAAAAGATTTTTATTAAAGTTTGATTAATGTAATTAATAAGTTAATATAAGCTCATTTAATTATGACTTAGGCTCTTTAGAAGGTTAAATGAACTTAGACCAATTAGATTGGATTAACTGTTAATTTCACATTGATGGGGTTATTATTTTAACTAGTAATTAATTTGAAATTAATTGATTAGTTAAAATTAAAACACATTATTCTAAAATACTGAGTGGAAGGAGGTTGACATGTTAATGTAACCTATGGTCTACATTATTTGTACAACACTGTGAGGTAAAGTGAGGGCCTCGAATGACTTTATTTTCATACTCGTAAGGAAGGTTTCAAACTGTATTAATATCAAGGTTGGACTTCTTAAGAAGATAAGACTAAGTAATGTAGTTTAGTTTTGACCGACACTAAGGTGGCATATTTTAAATCAAGTCATGAAATCTGAAATAATGGGTTACACTCACAAACTCACAATAAAAATTTCATGTGATAATTACGACCTGACCGAATAAGCGATACCTTATTGTTAAAAAAGAAAATATGAGATATTTTAAGTGATATTTTAAGTTTTAATTAATAAAGATGAGAATGTCTCATAGATAGTCTGAGATTAATCTAACCGACCCTAAGGCGGCACGTTAATTGTTAAGTTGTTTTATCGTGAATTAGTAAATGATATATTTGTGTGTTTAATATGTTGCATTCATGCATCACGTTTACTTTCTAATTTTGGTTATTTATTTCAATTATATTGAATTACGTATGTTTTATTTTTCAGTTATTATTATGTCTACCATGGGCAACCCTATTACTGTTTTACTAGCATTTGAGAAGTTGAATGTTGATAATTCCATAAGATGGAAATCAAACTCGAACATATTGCTAGTTTATGAGTATAATGAATTTATTCTTGCTGAAGAAAGTCCTAAAAGACCCGCAGTCAATACTTGGATTATTGACACATGGGCTACCGTGGGACGAGGTAAATGTTATCGAGCAAAACTCTTCTCCTTCTGTTGTTAGTAGTAACAAAAGGAAGAAGAAGAATGGTAAGGACGAAAGTAAGAATAATAATAAAAAGAAAGCTAAAAGGCCAGCTGAGGGTGAGAAGAACAATATAGACAACGAACTCGCAGGAAAATATTTTCATTGTGGGGTTGGAGATCAATGGAAGAGAAATTGTAACAAGTATCTCTCCGAGTTGAAAAATAAAGGTAAATAATATGTTTTACTTGTACTTGAAGCTTGTTTAGTGGAATATGATTTGTCATTCTAGATACTGGATTCAGGAGCCACTAACCATGTATGCTCTTCTTTGCAGATGTTTGATTCGTCAAGGGAGTTGGCTGATGGCGAGGTCATTATGAGAATGGGCAGTGGTGCGCTCATGTCAGCGAAAGCATTGGGGACCGTCCGCCTTAATTTTGAAAATAATTATTTAGTTTTGAACGATGTTTATTATATTCCTAGATTTTCAATAAATTTGATTTCTCTTTCGTTACTGCATGAACACTTTTTTGAAGTTTCTTTAATTAATAATGAGTTTATTATTTCTAACAATGATTCAATATTTGTCATCCAAAAGTATCGAATGGACTGTATATGCTTAAACCGACTGAATGCACGTTAACTAGTTCTGAAATATTTAAAGTAGCAAAACCTAAAAGTAACAAATGACAAAGTTTCTCATGATGATAATAACACATATTTTTGGCATCTTATGTTGGGGCATATTAATCTAGATAGGTTAAACAGGTTAATAAAGCATGATGTTTTCAGAGAACTAAAAGTTGAAACTCTTCATGTTTGTGAATCCTGTCTAGATGATAAAATGACCAATAGACCTTTCACTGGAAAGAGCCAAAAAGCCAAGGAACCAGTTAAGCTAGTGCATAGTTATGTATGTAAACTGATCAATGTACAGGGTAAAGGTGGGTATGAGTATTTTGTCACTTTTATTGATGATTACTCAAGATATGGTTATACTTAACTAATGCAGAAAAACTCTGAAACTTTTGGAAAGTTTAAAGACTTCAAAGCTGAAGCTAAAAAGCAATTAGGTAAATCATTGAAAACCCTTCAATCAGATGGAGGTGAGGAATACTTGGATTTATAAATCAAGAATTACTTGCTGGTGTATGGAATCTTATCCCAACTCATAACACCTGGAACGCTACAACAAAATGATATTTTAGAAAGGAGAAATCAAACTTTATTAGATATGGTTAAGTCGATGTTAAACTACTCATCACTACCACTTATATTTTCGGGAATTGCATTACACACGGCAACAGCTTTCTAAGTCTGTAAGCAAGAAACCTTTAGAGTTATGGAATGGCTCCAAACCCAGTTTGCATCATTTTCATATATGGGGGTGTCCAACTAATGTTCTTAGTCCCAAGACTGGAAAGTTAGACTCAAGGTCTGAAATATGCATATTCGTTGGCTATGCTCCAGAGACTAGAGGTGAGTACTTTTATAGTCACACGGATCAAAAGGCATTTGTATCGACAAATGACACCTTCCTTAAATATGACTAAATGGAAAACTACAAATCTCGTAGCAAAGTAGTTATCGAGGAATTAGCTTCCAATGAGATCAGATCACCTTCATTATCAACTGATAAACTACAAACCACATAAATCACAGGTTTTGTTAAGGAAGCCCCGGTGCAACATCGTGTGGGAGGGTTGTAAGATACCTATTCGTTATGAACTAGACGCACATGTCCTAGTGCCTGGCACTGATAAGGAATATCCATTATCTTATGAAGAAGCTATGGATGATCCTAAAAATGAGAAATGGCGAGATTTCATGAACCAAAAAATGGAATCAATGTATTCTAATTCTGTCTGGAAACTTGTAGATCCACCTGAAGATGCAAGACCCATTAGATGTAAATGGATCTTTGTGTTGACGATAGTCTACTCATTTGTGAATGATGTAGAAACTTTGTCAAAAGTAAATAAGTGGTTAGCTGAGAAATTCCATATGAAACAATTGGGAGACGCGAGCTGTGTTCTAGGCATCCAAAGCCTAAGGGATAGAAAGAACATGCTATTGACATTTTCTCTGGCATCTTATATTGATAAGGTGCTGAAGAGAATCTCTATGGAGGATTCCAAAAAAGGTTAACTACTGACTAGACATGGAATTGTCCTCTCTAAGGAGCAATGTCCTAAGACATCTCAGGAGGAAGAGGATATGAGAAAGGTTTTTTATGCTTCAGCTATTGGTAGTGGGAATTGTCAGTCGTTATCAATCGAATCTAGGTTTGAAACATTGGGTTGCAGTAAAGCACATTCTCAAGTATCTTAGGAGAACGAGAAATTATAAGCTTGTTTATCCAGTTGAGACATGAACCCCACTAGATATATTAATTCTTATTTTCAATCAGACAGAGATAGTTGAAAGGCGACGTTTGGATCCGCATTCACCCTAGGCGGAGGACATGTAGTCTGGAGAAGTATCAAACAATCTAGCATTATAGATTTTATTATGGAAGCTGAATATATAACGACTTGTGAAGTTACGAAAGAAGCAGTATAGCTCAGAAAGTTCTATACTGGTCTAGAAGTAATTTCATATACGGACAAGCCATTGATTCTATACTGTGATAACATTGGGGCGGTAGCTAATTCTAAAGAACCAAGGAGTCATAAGTGGGGCAAGCACGTAAAGAGAAAATATCATCTTGTAAGAGAGATCATGCATCGAGGGGATGTGACTGTTATGAAGTTATCGCCAGATCAGAACTTGGTTGATCCTTTTACCATAATACTTCCTGCAAGATCATTTGAGGGTCATGTGCGTAACATGGGGTTGAGAGAGATGCTACATTTACTTTAGGATAAGCGGACGATTGTTGGGGGTTATGTCATTAAAGCATGTATATTGACATTTTAATATAAATTTAATGAAATTACATTTTTCTTATAATTATTTTTTTACATTATTGTTGAATAATTTATATAAATATCTGAAAATTTCATATTTATGAATGAGACTATGATCTTGTATTAGTAAGAGAAAATTAAGAATAAAGATAATGAATAAAAATGTCATCAACATATTAAAATATGAAATCTTTAATGAATGGTTACTAGTACGGTTCACTAAGCAATATAAATGCATGTGATCTAAATCATTGATGTAGATAGATATCTTAGTGAAGATACTTTATATAATAAGATTATATATGACCGAAGCGATGTGAATTAATATCTTTATTAACGTACCGTTTATCATAAAGATTTAATACACATCAATCTGATGATCATATGTAGTTCAGTCTGAATCCTGAATAGTCATGAACTCCTATACATGTCTACTAGATTTTTTGATTCACTCGTTAAGTTTTGTTTGTAAAACATGCTAGTGACTTTTGTTTTGGAGATTCAATGATATGGATGGTTGAGAACATGATCTTACAAGATTTGGAATCCAAGTTTTCATAATTGATCGTATATTGGTTCTCTTAAGTGTTAATTCTGGAATTGAATGGTTATTGAGCTCAAACTTATAATACGATTATAAATTAGTTATTCACTAGTGAATTAATGATATTTAAGGATCAATATGTAATTAGAAGGGTAAAATTAAAATTTTGACCAGCTCTAATTTACGAACCAATAATTGGAGGATAAAATTACGTGAAATGATTAGATCAATGAACTACACAAGAATACTCTGTAAATACATTATATCATCTCTAAGAGTGCAATTACATATTTATAGTGGAGTGATAATAGAATTAATAAATAAGATTACTTAATTAAAGAGTTTATTTAATAATCTGGTTTATTGAAGCTTCAGATTATAGGTCCATGGTTCCCAAATCACCTCTATACTACGCAGTCTAGAGTGTGTATATTTCAGGACATGAGGAAATGACTGACTTGCAAAAGAAATTTTTATTTTGGGGCAAGTACATAGTTATGAGATAATTATGTGTGATTAAATAATTAATAAGTAATTAATTGAATTATTTATTTATAAATTTTGAAAATTACACACACATATATATATATAAATAACTATATCGATTAATTTCTTAATTATCAATGAGTGAGATAAAATATCTAATTTATGAAATTAGATCATTACAAATTATTATTTGATAATAATTTGAGTCAACTAAATCTGTTATTTGTAAACTAACAGTTAAGTTAGTTGATAACGATAATCAGATATGTTAATTTTGAATTAACTAATATTTTAGATATTTATCTGATTAAAATAAATATTTAATTCACCGTAGTGCGACGTGTCAATCAGTGATTGAGAATAAAAGATTGACATGAACTACTGTAGTGCTATGTGGCACTGCAGTTGTGCACAAATTGTAGTGAGTCTCACTGCAATGGTAATTTTGAAATTAAATATTATTTTCATTTTATCCTAAAAATCTTATATACCATTATTTTGAAAATATATAGATATTATTCTATTGACCTCAGTGTTGATTGAGAGTGAAGAACACAATTGCAATCATGGTGAATTTTCTCTATTATTAAAAAGTTAATCAAAAAACTCTGCGAGAATAATCATTGTATTCAATCAGAGGATTGTCTCACAAAAATTAATCATTCTCAATAAATCTCTAGATCTCATGTATTGAGTATATCTAGAGACATAAAAAATGTCTTTGATTATTCTACGTGCTCATACACGTCATAGTACGTTTGAGGACTAGCTTGAAAGATCTTGGTGTGGATCTCGAATTTCGTTGTTCGTGGGAACGCAAAATTGTTAGTTTGCTAGAACGCTTGATATAGAGTACAAAAATTATATGATTTCTATCCATGTATGTCTTAGATTTAATGTATAAATATATAATAGATCCTGATTAAAATAAATTTTTAATAAAATTTATATAGACTACAAGAAGTATATGATTCCTAAATTTTTCTTCAATTCTTCATCTTTTACTTTTTCACAACCAAAGTACTGATTTAAAGCATTATCCCATGAAAGTTCAAGAATTTATAGTAATTTTCCAGGAACATTCAGATCAAATTAAGACAGCATTAAGATTTTTTGCAATTATGTAGTGGGTCAGTTGGCGGCGGCGATTTCAGTAGAACCCACGTACAAGCCCATAAAAGTTTGGATAGTCTTCGCAACGATGATTCACAGAACCCATGTACAAACCCACGTCGATTTCGGGTTTCGATTTTGGATATTCTTCGCAACGATGATTCTTCTTGCCGTCCAAAGAATCAGTCATTATTGCAAAACCAAAAGTTTCCGGTCAATTGACAAAATCATAAAAAAACTGCTCATTTATTATAATTTCCCTTAAAGTTGTACCAATAGCAACTTCTTATAACTAACTTGAGAAATAGCAATTTTTATAAATCTGTATTTCTCAAGTTGTAAACATATTTATATTTTAGGTGGTTGTCAGATTTAAAAGGTAATTGTAGATCGACTAAGTTATAATCTAAGTTTCATTTAACCATGTTATAAAAGAAAAATTCACGACTATAGAATTAGATAGAGTTTCTTATAGAATAATGAGAGTGTTGGTCATCACGGCGCATGCGCGGCAGAAGCGTGTGGCACATGACCATTTAAAAAAATAAACTTTTAATAAAAAATCGAATCTATTAGTAAAATAAAATCGTGCAACGCTATGATAACAAAAAAACTTTTTATTGAAAATTTTTATTCAATCAGTCAGGATCCATTATATATATATATATGTGTGTGTGTGTGTGTGTGTGTGTGTGTATGTATATATATCAAATTAATAACATACAATGTTAGAATCATATACCTCTTGTAGTCTAAATCAAGCGTTCTCACAAAACCGATCGATTCTCCGTTCCCACGAAATCATTCTAACGATTAGTAGACCCCGAGATCAACACTAAGATCTTTCAATTCAAACCTCAACTCACTAGGACTTGTGTGAGTACATAAAATATAACGAAGATACTTTTTTGTCTCTAGATGTACTTAACACATGAGATCGGGAATGTGATGAATATTTTGATTAACACTTAATCGTAGAAAAAATCATTTTTTTTAAGAAATTGTGTTCTTCTCTCAAATCTTATTTGAAGAATTAATTATCTGATTGATGATCTAATCAACTTATCTCATTAGAATAAAATCTATATTTTATTCTAGATAATGGCTTATCAGATATTTAGGGATAATTAAAAATTAAAATATTATTTAATTTCAAATTATCCAATACAGTGAAACCCACTGTATAACGATACACAACTGTAGTGCCACATGGCACTACAGTGTGCCGTGAGATAGCACAGTGTCTCGCTGCACCACTGTAGTGTCATGCGGCACTACAGTGTTGCACCTCCACCATCGTAGTGCCACGTGGCACTACATTAGTCCATGTCAATCTGTGATACTCAATCAGTGATTGACACGTAACAATTACTACAAATTAAATATTTATTTTAATCAGGTAAATATCTCGATATCAGTTAATTCAAAATTAACATATCTGATTACCCCTATCAACAAAATTATCTGTTATTTCACAAATAACAGATTTAGTTGATACACAATTTTATCTAATAATAATTTAATTATCTAATTTCACAATTAGATATTCTATCTCACTTATCGATAATTAAGAATAATCGATAATTATTTATATATATTTATTCCGAAAATTTTATTTATATATATATAAATAATTCAAATAATTAATTCTTAATTAATTAATTATACATAATTATCTCATAATTGTATACTTGCCTTAGAATAAAAATTCTTTACAAGTTAGTCCTTTTCTCATATCCTCAAAAATTCACAGTCTAGACTGCGTAGTATCGAAGTGACTTGGAAACCATAGACCTATAATCCTAAAATCTAATAAATTAGATTATTAAATAAGCTCTTTAATTAAATAATCTCATTTATAATTTCACTATTACTCCACTATAAATATGAAATTGCACTATTAGAGATTATAAACTGTATTTACAAAGTATTCACATATAGTCCACTGATATAATCAATTAATATAGTTATGTCCTCCAATTATTGGTTCGTAAATTAGAACTGGTCAAAGTTACTGTTTTGTCCTTCTAATTATCTCTTGATCTTTAAGTACCATTAATCCACTAGTGAATGACTAATTTATATCTTATCATAAATTTGAGCTCAGTAACCATTCAGTTTCAGAACTAACACTTAAGGAAACCAATATACGGTCAGTTAGGAAAGCTTGGATTCTAAATCTTGTAAGATCATGTTCCCAGCCATGCATATCACTAAATCTCTAAAATAAAAGTGACTAGCCAGTTTTACAAACAAGCCTTACAAGTGAACCAAAAGATCCAGTAGACATGTATAAGAGTTCATGACTACTCAGGATTCAGACTGAATTGGTGTGTATTAAATCCTTTATAATAAATGGCACATTGATAAAAATATTAATTCACATCGGTCCAGTCATATATAATCTCATTATATAAAGTACATTTACTAAAATGTCTATCCACATTAATGATTCGGATCTACATCACATGAATTCATAATGTTTAGTGAACCGTACTAACAACCAAAGATTCCAAACTTTAATATGTTACTGATAATTTTATTCATTTTTAATGATCTTAATCTTCTCGTACTAATACAAATTCCTAGTCTCATTAATGAATATGAAATTTTCATATTTTATATAAATTATTCTACAATAATTCAAAAAGAACAATTATAAGAAAAATGTAATACTCATTAAATTTCATATCAAAATGTCAATATACATTTTGAGGGCATAACCCTTAACAATCTGCCACTTGCCCTAAAGAAAATGTAAGGTATCTCTCTTAATTTCTTATTTCGCACATGACCCCCGAACGACTTCATAGGAAGTGTCTCTGTAAATGAATCACCCAGGTATTGATCCAACGTTATCCACATAACAATCAAAGCCAGGTTCTAATCTAACATTATCTTCATAACAGTTAGATCACCTCGGTGTACGACCCAGATGTTGACTTTCGATTATCCTTATCTGATTCTCAATCAGTATATCCAGTGCGATTCAGGTCTCCACCTGAATAAACAAGCATATTGTTTATCGTTATCTTAAGATACTTGGGGATGTCCTTTACTGCAATCTAGTGTTCCAAACTTGGATTCGATTGTTAACGACTGACAATTCCCACTACATAACAGATGTTCGGTCTCATACACAACATGACATACATTAGACTTCAAACTAGTGAAGTATATGGAACCTTTCTTATATCATCTTCCTCCTGAGGTGTCTTAAGACATTATTCCTTGGAGAGGATAATTTCATATCTGGTCGGTAGTTGACCTTTCTTGATATTCTTCATAGAGAATCTCTCCAGCACCTTATCAATATAAGATGCCTGAGAAAGTGTTAAAAGCTTGTTCTTTCTATCCCTTAGGATTTGGATGCCTAGAACATAACTCAATTTTGCCAAATCTTTCATTTGGAATTACTCAACTAACCACTTTTTTACCTTTGACAAAGTTTCTACATCATTCTCAATGAGTAGAATATCATCAACATAAAGAACTAAGAAAACTACTATCCTATCTTTGATGTATTTATAAACATAGGTTTTGTCAACATTTTTCTCGAAATCATAAGACTTTATAATCTCATCAAAGGTAAGGTTCCAAGATCTAAATGTTTTCTTTAATTCATAAATGGATTTAAGCAACTAGAATACTTTTTGATCTTTCCTGTTTTATATGAACCTTTCGAGTTGCATCATTTAGATGCTTTCTTCAAGAGAGTCATTCAGAAAAGCTGTCTTGACGTCCATTTGACATATCCTATAGTCAAAACTAGCGGCTATGGATAAAATAATGTGAATGGATTTTAGCATGGCCACGATGGAGAATGTCTATTCAAAGTCGACTCGTTCACTTTGTGTATAGCCATTGGCTACTAACCGTGCCTTGAAAGTCTTTACTTTCTCATTTGTACCTCTTTTTTTCTTAAAGATCCATTTACATCCAATGAGTCAGACATCTTCAGGCGGATCTACAAGTTCTCAGAAGAAATTGGAATATATAGATTCCATTTTCTAGTTCATGGCATCTTGCCATTTTGTCTTTTCAGGATCATCCATTACTTCTTCAAAAGATAATGGATCGTCATTATAAGTGTCTGGCACTAGGACATGTGCCTCTAGTTTGTTGCAAACTGGTTGTCTCACAACCCTCCCACTACGACATTGGATCAGGGTTTCCTTTGTAGGAACTGTGGTTTCTCTGGTTTGTCGTTTATCAATAAAAATTGAAGGTGGCCTGGTCTCATCAGCCGCTAATTCCTCGAGAACTACTTTTCTGCGAGGTTTATAGTTTTGCATATAGTCATGCTCAAGGAAGGTTGCTTTTGTTGATACAAACACCTTTTGATCCTTGTGACTATAAAAGTATCCACCTCTAGTCTCTGGAGCATAGCCTACGAATATGCATACCTCAGACCTCGAGTCTAACTTTTTAGTCTTGGATCTAAGAACGTGAGTTGGACACCTTTATATACACAAATGACACAAACTAGGTTTGGATCCATTCCATAAACTATAAAGGTATCTTGCTTACAGACTAAAGGGCACTACATTCAAAATGTAAGTTGTCGTGTATAGTGCATATCCCAAAATGTAAGTGATAGTGATGAGTAGTTTAACATCGACCTAACCATATCTAATAAGGTTCGATTTCTCCTCTCCGCAACACCATTTTGATGCGGTGTTCCAGGTGTTGTGGGTTGGGATATGATTCGACACTCTAGCAAATAATCATTGAATTCTAAATCCAGGTATTCACTGCCTCGATCGGATCGAATGGTTTTCAATAATTTACCTAATTGCTTTTCAGCTTCAGCTTTAAGGTTTTTAAACTTTCCAAAAGTTTCAAACTTACTTTGCATTAGGTAAGTATAACCATATATTGTTATCGTCAATAAAAGTGACGAAATACTTATACCCACCTCTAGCTTATACATTGATCGGTCCACAAACATCACTATGTACTAGTTCAGAGTGATTGTTTGGCTCTTTGGCCCTTTCCTATGAAAGGTCTATTGGTCATTTTACCCTCTATACGTGATTCACAAATAGGAAGAGTTCCAACTTTTAGTTCTCAAAAGACCATGCTTTGCTATCACGTTTAACCTATCTAGATTAATATGTCCCAACCTAACATGTCAAAGATATGTGTTATCATCATCATGAGAAACTCTACGTCGTTTGTTACTTTTAGATTTTGCTACATTTAATGCGCGTTCAGTTGGTTTAAACGTATACAGTCCGTTTATAACTTTTGCATGACAAATATCGAATCTATTCTTAGAAATAATAAACTTTTTATTAATAAAAAAACTTCGAATAACTGTTCTTGCAAAAATGAAAAAGAAATCAAATTTCTCAAAAATCCAGGAATATAATAAATATCGTTCAAAACTAAATAATTATATACAAAAAGTAAACGAATTGTCTCTAATACTTTAGCTGACACGAGTGCACCACTGCCAACTCTCAAAACAATCTCGCCATTAGCCAACTCCCTTGACGAATCAAGCATATGCAAAAACGAACATACATGGTTAGTGGCTCCTGAATCAAGTATCTAGGATGACAAATCATATTCCACTAAGAAAGCTTCAAGTACAAGTAAATTGTATTTACCTTTATTTTTTCAGCTCTGAGAGATACTTGTTACCTTTTCTCTTTCAATGACCTTCAACCCCACAGTGGAAATATTTTTCCTTGGGCTTGATGTCTTTCTTGTTCTTCTTGGATTTTGGCGATGTCTTGACTTTCTTCCCTTTCTTAATTTTACCTTTATCCTTTCCATTGATCTTCTTCCTCTTGTTACTATTTACAGTGGAAGAAGGTTTTTTCTCGACAAAATTTGCCTCGCCCTCGTGGTTCATTCTAAGGTTGGGTGACTAAAAAATATGCAGTTCATTCAACAATTGGGTCATGTTGAATTACAACTTGTTCATATTATAGTTGGTCGTGAACGCAGAAAAAGCTGGTGTGAAAGACTAAAGTATAATGCTAACTATAGTCTGCTCATCAATGGTCACCACATGTACTTCTGCCTCGTGCATTATGTTGATCATGTTCAAAACATGTTCTCGCACATAAGTACCCTTACTCATCTTAGTTGTCATATAACTCGTAGTGGCCTGATGACGACTTTGATCAAACTATTGCCCAAACATAGCCTGTAGAGATTCGATAATCTCATAGCCAGTCTCCATGCTTTCATGCTTGATTCTCACAACACCATTCATGCTCACAAGCATGTAGCACTTCACCTTGTTGTTTAATATGATCCAAGCATCATATTTGTCCATGACATTTTTAGGGGTATTAGTAGCAGACTCCTCAGGAAGAACGAACTTATGATTTTCACAAATCAGCATTAAGTTCATATTTGATTTATAACGTAGGAATTTATCACCATTCAATTTCTCAAGTGCGAGTAAAGCAGTAACATGTTGTCTATGGTAAACTTAATAATGGTAACTGAAATTTAAAACTTACAAGATTTAATATAATTGATATAGATCTAGAATTCGAAAGGTAAACGTGATGCATGAATGCAACATAATAAATACACAAAATTTAACATTTACTAATCACGATAAAATAACCCAACGATTAATGTGTTGTCGTAGGGTTAGTCAGATTAACCTCATACAGTCTATGAGATATTCTCATCATTATTAATTAAAACTTAAAATATCTCATATTTTCTATTTTAATAATAAGGTATCGCATGTTTGGTCAAGTCACAACTATCCACATGAAGCTTAATTTTGAGTTTGTGAGTGTAACTTATTATTTCACATTCCATGATTTGATTTAGAATATGCCGTCTTAGAGTTAGTCAAAACTAAACTACATCACTTCCTCATATCTTCTTAAAAAGTCTAACCTCGGTATTGGTATAGCTCGAAACCTTCCTTAAGGGGATGAATGAAAACCAAGCCATCTCGAGACCCATACTGCACATCACGGTGTTGTACTAATGATGGAGACTATAGGATTTTGTGTTTCCATTTTAACTAATCAATTAATTCTAAATTAATCACTATTTAAAATAATAACTCTATGAATATTTAATAATCAATTATATCAATCTTATTTGTTTAAGTTCATTAAACATTCTAAAGCACCTAAGTCATAATTAGGTGAACTTAGATTAACTAATTAATTAAATTCATCAAACTTTAATAAAACTCTTTTACCAAAGTCGGTTATCCTAAAAGTTACTATATGCCTTAGTGTGGTGTGATTACTAAGTTTTAACTAATTAAAACCTAACAGTTTACACGCAATTGATTTTATAAAACAATACGTATAAACATATTAGGATAAACTTAATAAATCATATTTCTACTAATGAGACGCTTGATCAAATAAATTGTATAGGATTTTCATATATATCATATGATCGACTAATGCATGGAGATGTTATCAAACATAATAATTAAAATAATTATTTAACAATTAAATAAAATAGCAATGGACCAAGTGACTATTGGGTTTTGTAAATTATAACTTTTGAGATAAAGAAATAAAATTACAAAGCGGACTTTAAAACTACATATTTTCTAAATATTACATTCTCCTCCTGATATCCATCTTCATAATTTTCAAGCTTTGAACAAAAATCTATTTAATTAATAAAAAACTATTTTTCTTAATTAAAATTAATTTATATAATTATCCCTTTCCAATTAGTTGACTTTGATTTAGTCAAATAAATATTTTATTTGATTTGGTCAAACTTGAGTCTAATCCAATCAACCTATTAATTTCTAATTTTCATAAAATTAATAATTAATAATTAAAATTATATTAATTTCAAAATTTAAAAGGATAATAGATAGAGATAGGGTCATCATCAAACTCTATAGTGATAGGGTTGGTTGGTATCAGGGTTTCTGCGAAACTTTCTCAAATGTGACAACAGTTGCCACCAACGATAGGACTCTCCTACCGCTGCCTATCACTGCCGGCCAGCCACAGCCGTCGCCGACCACCACCGTCGGGCGTCGACGGCACCATTGCAGTGCCATGTGGTACTATAATATTGCACCCCCACTACTGTAGTGCCATGTGACACTACAATAGTCCATGTCAATCTCTGATACTCAATCAGTGACTGTCGTGTGACAATTACTGTAAATTAAATATTTATTTTAATCAGATAAATATCTAGATATCAGTTGATTTAAATTTAACATATTTGATTACCCCTATCAATTAAATTATATGTTATTTCAAAAATAACAGATTAGTTGATCCAAGATACTATCTAATAATAATTTAATTACATAATTTCACAAATTAGATATTTTGTCTCATTTATCGATAATTAAAAAATAATCGATAATTGTTTATATATATAT
>QANY01000261.1:1857646-1973298 GCA_003255025.1 Datisca glomerata | reverse complement strand
TTATTTTTTTATTAATATTTAAATAAATTAATAATGCTCGACTAAATTTTAAAAAATAATTTTAATTAAAATAATAAAATAGGAGATATAATAAAAAAATATTTTCAAGTGAAATTTTAACATTAGTTTTGTTTAAATTAATAAAATGAGAGAGAATGAGAAAGAAGTGGTTTTTACTTTATTTTATAAGATGATAGGAAAGTAATTTTGTTTGATATTAGAATTAGAATTACAATGTAAATTATGATTGTTTCAATTTTTACTGCAATTCAATTGTTTCAAAAGATTACAAATTAGAATTGTAATTTTATTTAAGAATTATTTTAAATAAATATAATATTCAATTACAATAAAATTATAAATGAGGATAGTACGAATCAAAATGGATCTAACGATTAAATTGAAAGTGAATTCAAAGTTTAAGTGTTAAATTAACAAAACAATAAAGTTTTTTAGATTAAATTATAAAGCGGTTCACAGTTTAAGACTAAATTGATAAAAAAAAATCATATCAAAGTGAATATATGAATATATGTTGTGATTGACAGATGCTAACTAAGCATATATTCTAAATGAAAAAGGGTCTAGAAAGTCAGACAATGTTGAATGTCATCATCCAAAGCTTAGCTGTTGCTATTTCCACCACTTTAGTGAGGCATTAAACACTTTTAAAAGCAAATCCCAATAGGCTTTTTGAGAAATTCAATTGGGTTTTGCCCAAAATGTGGTCCCCTTTGTTGAGAGTATGTCCAAAAAATATGCAACTACTAGGTGATGGATTTGCTTGTTATTAGAAACAAACCCAATTCTTGAGTTTTTGATATTTTCCTAAACTCCAAATAATACATCTAATAATGGGCAATCAGGAAATGACAAGAATTAATCAAAATCTGATGTAGAGAGATTGAGATATCCATGATTTGGACTTTCACCCAATCATTTTTAATGACAATTTTGATGTACCTTTATTTTAATTTAATACGAACAAAATTATCCTCTATACTATTGAATAAGAGATGATCATGTTCAATCACGTCTATTTATTTAAAATCCGGACAGACCAAAATTTATTAAAGAATTCAAAGGTAGATAAACTATTTTATGGTCTACGTTCTGCAGATATAGCTCGTACAAATCTACACCTAGCTCAGACCCGCTAAACAAATCCCATATTTCCCTCTCTCTCTTTTTAGTTGGATGGGTCTCTCTCTTCTCTCTCCCCATCACAAAGGCAAACACTTTCTAGCACTTTCTAAAGAATATTACAATTATCATCATATATACAACAAGTTTGGTTGTTCATCAGTCAATAAAACAGCACAAACATAAGTCAAATAAAAAAAGTTCTGATGCACAGTGAAGAGCAAAGAGAAAATTGCAACACAATATTACATTACATTCACCCACAGGATGAACATATGCATTACACAAATACTTGTCCAATCCACACTCTGAAATTAGTGCTGCTAAGAGAACCATTTCACAGAACAGACTGATACCCTACCAAAAAAATTACCCCCAAATCCACTTTTTCCTGTTATTCCTATGTGGAAGGTTAGAAGGGGAAAGCTCTTGCATCTGATGCTTCTGCCAAATCCCATATAACAACTTATGTTTCTTCTGAGCTGCCATTGCTGGTCATCTCAGATGCCACAAGCACTTATCTGCTGATCCAAAAACAAAAATAAAGAGCCTCAAGGTAGCTGATTCCAAATCACTACCATGAATATTTTTAATACGGTAAGAAAAAGAGGTAATACTACACAAGCTTATGCTTAAGACTACACACGATTTTTGCAAAAAAGAAGAAAAAAATCCAAGTGGAATGTCAAGCTTCTGTCATGTATAGTCGCCTGTAGGTATAGTTAAGTAGTGTATCAACAGTTAAGAATTGACGAAGTTGTTTATCTCCTCCATGAGGCAACAGTTAAGAATTGACGAAGTTGTTTATCTCCTCCATGAGGCAATAGAAATGTTCATTATTTGGTAAGAAGTAGAATCCAATTGTTGCTTTCTCTAGGAACAGAAGCTTCACATTATGTCCAGATCTGTTAAGCCCTTCCACATATTCGAGTTGCCAATCTTGAAGAAGATCCAATCCAGCCACCACGATGAGGCTTTTCGGAAACTTAATCCCCTCAAGATTTTCACTCCTGGGGCCAAATATATTACAGGCTGGATGGTCTCTATCTTCTCCTTCGGGTAGATAGGCTCTCCAATACCAGTCACGGTCGGGTAGGGTGACAAAGTACTTTCCATCCAACTGTTTCTCTGATCCCGTTCTCTTTTCCCCACCAAACAACGGATGAAGAAGTATATTACCCAATACCTCAACGTCTTCTTCAGCCGCCCTGACTGCAACATGATGTGCAATGTTTCCGCCAGAACTATCCCCAGCCAAGTACACATGAACCTTAGAATCATGACCACTTTGTAGCCATTTTCTTGATTTAACCCACTTAAGAGCCGCCCAGCCATCATCATTTGCACAAGGGTACCGATGTTCAGGTGCTCTTCGATAATTTACAGAAACTACCACAGCCTTGCAAATGTTAACAAGACGGCGACAGAAGGTGTCGTAGATAGCACTATTGGCAGAAGAATGAGCAAAGCTTCCACCGTGGAAGAAGAGTATAACCGGGACAATCTTTGTTGTGCTCAATGGCTTTTCAAGTTCTGTGATGCCCCATTCAGACTCGTTGAGGGAGGCTGGTTGGTAAACTCGATTGAGTAGTCCAGTGGCTCGGTCAATGTGATCAAAGGAGAAAACCCCATCAACAGGAATGGTATTGGCAGGGACTTTTCGGTCAAGAAACTCAGCTAACTCCCGGTTAAATGTTCCGTCAGCACGTCGGAGTAGATTGTAAGCCAGCTTGAAATTGGAGATGAGTATCCATGTATTAAGTGGGACAACCCTCTACACAGTAAGCGGAGTTCAAACATATAAGAGCTTTATCAACTAATTCTGATGAAAAATCATTTTTAAAGCCATAACATAAACTACTCGAGAGAAGATAAGCACCTCAATGGACAGAAAAGATGCAGAATAACAAAATTCCATCTCACAAAATGAAAAAGAAATTCTCAGTATGATAACAGGATAAGAAGCATGTAACCGGAATGGTAAATTTACGACTTACTACTTTCAGAGGAGGAAAGGGTACGAAGGAGAAAAAAGAAAAATTCATCCGCTTGCACCCCAATAAAACTTGTATCTCAAACTGAATGTGAAGGAAGACGAGATTTTTTTTGGTCCAACACGCAAGAAATAGAAAACTAAAAGTCATTGAGGCCAACTTTGAATTATATAGAGCTCATTGCTAACTGAAATATACATAAACGAACGAATATAGTAATTAACAAAAAAACAAGCCTCCGAAGAGAGCCCAATTAATTGAATCAAAGTCAAATGTTTCACTTCACCCAATCAGACCTCGAATCCCCTAAACTTCAACAGGAGCAACCAAAAACCCTAAAACCAGTACCATGAACATGAAAATAACCAATAACAAAACAGACCCAGTAATCATATCACAAAATCAGAATAAGAAGAATAGGCACGTAGAAAAATGCCAATGAGTCAGTACTGATCAAGAAATGAAGGGAGATACCTTAGATTCATTAAGGTTGACTTCATTTTCCCCAGCCATAACTTTTCCTCCCAATCCGAAACTTAATTACCAAATCAAAAACTCAGCAGAGATTGTATCAACAGCGACCTGCTATCGCTCATAATAACAAAGTAATGTGAATAACAGTTTGAGGAGGGAGCTAAGACTAATGGACTCTCATCACTCCTTTTGGAGGGAGCTGCACTTCTTTTCTACACGCGTTTCTGTACTTAATTCCTAGTTTTTGGCTTACTGAACAAGAATTGACACTCTTCTCGAAATAAGGGAACATATAGCTCTCGGACAGAATGGAAATGAAAGATATTAGAGAGAGAGAGAGAGAGAGAGAGAGAGAGAGAGAGAGAGAGAGAGAGAGAGAGAGAGAGATTACGATTGGGAAGATAACGGAAGAGGGGAGGGAGAGGGGGGGTAATAGTCAAAAGCGAAGGGAGAAACGGTGGAGGACGGAGACGATAGAGAGGACAAAGCGGGCGGCCAAATTTAACTATTTATGTGGGTCCTCCCATATCAATTTTTCTTCGTTCTTTCTTTTCCTTTTTTTTTTCTCTTTATTTTTTTTAATATTTCATTTTTCATGTATACTTATATCTACTAATTTCAATATATATATATATATATATATATATACACTCAATGAAAATATATTTTCTATATATTTTTTAATTAGAATAGATTGAAATTCAAACGCATATACAATGAATGATAAAAGAGTCATCACATGAAGTTTACAATACGTTTAAATGATGTAATTAAAATTATCACAGTCTCAATACGGGACACTTTACTCACACTTCAATAACTTTAATTTCTTTTATTTTTCAACAGAATGGAATTTAAACGCACACAATACAGATTTTGAAGTATATTTTTGCAAAGTATGAACACTTTAAGAAACATTTTCATATTTGAACGGACTTAAATTATTTTATCAATGGATTGATGAATGTAAAATATAATAATTTTTTCACAAAAATCTTTAAAAAGCCTTTTTAAGACTACAAATATCATTTAAACTAACTTTTTTCCTATATTTGAGTCATTGTAAATAATTTATATTATGGTATGTGTGGGTGATCTTTCCAACAAAATCATATCGTTTACTAGTTCTACGAACTACTATTAACATCCTCCTAAATGATTGACAAATATGCATATGCACGTGTGAGAAGTTAGCACTTACGAAATTTTGTTTTCTCTGGTGACTGTAAATTTTAATGGTTTCATCAATTTATTTTATTATATTATTGTTAACTGTAATCGAGTTTTAGTTAAATAAAATTTATGTAGTCTTGAAAAAACACTGAATTACAATATTTTAATTTATTTGAGTACTTGATGGGAAAGTAATATATAAACTAAATTGGAAATCGGATAATATACTGAAACTACACTTTGTCTAATATTGTATATTTTCTTATAGCACTTTCCAAACCAGTTGAGACATTATAATATGAATGCAATAAAAAAATCTCATTTCATGATTTTAAAAATAATTAATAAGCTACTTATTTTTTAGGAAATTACTAATGAACTTGATAGAAATTTGGGGAAATGCCCATAGCTTTACCAAAACCAAGGTTGGGAATTGGATGACACGTGTCAACAAGGGGTTAGTCTTATAATCTTTCCATAAAACACATCCTTTTGGGGACTGTGTCCTAATCCTTTGGAGGTCACTAGGCCCGATCACTCTTTATGAGGTGGGTTTTTTTAGTTTGTCGTATTATATGTTTCTTATTCTCAGACGACACGTAGTCTTCTTCAGGTGATTTTTTTACACCTCTTAGATTATTAGAAAGTCTTTTTTTTATATTAATTTTAAGAAGAGATTTTGATTATCACATTCTTTGATTGACACGTCGAGATGAACTATTAAGGTGTATATAATGTAATTGTCGCCTGAAGGTGAGGTTAGATTAACCTAAATCTAAATATTTTTGAACTTTGTTAAATTTATTTTCGATAGTCTATATTTAGTCAGTACTGAATTTTATATAGTTATTAAAACTTTCTTTTTTTAAAATAAATCTATACCATAAAATATTATTTTTATAATCCGTCTTTAACGTAAATCTTTCATTGTTTGTATGTCTAACATGACATAACCTACACCCAATAAAATAATCATACAAAAAAAAGTGTACATGTATTTTAGTTGTAATTTACAATGATGCGCCATGTAATCCACAAATAGCTTAAGTTTATTTTTAAATAATTCAAATATAAATCGACCAATCTTTTAGACCAAGATTTGGCGATGAAATGATGTGTCATGTGGATTGTCCTTTTTGTCAATTTTTGTGCTAATGAATTCTATATCATTTTCATGCAAAAGACAAAAGAAATATCGCTTCAAACTTCACGTTTCAAATTTTCAAAAGGGAAACTTGATTTCACATTTCAAAAGAAGATTTAACTACATACTTTAAAGTCGGATCATTGTGACATTTGAACTTTAGAATTATTTAGTATATGTAATCATATACTGTAATTCTCTTATAATCTTCCTGATAATTGAATTATCTTATTTATTCAGTAATTTTTAAAGTTTGCAAGAATTTATATTTACCGGTAATTCTAACCTATCTCATGTTGAGATAATTGAATTGCTTTAAAAAAAACAATCCATAATTACCATGAGAAATCAATCCTAATGGTACAATTGAATTATTTTCAAAGTTATTACTGATCTACTACGAAAACATACACATATCGAGCATAACAATTATAAATTATCATCAATTACTCTATAGATTATGATGCACAACAAATATATTAATAATATTTTATTATTTTTTCAATTGTCACCAAGTCAATTTCATGTTAGTTTATAGATTACAAACACCAAACAACCTCTTAGTCGCATCTGACAACTTATTTTATCTCTGTTCATTTTGTATTTGAAAATTTGGATTTTACTAGGGTAAAACATTTTTCCAAAATCGAACAAGCAAAAAATTACTAGTTCAGCCAATTTTGTAGGGGTCTTTGGTTCGGTAGAAATAAACAATCGAAGTTTTAATTCAATTCAGCATTTAACAGTTTTCAAGCCGAACCAAAATTTTTGTTTTCCATTTTTTTATTATGTAATTTCACACTGAAACTTTCAGTTCGGTTCATTTTTATGAGTGGTCCAGTTTGATTCATTAGTGTTGTCTAATCAAAACTTCAGTTTGAATCAATTTTCATATAATATCAAATTAGATCGAATTGAACCGTGAATAAACCTAAAATCTACCAGGTCATATTTCATTTTTTGAGCTAATTTCAGCTATGTTATAACAATGAATCTAATCATCCGCTTTAAACTCAAATGCTCCTAGCCGTTCTTTCAAACCGCATAATCTCTTTTTCATATTCATATTTTTTTCTTTATCTAAAGGTTGAATTTCAATATTTGGTACACTTCCAATTTCCTAATATTAGTAAGTATGAGTAGAAGAAGAAACAAAGTTGCACACTCTTTCCGAAGTGCTTGATGTATATACTATTCTAAAGAAATGATTTTTCGACTTAAAGCAAATTAGCCACGACTTTTTACTTCTTCCATTGAAAGGCAAAATCAGCATAATTGTAGTAATCCTAAGATTCTTTGACCATGAAAATTATACAAACCCATCATGTCACATACCACTACAGTTACTTTTACCATTAGAATAAATTAGATAAGGATGATTTTATGCCGTGAAAATTCACCACATAAATGCTGGGTTATTGTATTTTTTTAAATTATATTTGAAGTAATATGAATTACATAAAATTCAGTAAATAATAATTTTTTTATTTTATTTAGGGTTCATCAAATACGTACTGGGATTCATCAAATACATAGTCTGGTTCACCAATTACGTAGTGAGGTTCACTAAATACGTACAAAAAAATAATTTTTAAAAAAATTCACCGATTACGTACTAGGGTTCACCAAATATGTAGTGGTGTTCACCAATTACACAGTAGGGTTCACCAATTAAGTAGTGGGGTTCACCAAATACGTACAAAAGAATAATTCTTGGAGGGGTTCATCAAATACGTACAAAAGAATAATTCTTGGAGGGGTTCACCAATTACATACTGAGATTCTTCAATTACGTAGTGGAGTTCACCAAACACGTACAAAATAATAATTCTTGGAGGGTTTCACCAAATACATATTGGATTTCACCAATTACGTAGTGGTGTTCATCAAATACGTACAAAATAAAAATTCTTGGAGGGGTTCACCAATTACGTACTAGAGTTCACCAATTACGTACTGAGGTTCACTAAATACGTACAAACTAATAAATCTTGGAGGGGTTCACAAAATACGTATTGAGTTTCATCAATTACGTACTAGGGATCACAAAAAAAAGAATTTTTAAATTTTGGTGAACCCCTAAAGAATTTGTTGTACACCACTACGTATTTGGTGAACCCCTAAAATCTAATTGTCATGCTTAATAGGTGAATCGCCTATTTTTAGGCCCTAAACGCCATCTTGAAGGTGTTAATCGCATCGTCAAAGCCAAACGCTAGTTTGATGCCTCCAATCGCCTGTTTCAGTCCCAAAATGCCATGTTCTAATAGGCGATCGCATGTCTCCCTCCTAACTGCCACTTTTTTATTCCTAATCGTCATTTGTATGGCTCTAATCGCCATTCATCACATTTTTCCTTAAAATTGATATTTTTGTAATTATACCGTACACAGGAAAAATCATTGATAAAAATAGAAAAAACTCATTATTTCAATGCAAACATTCATGATACTCACTTACTATGTGAAATTAGATTTGATTAATTAAGGATTCCCAAAACAATTGAACACGTAATCATAAACTCAATAAAAGTTGTCATTGATAATGTTGTTGTGATTTTGTGACAAGTATCGAGCGAGACGGGTTTTCACAAAATATAATTATATGTCATGATATTATGATGGTCGGTAAATCCTATTTATTATTTTGACGAACATGTATAACCCTTAAGGTCAGATTCTACTGTTAAATCGAGCATGTCCGCTAAAAAGTTTGAAATTAAATATTGAAATTTGAAATTTAACTTTTTTATTTTATAATAATAACCCCATAACTTTTTAAAAATAACCTTTTATGTTTTAATTAATTTTCCCTATAAAATTAATTTTCAAATCTAACATTATTTCTTATCAAAATTAACCCCAACATTAAAAAACCCCTTCCCCCTTATTCTTAAAAAATTGATACCCACCCTTCCCCCTCTCTCTCAACACTTCATTTCTCTCAACTCAAACTCTATTCTCCTTCTTCTTCATCTCCATCTTCATCTCTCTCTCCATAGCCCGAAATCCATCAAACCTAATCCGTTGCAACTCACGAGTCAAACCCGCAATCTCTCATTGAACACATTCCTTGCAATACATGAGTCAAAACCCACGCCAAATCCCTTCAGCCCACGACCCCAAATCCCATATCCTTATGATATTGTATTTTTCACCAAAAAATGGTTAGAGGAAAGCATAAAGTTAAAAAGGGAACGTTGAGTGTACCGACGCAACCAAGTTCAAGCTTGAGCGTCTCGAAAGGGCCGTACGATGACACCGGCTATGGGGTGAAAAGATTACATCCAAAGAATCAAAATCTTAGTAGCCTTATTCTTCATATTGCTCCAACAGAGCATATATCTCACCCAAGCAAACAAGATGTGAGTTTTTCTTTAAAGATTTTGAATTTTATGTGTTATATTGTTAAACACCTAATATATACTTGATTCGTTCTGCAAATTGGGTGTGTTTTTACGCGGTGATCATAGAAATGTAGGGTTGTTGGTAGAAATATATGTCTTGGATGGAAAACTATAGTATTTTCATGAGTGCCCGCAAACTGTTTGACGAAATGTCATAATGAATTAAATGTTGTATTTTTTTCATTGTCCGTAAGGTATTTGATAAAATTCCACATTGAGGTTTATACTATATTTATATGAATGCCCGTAACATGTTTGATGAAATGCTATATCCCATCCAAGGATAAAATGTAAGTTTCTTTAACAAAAAATCTGGTTGTTATGTGTTATATTGTTAAAACACCAAATAGATACTTGAATCATTTTGAAAACTGAGTATTTTTTATGTGATGCTTCTAGAAATGTATGATTATTGATAGTGATATATGTTTTGGATGAAAAATTATAGTGTATGTTTATTGCTTGTAAGGTGTTCGACGAAATGTCACAATAAGGATTATAATACATTTTTCTCCACACACCTTTTTCACTAAGTTATACTTACATTTTGATTTCTTAGGTTGTTCTCCACACACATTTTTCACTAAATCATACTTACATTTTGGTTTCTTAGGCTGACTTCTATGATCTTGGTACTTGGGTTTAGGAACACTACACTAGTAGCTCGATGGTACAGTAGGCTTCCTAAAAATGTGAGAAGCAATGTTGATGCCTCCGAGTTTAGTTATTTTATAACTGTATTGAAAAAAGGTCAGATGGATCGCGTCCTATTGAAAACTCTGGCTGAGAAATGGTGGGATACAACCCACACCTTTCATATAGATGAAGTGGGTGACATGACAAAGACCCTATTGGACTTTGCTGCGATAACTAGCCTAAAAGTCGACGATCGACAACTAGACTATGATTTCGAACTCTACAAGAACAAAAAGGCTTTTTAAAAGCTAGTTGCAAAACCGTTGTCGAAGGTTGGAGAAAAAAAGTTAGTTATCAATGGATATTTGATAAATATGCTACGTACGAGTGTACTACTCCTAAACAGGAGGACATTTTGACGAGAGTCTTCCTTCTTGTGCTTTTGGCTAGTACATTTTTTTACGAAAAGAGTGATAAAATTTATTTGTACTTCCTCCCCAGCCTAAAGTTAAGAGATGAGATACAATAGTATAATTGGGGTGGTTCGGCGTTGTCCGTATTATATTGGAATATGGACTCTTTATACCACGGCAAAAGTGTAGGGACATGGGGTTTCGGAGTACTTTCTGTGTTTAGAACTAAGCAGACCATTGGGTGGTCCAGAAATGTTCAAGGGCATCACGTTGGATAGACATTAAGTTGGGAACAAGGGATGTTGGTCATTGCCTAAAAGAATTTCGTGTTAAACTTTGAAACGTGAGGCCCAATGAGGTATGTGCTTTATTATATCAATTCTTATATCCCCCCTGAGTATGATTAATTTATCGCCTAACAAACTATTTGTTTTTGAACTTGAAGATCAATTATACCCTTAGGGACAACGTAAAACTTGCCTGACTATTGCATCGACAACATACCTCCTACCACCATGAGAATCTTGCTGCAAGGACCTACTGGAAGAGCATGGTACTTGGGTGAGCGCTTCTTATGATAGAGTATGGGAACCGAGGCGCCGTACATCCCATACAGACCTCCAAATTTAATGTTATGTGATCAACCATTCACCGGAGAGGATCTGTCCGGTGGTCTTGGAGGTTTTAGAGCGACACACTTTATCCATGATATAGATGGCGATAGCGAAGATACTGATGATGAATTTCGGAAAAAGTGGTTGTCTTACATGATGCGGCATCTTCATCTTCGCATGTGCTAAATGTCTCTAAGTCGTTTTTAAATATAGGAGATTACTCATTTCGTTATACAATGTAATTTTGCATTCTACTATATATAGGCGGTAGCACCAGCAAGCACAATAGTCATAGCAGTATCAGGAGCATCAAGGTCAGCTACAGCGACCATTGATGATATAAGAGTGGCTGACATCCCACTACATCATGGAAAATTCAGTTACCGCTCCCAAATGGTGGTAGTGAGTTGGTTGACATTCCAAATGATGTTCCAGTCCGGGATCTTCCATCTTCTGAAGTCAGTTATGTGAGTTATGATGTTAATATTTATTATTTAATCATCCAATATCATTTTAACCTACAATTCAGATAATGCAGGTGCCGGCGGCAGGCATGATGCGCATGATTGGCGGTCTCAACAAGCTGTTATTGGAGAAAATGTTAAGCGCACATGAGGCGATGATAAAAGCCAAATCATCAATGAAAAAAGGATAAGAAAATTCTAAACTTATGATATTTTCCTATTTATTTTTTAGTTTGAAATTAAAATATACTGAATATGTACACTTGTAGTTGAAGTTGCAAAAACGCCTGTAAATGTATGAAACTCAAGTAGACATGAGAGTGATGATGATGAATTGATGAAGATGATGACAATCGTGAAGATTTAGTTAATGATGATGAAGACAGACATGGTGATGACACCAATGAGGATATTGAATCGGAACAAGAACATGAAGGGCATACAAAGCATTCACATGATGCTGTGTCAAAAAAGAGAAAAGTTGCACCATGATGTTTTGTCAAAGTTGATATCAACTTTTTGTTGATATAAATACTATGGATTCTATGTTTGTTTGGATTTTTAGTTTTTTAGATTCTAAGTTTTTTTGGATTGGATTCTAAGATTTTTTAGGAATATAAATTTTTCAAAGTTGCATGACATTGCATGATAGGCGTTTGACATATTGTGGACATAAATATACAATTATAATTGTGGGTTTTCTAATATTTATGGGGAGGTTCTGTCGAATCTTTGGTTTAAGTTTGAAAGTGGATTCTATGATAACATTTACAAACCGTCAATCTATCCAATTGGATTCTACGAAGAGTAGATTTTCCCCTCACGTTATGGCTCATCTCGCGCTTACAAACTATCAATCTATCCAAACATTTTATTGGTGACAAATAAAAAATAATTTTTCCATCGAGGTCTTTTACGCGTATTAAATTTATCAAAACATTTTATTGGTGACAAATAAAAAATAAATTTTCCATCAAGGTTTTTTTATACATATTAGGGAGTATTGAAACCGAACGCCCGTGTCGATAGGGCAAGGGCCAACCGCCTGTTACAATGGCGTTTAGGGACCAAATGCCATTAGCGGTCCCCAAACGCCGTTCATGACTGGCGATTCGTAAGTCATGAATGGTGTTTGAGGCCGGATGGTTGCGCCTAAACGCTTTGATTTTATGGCGTTTGGCCCGTGTCCCATTTACATGTGTCGAATGCCTGTTTCAATGGTGTTTGGGGCGCAAACGCCATCAACAGGCCCCAAACGTCATTTATGAATCCACTTTCAAACTTCTATTTCAATCTGCATGGGACAAACACCTGTTAGAATGGCGTTTGGGGACCTGCTAATAGCGTTTGGTCCCCAAACGCCATTGTAACAGACATTCAGCCTGTGTAGATGGGACACGGGCCAAACACCTGTTACCATGGTGTTTAAGACCCAAACGCCTACTGCAGGCCCCAAACGTCTATTGTTCAGGTGATTCACCTGACGTTTAGGCGATTAGGACTACCAAAGTAGCGCTTGGGTCCTAATCGCCTAGTTTGACCAAATTATTGGTTAATGGTGTCTGATGGTTGTGCAATTAATAGGGGTAATTACTCTTCATAAACCATCCTTAAAAATCATATATTCACTCAAATAAACACATTCTCACTAATTTTCAAGTGCTCTAAACTTCAAATACACTTACTTGCTCTTCATTTTCTTTGTTTGGATTATCAAATTTTCATCTCCAACTAAGTGACCAGCTACACCAAAAAGGTAATGTTTGTTTACTTTTCTTTAGTTTTTTTTAAGATTGAGCATATTCAAAGACCCAATATCCTAATGTTTAGAAAATTATTTAATATTAAGAATCTTCAAAGATGAGTCATCATGAAGTATCTATATACCCGGGTGAGACGAGTACGTGACCGGGTTCATCCACATTAGTAAACTTGCCAGATGAGGATGTTATTGGTGAAAATTTTGATACGTTACAAGAGGCTTAACATTTCTACTATACATACGCAGCCGATGTTGGGTTCAGTGTACGGAAATATGATAAACGCAAGAACAGAGAGAGAGAGAGAAACTGTGCTACAGAGATGGGTTTGCTCAAAAGAAGGAATTCCAGAGAAAAAAGTATATGGGCAGAGAGGACACCAAGTGAGAACCAAGAGGCTTGACAAGGGTGGACTGTCGTGCTTGTTTTAGGGTGAACTTGGATAAGAAGATGAAAAAATGGGCGTTAAATATTTTGAAGCTAAGCACAACCATCCCACTGCCTCACCATAGGACGTGCCATTTCTTCGATCCAATAGAGTAGTGAATGAAGTGGAGATGGCTCAAGCAACATGATTGTACGTGTGTTGGTGTAAGGCTAATCCATGTGTTTGATTACATGGTCGACCACAGGTGGTTACGAAAATGTGGGGTTCTTACGGACGTATTTCTATAATAAGATGGAGAAGCAGCGAAAAGTGCATATAATCGAAACTAATTCAAAAACAACTATTGCTTTTTTTTTTACTGCAAAATTGGAGAATGGATCCAGATATGTATTGCAAATACAACATTGACACGGATAATCATCTAGCAAATTTGTTCTGGGAAGACTCGATGTGCCAAGTTGACTATCATTGTTTTGGTGATGCATTGGCGCTCGATACAACCTACAGGATGAATGCATACAAAAAACCACTCGTGATTTTCCTTGGCGGGACAGTCACTATAAGACCACGGTATTTGGTTGCGCATTATTAGTTGATGAGACTGTGGAAACTTATCAATAGATATTAAGGACTTTCTTAGATGCCATGAAAAATAAAATGCTTCAACCGATCATTACAGATGGTGATAAGGCAATGCGTAAAGCAATCAAGACGGTTCTCCCCAATTACAATCATCGGCGTTGTGCATGGCATCTCGAACAAAATGCCCAATCAAATGTGCATAACCTGGAATTTCTACAGACATTCAAGAGAGTCATGTTTGACGTACTTAGTGAAGGGGAGTTCGAAGAGGAATCATATCGTTTGATAGAATCATTCAACCTCAGGCAAAACAAATGGATACAATAGATGTATGCGAAGCGTGAACATTGGGCAAAGGCCTTCCAGCATGAAATATTATTTGCTTTCATGAGAACGACGCAACGATTTGAAGGTATGAACGCGTATATCCACAGCTTCGTTGAACGTCAATCTAAACTATTTGAATTCATGCTACAATTCAATCGAGCGTTGGCACGTATTCGACACGAGGAGAGGTTGGACGATTTCAAGATGACAAATGAAATGCCTATGCTTCAGACTCACTTGCGTGCCTTAGAGCAACACATGACAAATGTGTTCATACAAAAACTATTTAAACGTGTGCGTAAGGAGATCATGGGTGAAACATCGTTTATAGTTTGTGCTTTAACACATAATATGGAGGCTCGAAATTATTCATTGGTCAAGTTTGGGGTCCTGAATGACTCATACTTAGTGACACGAGACCAAAAACGTGATATGCTCAAGTGTGGTTGTGGCAAGTTTGAATCAGTGGGGATATCGTGTTGACATATGTTTACTATTATGAAAGCAGAACATATGCAACAGATCTCAATCACGTGCATACTAGACCTGTGGCGGATCACTGGCAGATGAGACAGTATTGCTTCGGTACAATTTTACCAACTAGCTGCCAAAAGACTTGGTAACTTTGCGTCAAAGTCAAATGAATGGTCGACTCGAGCCAAAGTGGAGGTTGGGATGCTTTGAGCACAATATGAGACCTTATGGAATGAGTAGGTCACCAACGAATATGATGTGAAGCACGAGGATGGTGTAGATATTAAAAGAGGCCCTGTTGAAGACCCGATAATCGTGAAGACGAAGGGCAACCAAGGTGCTAGCTTGAGTAAAGCACGCCCAACCACCCGTCGATGTGGCTATTGTAAGAACACTGGACATACCAAACGAACATGTCTGCAATTATCGAGTGGTGTGCATGCCACGATGCCAGACAATAATAATGATGATCTAGCACCATCTAACGTGTAAGGTGTACACATGACAGGGGTCTCCGGACAAGGTGTGTCCCCATTTAGTGTACAAGGTGCGTACACATTCAATGTGCAAGGTGCGTGCCCATTCGACCCATATACATACCCACCACCATTCAACGCACAAGGTGAGTACCCTATGTACAACACAAATATCTCATACTGGTATAATTTTCCGTATCTCCCGCCGCACTAAACGTACATTTTGGTATTAACTTGCTTTCATAGTTTTTTGAGAATGTTAATGCATAAATATTTATAAACCTGTTTATTTATAACAATACACAATAATTCTGCAAAATCTTTTATTTTATAACTGTATAAAATAATTCCGCGACATCTATTTATCATCACTGTACACGATAACTTAAAAAAATCCCTTTTATTTATAGTTATCACAATAATATACAAAATCTGTTTATCATCCTTATACATAATAACTTAAAAATATTTATTTATCTTCTTACACAATAATCATATACAAAATATGAGACAATAATGTCTACTTAGAGGGATGCTCAGCCAAGACATACCTATTTATTGTGTCCTATATTTTGATGTTCTTGTTCAAACACTCGCTCATTTGCCATTTTTGAAAAATTTGATGAGCTAGATGTTATTGAAGAAGACAATAACGACAGGGCAATTAATTTTGAAGCGTACGAAGATATCCTTTTTTGGAATTTATTGTACCATCGCTATTGTCTTCTTTAATACCCTCAAGCTCGCCGAATTTCTCAGAAATGGAAAATGGGTGAGTGTTTGAACAAGAACATAAAAAAATAGGACACAATAATGTAATACAATATTATCTATCTCTTCATTTTTTTCCTCTTCTCAAGCATTTGTTCTAAAGTAGGACTCGTCTTTAGTGGTAGCCGGATCTCCGAGACAGATAAATTCAAATTATAAAATCGACCAATGCTATTATGTAACCTATCATACGAGATGTTCCAAGGATGGTTGATGATCTTCAACAAAATGTTACACCGAAGATCGTGAGATTTATACTCCTGTAAAAATATTTCAAATATTCAACAAAATATCATACACCTCAACGTATTCAACATCGACATCCATGAACGATTAACTCCAGAACAATAAGAAAATTTCCAATTACATAACTAAAAAAAGCCTAACTCCAAACTAAAACAAAGCAAAAAACAGAGCTGTAACATTCACCAAACTATCACACCTTAACAAATTCAATAATAACAACCACAAATGAGAAAATCCACAATAATAAAAAAATCTCAATTACATAACTAATAGTTCCCAACTAAAATAAAACAGAAAACAGGATGCTCTAAGGCTTAAATATTCACCAAACACCTCAACAAATTCAATACTAACAGCTAGAAATGAGCAAGTCCAAAAGAATCAGAAAAATCTCAATTACATAGCTAATGGAACCCAAATAACCAGTAATGACAACTACAATTAGCACATCCAAAACAATTAAAAAATTCCCAATTATAGAACTAAAAGAACCTGAAACTATAACAAACAAGAAACAAAGCTCTCAAGATTAACAAAATGTAAATAATATCTGACAAATCACCTGGGAATGATGGTCGATAACAATTCCTTCTATGATGTCATCCATACATCTCAACACCCACACGCCACAATCACTCCTGCAAACGGAATAATAAGTGCATCATTAAAGGGTCAAGGAAGCCCAATCAAATTTGCGATCAGTAAACTTACTCATTTTATTGGGTGAGCCCTTGGGGCGACCTTGCAATTTTAAATGAAGAGAAGGTTGTTGGCGGGGGCAACAAATCAATGAGCTTAGGCCCAAATATCAAGTCCATACCTTCTAACTATAATTTCATTCACAAAATATAAAAATGTAATCAATGTTAAAATCACACTTGCTATAAGACAAATTACAAGTCATGATGAGTGGTTAGAATTACAATATTTTTAACATTTTCAGTATGTCTCGCTTTAAGTCGGCCATCTGGCAATGTGTCCCATATAGTGACTTCCTCGTCTATAATGGAGATCTTGGCCATAAATCAATGATCTCGACCATCGTGTACCGGACTACAGATCTAGATTACACAATATCTTAACTACATTAATATATTAACTACATTAAATTTGTTTACCGTTGTTTCTAGATCAAGCGTTGGCGCATATCTATCTACGATCTTGTGTTTCCTTACAAAATTAGAAAGCTCTACTAATTTTGAAACACATTGACTCTGCAGTGGCACAATAAAAACATGATACACAACCTGCATACAAACCTAAAATAAGGATGATACTGAGTAGTAGATACTCACAACAAAAAGCGTGGGAAGAAACTAGAATCTGTTGCTCATCAACGTATGACGGGCCTCCAAGGTCAAAATGCTGACAAACAAGTCTATAAGGTTGAAGCCAAGCCAATTTTTTGGATCGAGAGTCTTTAGGTCTCTCCATTTAACATGAGGCCAGAATGTCTAACGAGAATCTCACTGCAAAAGACAAATAAAATATAAACTTAATCAAAATTTGGCCATGATGGTGTGTCAAATTTTGTTAGATTAGTGTAACTACTACCCATCCTCTAATCTTTTCTCAAAAATATTCTCCACTAAACGCTCATCTTTCACTTCTAATGGGTCCTGCAACGTGTACAGACCCCCTTTAAATACCTATTTGTAAAATTTAGTGATTGGTTTACCCTTCAAATATGGTGAACTTAGTAGAGGACCATCTCTCCTCTCCCAAGTGTTGCGCAACTTCACCGGGAATTGGCCTTCGGTAGACTTGGACAAGACTTGTTTGCCATACCAAAACACAGTCCCAAGTAAGGTGTTAGATTAATAGTTAGATTATACATGTTATATATATATATATAGTAAATATGAAATATGAATAAACAGAATAATATATTTTGACGTCCTTTAGGTGTTCCAGTGACAGATAGTTTCATGACCAATAGCAGGTCAGCGAATGTATTGTCGGAAGCATCCAGCTGGATGCACCTTTTATTATTATCACCTTTATATAAGGGTTATGAAGAGATCGGTAGCTCTTCTTCACGGGAGGGCCTCATATCCTCAGTAAAACCTCATTGTTATTTACCTTGAGTCGGGGTGACGCGTGGCTCATCGTATTGGGCTCGAGACTTACCAGTGTCGCATTCCAAAAGACTCGCCAATATTGTGCACATATTCTCTTGGACAACTATCATCTTTCTCAACACCTCCATTAATTGTGAAATATCCGCCCTCATGGAGTTGGACTCCGCCTGAAGAGCGATCATTTGTGCACTTAAAGCACCTGACCCGATGGCTTACTCTTCAAGTAGATCTGCACACACTTCCTCACGAATGTGCTTACGCTCGCGGTCTCCCAGAATGACTTGCGCGATTGTATCGATCTACATAATACAAATATATGTGAATTAGTAATAAATAATCAATGGTAATATAACCAACCAAATTTGAAATATTCTCAAACGCTTACCGCACAGATTTTAGGCCAAGCTTCTCCTCCCCTTGATTTTACAAAATAAATCATTTTTGTAACGACCCTGTAGTTCCATATTAGCGGTGAAGGCTGGTTCAAGTCAATATAATTGGCAGCACATGCCAACTTCTCCAGATAAAATAGATGTATCGAAATGAACTTATTAGTAAATATACATATGTTATATGCGAAAGTAAAACCAATGTACACTAGATATATTACCTATATAAATAACAAGCATCTGGTAATGCTATGGTGGTGGTTGTTTTGATACCTCGCGACACCATCCACAAAATCTTTAAAACAAGCAGACGTCCAGTTCTTCTGTTGGATGGTCGCGGGTGACTTCACAACGTGGAACCATGAATGATTGATGATTGGTTTTGATCGAGGAGATAACAAAACTCTGAAAGTGTACAACACAAGGGCTTGCCTCTAGTAGTCACTGTTAGACTCCCCAATCAAGAATTTTGATAAGGTGTTCACCGGAATATCACCTTTGGCATTCACCCACTTGGCATTTAGATCTTTTATCTCATTCACATCACCATCAAATTTGATCTCATGCCCACCGGCAAAGATTCCCAGTATAGAAGTCACATCATTTACGGTGACTTTCAGTGTCGACCCATGGACATTTAACATCCAGGTGGCTAGATCGAAGCAACCTAATAGTTGCTATAAGAAGTTCCTCTTTGGCCTGTGGCAGTTAATATCCAACAACTCTTCGAATCCCATCCCCATGACCGTTCTCCTCTTCCCCTCATTGAAATTTGCAACAAGATCCTCAAATTTCTCGGGTGTACAGCATGTGAGCAACTTCCGTTTAAAGGAAGTCCTACTCATATGACTAGGACCGGGTTGTTCCGCTCGACTTTCAATGGCATGGGTTTCATTTTCCTTCAAATAATTGAGTTTGGCTTTTTTCGTCATACTTTTCCACTTTAAAGCTAGATCTTTTCGTGTCTGCATATCAGAAAGTCACTTAAATTACAATCAAAATTTATCAATTTCATGTTATAATGTAACGTTTGTTTAAACATATTTACTTCATGACCACTAATATTTTCACCTGCCGCCTCATTTTAGCACATTCTTTTGCACTGTTTTAGTTTTAAACAACCACATTAACATTGCAACCCTTTATATGAAATTAAGTAATATTAAATTAATGATGCTCCAAGGATGGTTGACAATCTTTTAAAGTAGGACTCATCTTTAGTGATAGCCGAGGTCTCCAAGATAGATGAGTTCGTATTATAAAATTGATCGACGCTATCATGTAACATATCATATGAGATGTTCCAAGGATGGTTGACGATCTTCAACAAAATGTTACACCGAAGATCGAGAGATTTATACTCCTGTAAAAATATACCCAGTATTCAAGAAACTATCATTCACCTCAACATATTCAACATCGACAGGAATAAACCATTAACTCCAGAACAATCAGAAAATTCTCAATTACATAACTAAAAGGAGGCTAACTCCAAACTAAAATCAAACAAAAAACATAGCTGTAACATTCACTAAACTATCATACACCTCAACAAATTCAATAATAACAACCACAAATGAGAAAATCCACAACAATCAGAAAAATCTCAATTTTAGAACTAAAAATTCCCAACTAAAACAAAACTGAAAACATGATGCTCTAAGGCTTGAATATTCACCAAACATCTCAACAAATTCAATCCTAACAGCCAAAAATGAGCAAGTCCAGAAAAATCAGAAAAATCTCAATTAAATAACTAAAGGAACCCTAACAAATAACCAATAATGACAACCACAAATGAGAAAATTCAAAACAATCAAAAAATTTCCAATTATAGAACTAAAAGAACTTGAAACTATAACAGACAAAAAACAAAGCTCTCAAGATTAACAAAATGTAAACAATATCTGCCAAATTGCCTGGGAACGATAGTCGACAACAATTTATGCCCTGATGTCATCCATATGTCTCAACACCCACACACCACAATCACTCCTGCAAATGGAATAATAAGTGCATCATTAAAGGGTGAAGGAAGCCCTATCAAATTCACGATCAGTGAACTTACCCATTTGATTGGGTGACCACTTAGGGCGGTCTTGCAATTTTGAATGAAGAGAAGGTGGTTGGCGGGGGCAACAAATCTATGAGCTTAGGCCCAAATATCAAGTCCATACATTCTTACTATAATTTCACTCACAAAATATAAAAAGGTAATCAATGTCAAAATCACACATGCTATAAGACAAATTACAAGTCATGATGAGAGGTTAGAACATACGATCTTTTTTACCTTTTCGGTCCATCCCGTGTTAACTCAGCCATCTGGCAAGGAGTCCCATACAGTAACTTCCACGTCCATGATGGAGATCCTGGCCATAAACCAATGATCTCGTCCATCGTGTACCAGAATACAGATTTAGATTACACAATACATTTACACAATCATATTAAGTCAACATTTAATATCTTACCTACATTAAATTTGGTTACCGTAGTTTCTAGCTCAAGCGTTGGTGCGTATCAATCCACGATTTTGTGCTTCCTTGCAAAATTAGGAAGCTCTACTAATTTTGAAACACATTGACTCTGTAGTGGCATAACAAAAATATGATACACAACGTACATACAAACCTAAAATAAGGATGATGCTGAGTAATAGATACTCACAACAAAAAATGTGGGAAGAAATCATAATCGGTTGCTCATCGACGAACGACAAGCCTTCAAGGTCAAAATGCTGACAAACAAGTCTATAAGGTCCTAGCCAAGCCAATTTTCTAGACCAAGAGTATTTAGGTCTCTCTGTTTAGTATGGAGGCCAGAATGTCTAACAGGAATTTCACTGCAAAAGACATTAAAAAGACAAACTTAATCAAAATTAGTTGTGATGATGTTTCAAATTTTGTTAGATTAGTGTGGCTACTACCTATCCTCTAATCTTTTCTAAAAAATATACTCCACTAAACGCTCATCTTTCCCTTCTAGTGGGTCCTGCAATGTGGACAGACCAACTTTAAATACCTTCTTGTTACGTTTAGTGATTGGTTTACCCTTCAAATAGGGTGAACTTAGTAGATGACCATTTCTCCTCTCCCGAGTGCTGCGCAACTTCATCAGGAATTGGCCATCAGTAGACTTGGACAAGACTTGTTTTCCCTACTAGAACACAGCCCCAAGTAAGGTGTTAGATTACACATGTTATATATATAAAGCATGAAATATGAATAAACATAATATTATATTTCGACGTCCTATAGTTGTTCAAGTCATAGATGGTTTCCTGACCAATAGCAGGTCAGTGAATGCATTGTTGGAAGCCTCCAGCTGGATGCACCTTTTATCATTATCACCTTTATATAAAGGTGATGAAGAGACCAATAGCTCTACTTCACGGGAGGGACTCATATCCTCATCAAAACCTTCTTGTTCTTTACCTTGAGTCGGGGTGACGCGTGGCTCATCATGTTGGGCTCGAGACTTACCAGTGTCCAGTTCCAAAAGACTCGCCAAAGTTGTGCACATGTTCTCTTGGACAGTCATCATCTTTCTCTACACCTCCATTAATTGTGAAATATCCACCCTCATGGAGCTGGACTCTGCCTGAAGAGCGATCACTTGTGCACATAAAGCACCTAACCCGACGGCTTGCTCTTCAGGTAGATCTACACACAAGTCCTCGTGAACGTGCTTACGCTTGCGGTCCTCCAGAACGTCACGGTCGCCCAGAATGGCTTGAGCGGTTGTATCGATCTACATAATACAAATATATGTGAATTAGTAATAAATAATCAACCAACCAAATTTGCAATATTCTCAAATGCTTACCGCACAGATTTTAGGCCAAGCTTCTCCTCCCCTTTATTTTACAAAATAAATCAATTTTACAATGGCCCTATCGTTCCACCTTAGCGGCGAAGGCTGGTTCAAGTCAACATAGTTGGCAGCACATGCCAACTTCTCCAGATAAAACAGTTGCATCAAAATGAACTTATTAGTAAATATACCTGTATAAATAACAAGCATCCGGTAATACTATGGTGGTGGATGTTTTGATATCTCGCGACACGATCTACAAAATCGTTAAAACAAGAAGAAGCCCAATTCTTTTGTTGGATGGTCGCAGGTGACTTCACTACTTGCAACCATGAATGACTGACGATTGGTTTTGATCGAGGTGATAACAAAACTCTGACAGTGTACAGCACAAAGGCTTGCCTCCAGTAGTCACTGTCAGACTCCCCAATCGAGAATTTTGACAAGGCGTTCACCGGAATATCATCTTTGGCGTTCACCCACTTCCCCTTTATATCTTTTATCTCATTCGTCAAATTTGATCTCCTGCCCATAGTCAAAGATGCTTAGTATAGAAGTCACATCATTTGCAGTGACTTTGAGTGTCGACCCATGGACATTCAACGTGCAAGTGGCTGGTTCGAAGCAACCTAATAGTTGCTATAAAAAGTTCCTCTTCAGTTTGTGGCATTTAATAACCAATAACCCTCTGAATCCCATCTCCACGATCGCTCTCCTATTCCCCTCATCAAAATTTATAAAAGTTCCGCAAATTTCTTGGGTGTACAAGGTGTGAGCAACTTTCGCTTAATGGTGGGCCTTCTCAGATGACTGGGATCGGGTTTTTCCGCTCCGCTTTCAATGGCATCGATTTCATTTTCCTTCAAATAATTGAGTTTGGCTTCCTTCGTTATACTTTTTCACTTTAAAGCTAGATCTTTTCGTGTCTGCATATTAGAAACTCACTTAAATTACAATAAAAATTTATCAATTTCATGTTATAATGTAATGTTTGTTTAAACATACTTACTTAATGACCACTAATCTTTTCACCTGCTGCCCTCATTTTAGCACATTCTTTCACACTATTTTAGTTTTAAACAGCCACATTAACATTGCAACCTTTTATATGAAAATAAGTAATATTAAATTGATGATCTCATTAATTACTTACAAGTACACAAAGAAACTCTTTTGTGCTTTCTTCACGTTGACATTTGTGTTAACCATCTATAATATATGTTAGTATAATAAAACTTAGCCATATGATAATGTCTTCTTATCAATATTATCCCTGATACTATTTATAATGGATTTGACATCATTTAGTAAGAATGCTAAAATGGCATACCAGTGTTATGTTCTTGTATACATCTACCCCCATTATGTTATTTATGAGCTTTATGCAATGACTATTTGAGATAACAAATTAATTGGAAGTGACATATATCAACAATCTTAATAGATGATAAACATGATGTGTAAAGAATTTAAAGCATGCAAGAAACTTATTTGATCTAGTTGCAACATGCTCTTCTCCAAGTTTTTTCACAATTTATTATGTTAAAAGAATCATATTAGTAAAGTTCCACCACGTAGGTAAGCTAGTTAAAAACTCTATAAATGTCCAAATCTCTAAAATCATATAAACAATGACGTTGATCATGTAGTTCTCTCTAAAGTAGGACTTTCTCTTTTTATTTTATTTCTTGAAGGATAAAAAGCGCCGTACTCCAATAACGGATCCTTTTGTAGGTGAAGGGGAAGGTGTGCCCCGGTCTAATTAAGAGTTACAACAGTATTCATCTAATAACAAGCATACATCTAAAATAACATAGTTTCCATGAAAGAAAACAACCTCAAGTAATATCTCCTTCCAACTACCATATTTCATATAGAAACATGAATAAGGCAAAAATGAGAAACTAGTCTACAACATAGCAAGTTTCATTCAATTAAGTAAATCCAATTAAGGCTAATGATATTGAGACATAAATTCTAGAAGTAAATGACTACCAACTTTGTCAATGCCAAAAAGTCTTTCCTATTGATGATCGATAATTAAGAGGTTTCACCTGAAAATAAATAAGGAGACACTTTTATAATTGGGTGAAAATCCAACTGCAAGCCAATGTTATGTTCTCAAGTAAATCTATTCTAACTATAACAATATTAATCTTATTTCTCAAGAGCAGCCTACAACATTAAGACATGAACATAATACAGTCCTTTTGCCAAAGCATAAACAATGAAGTAAATAAGCTTTACACAAAAATGTCACTGGAAAGCATAAATCATTAATATACAAAGGCAACCCAGATAATATACCAAACTGATGGTTAACTATATCCGTTGTTTATAAAAAAATTATGAGCCAACAGATAAAATTATAACGAACTATATTCTCACTTTTTGTTTCTATTGGAATAATAAGAATAAACACTTGAACATTTGAGATCCATTCTACAATAGCATTAACAAATTGGTTTATGTGAGACTATGTAGATTAACATTAATTAAGCCTATATGTTTAAGAAAGTAATGACACAACGATTTCTATCTTTTCTCATAGAATGTATTATATGATGACTATATGAAATAATTCTTGCAAACTAATTGGTTGCTTGCATTTCAATTTTAATTTGACAAAAACATACACTTAAAGAATATATTTTTTAAATTTTTTTTCCTAAGGACACTAAATTTGGCAAGGAAGAATACATGAAAGGAAGAAATCCTTTGCAATTATATTATTCCGAAGGCTTGGGAAAAGGATATAAATTGGCCTCTCAGTGAAGCTGCGGCTACTCGAACTAAATGGCCTATGTATCTTTTTCAAAAAAATTAAACAAAATTTTTGTGGCTTACTTAACCAATTTAAATAAACTGAAATAGTTGATGATTTCAAGCGAGCACAAGGGCTTACTTAACTAATCTAAACAACTAAAATAACTCATTCATATAAATCTCTACATGGATTTCACTCCTGAAATGAAAATCTATTATAATTCTTGGCGACGATATAGAAAATCTAAAAAAAAAATGCATAGAAGAGGGGAACTCATAGACAAAATAATGTTTGGTAAGCAACACCCACAGTAGAACGTCCCAAGAATATGAAAATGCATAGAAAGGGAGATAATAAACTGGCCTATCTTTCTCCCACAAGAATATATTTAATAGTAAAATAGTATAATTGAAACTTTTGAAAAGAAATGACTAATTTCTTATTTCTTCTATCATGCTTAATGAGAAAACATATAATTCCACCAAAATAAATCAAGTGAAACAAAAATAGCAGTGGAAAATAGGCAAATACGAAAACATGAACATAAACTAGACCAATGTCATATAAGCTCTATTTCCTTTTTCTCAACTTGAAAGCACTCTCTATAAATAAAGTTCACAGTTTAAAGGTGATAAAACAGTTTTTAGTATATTTTTTATAAAGAAACCAAAGCCCAAGTAATAAATATAATCAGTTTGTAGAAGAAGACTATCTTTTAAGATTCTGCACTCTTCGAACTTCAAAGATCACAATATCAGCACATTTAGATGTAAAGATTAGAGCAACTTTGTTGGAAATTTACATACAGGGAATGAGCAACATACATATATTATGGAACCATTGAATTTTAGTGCAGAAGGTGAAAAATAAAGGCCAAAGGACATTTATATTTGTTCTTTTTTGTCTGATCAGAAAAACTTCTAAATTAAAGTATCAGCTAGTAACAAAGAGAGACAAAAATCTGACAATGATTTATCATAAATTGTACATTTGTGGTTTTGGTAAATAAAAAAAGAACTATTCTCTAGCCTCGCAGGTTAATGTACATTTCTAGAATATATTAAAGACATATTTACAAATTGGTTAGTGTTCATAAATTTAAAGCGGATTTCATGGAGTCATTCTCAACTCGGTATTATTTTTTTGAAAAGAAAAATAGGTTTTATAAATTTTATATAATCAAGTCATTCTCCATTTATTATGAAGACACATGCTTGTGAAGGCGCATGACATTTCATCTTCTTCCCTACCAGACTTATTCTCCAACCTGACTCATGCAATAACCTACAACCCAACTACTTCCTCTGCGAGTCTTATTTTCTCTCCAACAAACCATAAATCAATAATTAAATAGACATAGACTAAATCAAACCTAAATCAAACCTTAATCAAATATAAACAGAGGACAATGAAAGATTCCTAAATCAAACCCTAAATCTAAACAAATCCTAGATTAAACATCAAGCCATAAATCAAACCCTAAATCTAACAGAGCCTAAATTAAACAGAGCCAAAATCTAAATAGAGCCTATATCAAACCCTAAATCTAAACATACCTAAATCTAAACAAAGCTTAAATGAAAGCAGACTAAATGGAGAAAAATGAGAGAGAGAGAGCACTCTAGAATAGCGAAGAAAATGAGAGAATGAACAGTCCAGGAGACTAGACATCGATAGAGAAAATGAGAGAGAGAGAGAGACTGAGAGATTAGATAATATTACCATGAGAGCATCGGCGACGGACGCAGAGGGGGAGAGAGAGAGAGAGAGACGAGGACGACGAGGACAAGGAAAGTCTAGACGATGAAGAGAGTGCCTAAAGTTTGCCTGAAGAGAGAGCTGAAGATCGGGGGTGAAAATCGCGTGCCCTAGACTGTGAAGTTCGGAGGAAAAATGTGAAGCTCAGAGGCAAAATGTCGAATGAAAAATGTGAAACTTGGAGGAAGAAGAAAGCTTCCTTCGTAAGCTTTTGAAGACCTATAACATGTTCAACAGGTCAAGTTTCATTTTTTGATCTAACAACTGGGAGGCTCCTTGCCTGATCTAATGGCTAGGAAGACTCCCAGCATCAATGCCGGGAAAAATTTTCCCGGCATTGGAGAGCTTCCCATTAGATAAATATTCAACATTTAACCTAGTTTAACTTAGTTACATGGACATTCTATTTAGTTTTATTTTACTTAAAAATATTGTTTCTCAAAATACTCTAAATTTGTATTTTTTTAATATCTTCAATTACTAAGTTATTCAAAGTATATTATATGCTAATAGAAATTTGACCATTATAAATAATAAATGCATGTCATTATTAATTAATTTCTTATAATAATTAGACTTATTTATTTATAAAAATAAGTTACAGGGTATGTCTATTGTAATTAAGATAAATTAGAGAGAATTTTGGTATTTTTACCCTTGCTTTTAAACATCTATTAAAGTATGTTAATTTTGATCTTCAAACTTAAGAAGGAAACGTAGAAAGAATGAGAAGAAATGGTAAGTGTATTGATAAACTAATAAATTCCATTCTTATGTAGTTATATTTTGTTTTCACTATGTTGTTCTCTTTTGTATTCTTTCATATTTTTCAAGATCTAAACGTAACCTTTAAAGTTACAAAGCAACTTGATGAAATTGGGATAAAATCATCACAAGCCAAGGTATAGAGTTAATATTGTTGGTAAAAAATTTATTAGTTATATTTTGTGATGTCGCATTTCTAAAGAGAAAATTCTGAAAGTTGTACTATTCTCTTGATCAGTTGCCTTGTCAAAGAGTGAAGAGAAGATTCGAGTCACCTGTACTGCAAAGGAATTTTTCTCCTCTACGATATTCAGGAAAAGAATACAAATAATAGAGTATGAACAAAAGAGAAATGAGAGATGAAAGATGAAAGATAAAGAAATGTTGTGAAGAGTAATCGAGAATTTTTTATATTGAGTTGGAATTGAAATTTTTTGACATATATGGATGTATATATATGCATTCTCCTCCATGTCCATTTACAACTGTTTCCCTCAATTTAATGAATATTTAATAGAATTTATACCTGTTAGATCAAATCACGGAGAGAGGAGTAATTGTCGCTCAAATCTGGTTCTCCTTTGACCACCACGTCACCTTTTATTGACGTCATTCTCATCCACGCAATTTCTTCCTACTTTCTTTCTACCACGCTGGTAATTCCTTACTTTAATAGAATTGTATCTCAGTTGTAAGTCGTTGATGCAAAATATTCATATTTTAATCTGCTGTCATTTATGGTGAATGATGTCATAACTTTCATCATTGCTTTCTACATGGCGCCGCTTCACCTTTTTGCATGCTATTATTAGTTTTCTTGGGTGAAAATAGACCTCTCCACTCGCTCGATTTCTATTTATTTTTCTACTAATGTCGTCACGCCACATGTTTGTACCCGCTCGTTTTTTGTCTTCATGTGTCATATCCATTTTGACAGTTATTACCTTTACCTCTTAAATTCATCGTTGGACGTCCGCTTAGGTGATATTTATAGATTTTGGCCTTTACTCTCTTCCCGCCCATACCTTCTTTCCAGTAATTTTCTCTTTCTTCCTCCTCTGTCTTCAAGCTTTAATTAACAGCGTCTTCCTTCTCCCCTATTGTTCCTAGGATTAGAAACAGAGAGGAATTTAATCATTCTATTTCAGGTTACTGTATGGCCTTTCCTGATGAGGTTGATTGCTCATATTTTGACGGCGACCTTGTCAGCCCATCTTCCCTCCCATACTTTAAATTTCAGAACCAAGTACATAGCTTTAGGTTTTCATTTTCTTATGTCTCCCATTTTTCAACAATTTTTTCATTATCATGACATTTCCCCAACCTAGTTTACTTCGAATACTTATAGAATTTTGTAAGGTTTTGAGTCTCTAAACCGTTTGTTTGGCTTAGAGCTAGGATTAAATGAATTTCATCTTATGTATTCCATTAGGGAGAAAAATGGTCACCACTACGTTGCCCCACGCACTGGCATTACTAGTGGTCCACTGATTCTGGACTTTCCCAAGGGTGACAAGTGGTGGAAGCATTCTAAGTCTTCGGTGACTAAAGAGGTGGCAGTCATTCCCACATCCCTACCGAATGAAGGTCATTTAGTGAATGACTTTGCCCCTTTCTTTATTTTTATTCTTGCATGTATATTTTTATAATTGTTCTTTGATTTCTTTCTTGCAGACAAACGTAAAAATGTCCGTCCATTGAGACTCCAGACAATAGAACCAATATCAGAGTTGCCTACAGTGTTGGCACTTAAGATTGGCAGTGCTTGCTTGACCTTGATCATCATCCATTTCCTTATTCAGCCTCCTCTAAGACCCTTGGTCCCCATGGTTTCCCTTCTAGGCCTTAGGTTTAGTGAGTTGTCATTTAGAGGCAATATTCTTGTCTTCTTATTCTAGCTCTTCTTCTTCTACTACTCTTTCCGTTCGAGAGACTTTCAAAATGAGGCCATTGATCTTTCTCTCCTTGTTCCTCTTCACCAACTTGCGCCCATGGCTGGCTATTGAGCCATTATCGATGATTTCTTCTTCGAGGGTTTCCCCAATTTTCCCTACTGCTTTCGGATCTTCTTCCCTCGATTTTGGGTCGGGCTCCTCAAAGACTGTTGATGCCCTCCCTTGGACTCTTTTTCCTTCGAGCTATGGACTTAGGATTCTTTTTGAAGTCAATATGACGGTTGACTATGAGTCATCTCCTTACATTATAAGCCATCTTCAATGCTCAACTAACTTCGATAAGTTGGCTGAGGAGTCAGTTTGAAGCCCTCCAGAAAGGCATCAATCATTGTCTTCTTTAGGTAAATTATATTTAATTTCATGCATTTTAATTTTTACTTTATTTCTTCCTTATTTATGCTATTTTTTCTTTCAGACTGCTTTCTACCATAATGCTCTTGCCGCCAAGCTTAATAGTATTGGTTAGGCATGAAAAAGAAGTGTCTAAACTCAAGCGTCAGCTGGCCGCCAAGGACGTTGAAATTGGCAAGCTCAAGACCGAGTCTGAAGCTGTGAGGCTTTTGATTGAAGAGTTGTGGGCCGAAACTAACAGGCGCATTCAAGAAGCCACTCGTGAACTCACTGAGCGGTTTGAGGCGTCTATAGCCGAAGCTTTGCAGAAGGAGGAATAAGCTTATGAGCAATATACTACTCAATTCAGATTGATAGAGAATGACGCTTACACCATATGTTACTTGGATGGTGTTTCTCAGGCGCCTCCACAATATGAGTTGACTAAAGAGATTCCACCTTCAACTGATCAAACTATAGGAGATGAGACTGCTGCTGCCTTAGAATCTGCTGTCGATCTTGTCACCAAGGAGGTTTTTACTGAGGTGACACGTAGGCCATATGATTCATCGGCTGATCATATCCAGTTTGACTAGTTTTTTTCTTTTTTCTTGTAAGTTTTTATTTTTCTCGTACTTTTTTCTTTTCTTGCCAATGAATGAAATATTTTCTTTTTCACTTCTGAGATTCCATCTTGAGCAACTTTCCTCTTTATAATTGCTTCAGAAATTATCTTGAATACTTAGGTAAAATTCTAATTTAACATGAATCCTTTTTTGCTTTATGCTTCATATAGATGCTTGAACTAATTAGAGATTTTTCTTAAAACTTTTGGATCTAAGTGTCTACTTGACACACTTAGACCTTCCTCCTGCTTTTGTGTCTAAGAGGCCGGTTGATACACTTAGACTTTTTTCATGATTTTTGTGTCTAAGTGGCTGTTTTGCACACTTAGATTTTTTCCATGTTTTTAGTGTCTAAGCGGCCGCTTGGCACATTTAGATTTTTTTTCCTATTTTTGTGTTTGAGTCGCCGCTTAGCACACTTTAGAATTTTTTCCTATTTTTTGGTCTAAGTAGCCGCTTAGCACGTTTAGATTTTTTTCTCTACTTTTATGTCTAAGTGGCCGCTTGACACACTTAGACTTTTTTTCCTGCTTTTGTGTCTAAGTGCCGTTTAGCACATTTAGACTTTTTTCCACGCTTTATGCCTAAGTGGTCACTTGACATACTTAGACTTTTTCTAGTTTTGTGTCAAAGTGGCCGCTTGACACACTTAGATTTTTTACACGTTTTTTGTGTCTAAGTGGTTGCTTAGCACACTTAAACATTTTTCCTATTTTTGTGTCTAAGTGGCCGCTTGACTCACTTAGAATTTTTTTTCCTATTTTTGTGTCTAGGTAGCCGCTTAGCACAATTAGACTTTTTTTATGTTTTATGTCTAAGTGGCCGCTTGGGACATTTAGACTTTGTTTTATGCTTTTGTGCCTAAGTGTCCGCTTGGCACACTAATTTTTTTTCATGTTTTTGTGTCTAAGTGATCACTTGATACGCTAAGATTTTTTTCCTATTTCTGTCTGTAACTGGCCGCTTGGCACACTTAGACTTTTTTTCACGTTTTTTGTGTCTAAGTGGCCACTTGACATACTTAGACTTTTTTCATGTTGTTATGTCTAAGTGGCCGTTTGACACACTTAGATTTTTTTTCTATTTTTGTGTCTAAGTGGCCGCTTGACACACTTAGACTTGTTTCCATGCTTTTGATGTGTTTCCCTTTTGTGAGATTCGAGGTTATTTAGCATAAATGTACGCAAAGAAAACTTGAAGACAGATTTTATGTGGAAATTCCTTTAATAGGAAAAAAACGCAGATTGACGATATTCTTATTAAAATGATTAAAAATTCACACATAATATTTTCTCAGATGCAATGCTTTCCAAGGCTTAGGAAGATCCATACATTCATCATTAGTTAGCCAGTATGATCCATTTCCTCCCACTACTCGGACTAGGTAAGACCCTTCTCAATTTTGCCCTATTTTTCCTTCATGATCCTTTTGAGGACTAGTGCTCTAGGTTAAAAACCCATTACCTTTGTCCTCTTTGAGAAATAAGCCCGTTTGCGTTGATTGTAATTTCTCAATCTGATAAGAACTGCATCTCTTTTTTTTTCTAGCAAGTCCAGCTATTTCTCTAAAAGTTAGGAGTTTTCTTCCTGGCTGACTTCTGATGTGGTGGTTGGACAACCAATTTATGTTTGAATGATGGCTTCTATTCCGTATCCTAATGCAAACAACGTCTGCCCGATTGATTCCCATGAAATTGTTCGATAAGCATAAAGAACTGAAGGCGGTTCTTCGACCCATTTTCCTTTGGCCGCTTCTAACCATTTCTTTAACCCTTCAACGGTTGTTCAGTTTGATCTTTCTGCCAATCCGTTTCCTTGTGGGTAATACGTGGTCAAATGCAAAGCTTTGATCCGTAGTCCATCACAAAATTTCTTAATTATTTTTCTAGTAAATTGTGTTCAATTATCTGAAATGATTACCTTAGGGATTCCATATTGGCACACAATCTCTTTCCATAAGAAGCTTTTGACTTATTCTTCTTAAATTCTCACTAGCGCGACTACTTCTATCCATTTGGTGTAGTCGTCTATTGCCACAAGTAGGAACTTCTTCTGTGCTGGAGCCATTGGCAGTGGCCTTACCATGTCAAGTCCACATTGCATAAACAACCAGGATTTGACTAGATTTTGTAGTGATGTTGGAGCCATCGTGGGATGGGAGTAAACATTTGGCACTTATCATATCTTCTTGTATATTTCTTTGCATCTGCTTGGATTTTGGGACAGTAGTACCATTCGTTAAGAATCTTATGTGCCAGTATTCTCCCTCCCATATGACTTACGTAGATCCCTTCGTGGATTTCTGCCATGACATAACTGGCTTCAGTTGGGTTAAGACACCTTAGATAGGGTCTTAAAAAAGATCTCCAATAGAGTTTGTCATTGATTAGTGTGTATCTTATCACTTGCTGACTCAAGTTTTGTGCTTCTAATTTATCTTTTGGAAGCTTATTGTTTTGTAAGTATTAGACAATTAGGTTCATCTAGCTTGATTATGTGGATTCTGTATTGTAAATAGTTGTTTGACTTTCGGTGCTTGGGAACTCAACAAATTCTACAAGGATATTTCTTCTTCCTTGATATTTGATAGATGATCCTAAGGTGGCCAGAGCATCTGCATCTGAATTTTTCCCTCTAGGAATTTACTTTACGTGATATTCTTCTAATTGATCCAGTAGCTGTTTAGCACATTGGAGATATTTTGCCATCTTTTCTTCTTTTGCGGTGTACGTTCCTGCAATCTGGTAAGAAACTGATTATGAATCACAATAAATGTTGAACCTTCTTATCCCAAATTCTTTTGTGAGATGGATTCCAGCTATCAACGCTTTGTATTCCGCTTTGTTGTTCGAGGTGTTGAAGCCGAATGACATAGCTTGTTCAATGACTTGTCTGTGTGTGTGTGGGGGGGGGGGGGNNNGGGGGGGGGGGGGTACAGATTATCATGCCTGGCCTAGACCCTCTTTGATTTAAAACTCCATCTACGTACAACTCATATTCATCCTTTTGAGGGTCGATTTTGGTGATATTTTTGTCTCGTCCCACGGTGAATTCCACGATGAAGTTTGCTAGCACTTTCAACTTCATGGTTGTACTTGGGACATAACTTCTCTCGTATTATCCGAGTTCCACTACCCATTTGGTCATTCCTTCGGTACTATTAATATGTGTGCTTAAAAGTATGGCTTCAATTTACGTGAGGCCACAATCAGAGCTAGGATAATTTTGTCAATCTTTTTATACCAGGTTCTGCGTTTGTCAAGCTTTTGCTGATGAAATATATTGGCTTTCGAGAATTCCCTTCTTCTCTGATTAACGTTGCACTGACGGCCACTTCTGAAACCGCTAAGTACAAATATAACTTGTCACCTGGTTCCCGTTTAGATAAGATAGGTGGTGAAGCTAGATATTTTTCTTGGCTTCTTGGAAGGCCACTTCACAGTCTTCATCCCATCTTTGAGTTATACTCTTTCAGATTTTGGTGAAGAAATGCTTGCATTTGTTAGTTGACTTGGCCAGCAATCTAGGGTCTTCATGCTTTCAATAGCTTTTACTTGATCGAGATTGACCTCAATCCCTCTTTGTGATACCATGTGTCTGAGAAATTTACCCGGTTTAACCTGAACGTACATTTTTCCTGATTCAGCTTCATGTTGAACCTTCTATGTTTTGAGAAAGCTCTTTCTTGATGCTTAATGTGGTATTGATGGCTGATTGACTTGATCAACATGTCGTCTACGTAGACTTTCATTGTGCATCTAATCTGATTCTTGAACATGTGATTTACCAGACGTTGGTATGTTGCCCCCACATTTTTTAACCCGAAAGACATTACTTTGTAGCAGTAAATACCTTGATCGATTATGAATGTTCTTTTCTCCTTATCTGGCGGATACATCTTTACTTGATTGTATCCTGAGAATGCATCCATGAAGCTAAATAATGCATGCTTTGTTGTTGCATCGATCATTTGATCGATCCGCGAAAGTGGATAATCATCTTTTGGACATGCCTTATTGAGATCTATGAAGTCTACTCAGATCCTCCATTTTCCATTTATTTTCTTGACCAATACTATATTATACAGCCATTATGTATACATGACCTATCAGATGTATGCTTTAGTCAGTCGATCAACTTCTTCTTTGATTGCCTTTTTTTTCTTTCTAGAGTGAAGGCCCGTCTCTTTTGCTTGGCAAGTCTGACTCACAGATATATGTATCCTCGACAAACATGTCTTCATTTTTCTTTATGAAGCTGATGAGCTCTTCTTGTTCTTCTTGTGACAGAGTTGCCCATATCTTGGTTACTTTTGTACCCTGATTAAGTTTACATCCACAAGTTATTCTACTGCTTTGTATCTTGGTGCCTCTTCCTCGGGCATTTTATTCAACGCCTTTAATTACTATTTTTGTTGACTCGCTGGCCGTTTCCCTACCGCTTTTTTAGAGACATCGAGTGTGGTGACTGTACATCATCAGGCTGTCGCTTGGACCCCTTTGATTATCTTTGTCCCGTCCTGGCTTGGATACTTCAGAGTTTGATGATAGGTGGATGGAATTGGCTTCATATTATGAATCCATGCTCTTTCTAATATTACATTGTATGGAGAAGGCGTATTGATGACCGAGAACTCCGTTAAGTGGTTGAAAGGCTTTGCCAGTATAGGAAGGGAAAATGTTCCTTCTAAATAAGTGACTTCTCCATTGAAACCATCTAATGGCTGCCCCAAGTTTCATAATTTTACCGTTTCAATTCTCATTTATCCATGGCTGAACGTCATAGGACGTTTGGGGTGCTGTCATTGTCCACCAATACTCTTCTCAATAAATAGTTTCTCACCTGAATAGATATTACCAAGGCATCGTTATGGGTTTTGGTAACTTGTGCATCTTCTTTGTCGTTGAAGTTGATTAGGGCTTCTACGGACACGTCTCCTCTCGTTCATCAGTTATCGCTGTTTTCTTACAATATTTCTTTCTTTCTTCCGACTTGATCCTTCTAACTCTATTAACATTATCATTGTGTCAACAATTCATAATGGTTTTGTTGCGTTTCTTTGCTCTATTTGACTTTCTGTTTGTCATACGTCTTTGCAATGTACTGATGGAGATGACCCTTTTTGATGAGTTATTCAATGTAGTCTTTTAGTTGGTAGAAATCCTTTGTCATATGCCCATAACTTTTATGAAACAAGCAGAAATTCTGCTTATCCCTTTCGGTTGGTTCTTTCTTCATCGGTGGTGGCCTTTTCAGCCATGGCTCATTCTTTATTGCCCATAATATCTGATTAACTGGGATTGTAAGTGGAGTATACAATATCTCTGTTTGGGTAAATCGTTCGGATCCCCTCGGTCTTTTGTCTTGCCTGTTTTCATCATGCTTGTCTTTGCTTCCAAACGTTTTATTTTTATGCTTGGCGTTTATGCTGGATGATGCAGCCAGATGTATCATGCTTTTCCTCTCTTCTTCGAGGTTTATATATGTCTAAGCTCTGAGAAATTTGTCCATCATGCTGAGCGGTTTTTCCTTGGAAAATTCTTCAAACAACGAGGATTAAGGATCCAACCCTCTTATAAATGCCAACCGAGCTACACGGTAGTCACAGTTTTCCATTTCCCCCATTTCTTCCTTGAACTGTTGCGTGTATCCACATAAGGTTTCTCCTTTCTTTATTAAAATTGTCATAAGGTATTTTGAATCTTCAGTGACGGATCGATAGTTTTCCACTTTCCCCATTCTAGAGCATTTTCATCGAGGCTTGTCGGGAACATTCTGCACATGAACGCGTCCTCTTGTTGATAAAGTGCCATCATCTGTCGGTACCATCTCAGGTGCTCCACCAGGTTGGTCTTTCCTGCATAGTATTTGAACTTTGGAGGCATGAACTTCTTAAGGATTGGAGTTGACAGGATCTCTAGAGTCAATGGGGTCTGGTTGAGGGACTCTAAGTCCGCTAACATCGTCATTCCCAACCTCTTGGCTTCTGCCATTTTTCTGTTGAGCATCTTCTCTATGTCATGTTCTATTCATCCATCTTTGACTCAAAGGATTCATGTCGCTCCGTTCTCCACGTTCTTCGATTGCCCCTCGCCTTATTCGTTGCATTCTTATTCATGATCTCGATTCAGTCCAGCATTCATGTTGGTTGTTGCATCTTGGGTTTCATTCACTTCTTCCCAATGAGATTAGCTCATCTCGTTTTGAGTTTGTTGGACATCCCGCTACAAGTTGGCGACTTGGTCTTGTAGTACATGAAGAGTTGTGTTCAAGGTTTCTGCATTTCTGTTTCGACTCCATAATCCTTTTCATAATTATTTTGAGTATTGTCGACACATCATGGTTTCTTTGCTCATGATTGTTTCTGCTGGTTGTAGCGAGCCAAGCTAGATCTAGTTCTCGGCATCCTAGATTTTTTTGGAGTAGATCTTTCTCAAGTATCTTCCAGCTCTCAATTAAAGTCACCAATTTGTAAGAAAATTTTTCTCCCCTACAGTATTCAGCAAAAGAATACAAATAGTAGAGTATGAACAAAAGAGAAATGAGAGATGAAAGATAAAGAAATGTAGTGAAGAGTAATCGAGAATTTTTTATGTTCAGTTGGAATTGGATTCATTTGATACATATGGAGGTATATATGTATTCTTCTCCATAGTCGTTTATAACCATTTCCCTCAATTTAATGAATATATAATAGAATTTATAAATGCTTGATTAAATCACGGAGATGAATAACTGCTGCTCAAATATGGTTCGTCTTTGACCGCCACGTCACCTTTTATTGACGTCATTCTCATCCAAGACCGCCACGTCACCTTTTATTGATGTCATTCTCATCCACATTTGTCCACGCCACTTCTTCCTGCTTTCTTTCTGCCACGCTGACAATTCCTTACTGTAGGGTTAGCCAACCCCGTACATGTACAACACACTAAGGTCGCATTTTTAAGAATCTCTCGTGTGCAATTCAGAGTTGTAGAACTAATGTTTTGGGGTTGAATTTCTTCATGACTTTTCGCACTCGACCGCCACTGAGTCATGGTCCATCACGTGGCTCCAATTTTTTAGAAGCTGCTTCATGACCTCTAGAGGTCGACTTTCACACAAGAATGCACGGTATATTTCGTATTTGTCTCATTTAAGTTTAGTTTTTGAAGATTCTTTAAAATGTCTTTCATGCATATCTTCTAGAGTCTTCATAGTATATCGCATGGCATATAAACTCTCATATATCTATGTACACATATACGTACAAAGAGAAAAGAATGAACCGGTAATTTACTTTGTGAAGTTGGGTGTTTATGATTTTTTTCTAAGATACATCTTTCACCTTTACTCGAGTATGTTACTTGTGTCCTGAAATTGTGTTCGAGTTAATGAATTTGTGATTGCTTGTGCCTCAACGTGAAGTCTGAGATTAACAAGCAGTCGGTGATATATAGTTTGTGCTTTGAAGAGGATTATTGATTGATAGGTTTGATAGTCCGCAAAAAATAATGAATGGTACGTAGAAGTAATTGAGTCGATTCATAAATATGATTTTTTATTTAATTCAAATTTTAGTGAATTATTTATGGATGAACGTGTCTGTCTTGTGATTTTTTTTCTAATTATTTTTTCTACAGAAATAACTTGTGTGATTTTTTTCTCTAATCTTTCTATTTGCATTAGAATGAATGTTTGACTGATAATTTGTCACAATTGATCAGATTAAATTAATTAAAAAAATTAGATATAAACTATTTCACACTCTTTAGGTTATTTAGAGTTCGCGTACATGTTTATCAACTAGTATAAGAACTATTTCAAATATTAATTTTGATCTCTCACACAAATAATCAAAGTTCATAAACCTTTAGATTGTGAAAAGTCCCCCTTAACCATCCTTTAGCATTGTTTTTACAACTTTGTCCTAAGCATATTATCCATGCCATACTAAAGAAATAAAAGAAATGGTAACTCAAGTAACTCAGTTGGTAATCACATCTTCTCATCTTACAAAGAAATAAAAATTTAAAAGGTAAGATAGAAAAATTAGTATAGAGGTCACAGACAAACACATACAACATACATACACAAATTGGAGGCATGTTGTCCTATATGAATGGTGGCTAAACATGTGCCACACATACACACATATAACATACAAACACAAATTGTACCAAACAACACGGTAGTGTTGTTTACACCTTCTTATTTTTTTTTATCAGATACACCTTCTTATTTGGTTCCTCTTTTTGTCACTTTTTTCCTTTTTCTTTTTTTCTTTTACCCTTTTCTCTGTCATCTATGTCTTTTGTCGATTCAATCAACTATTTATTTGTATCATATGGGAATTAAGTTTCTCTAGTAACGTGAGGACCACTTTTGCCACTTTGGCCTCTTTGTGTGTTAGGTCAACAACTAGGAACATTTTTTGTCTTCTTCTGCCTTTTTGGTCAATCCAGCCAAATGTATTTTAGTTACTTTTTATGTGTATTTTTTTGGATCATTATGATAATAGAGACCCATAATATTTAGATTTGGCAATAGGAGTGGTTCAGTGCGTAAAATTGATTGAACCGACTCGTTATAATTTGACCCGGCCTGATCTTGAACAATATTAGGTCTATTAAGGTCTGCGGGTCAGGTCTGGGTCATTACGGGTATTGTCTTCAAGGCCGGCCCGGCCCGCCCCATGAATCTATTTTTTTGACTAAAAAAAATAATTATGCATGTAGTAAAGTTTGAACCCATAACCACTTCCTTATAATCACACTTTTTACCAATAAACTAAGACAACCTTTATTAAATATATTGTTTAAAATATATTCTTATTATCTTTTAACACTTTTATCTAAACATCAAATAATATACTTTTGAGATAACGAATTTAAATTAAATAAAAAATAATATTTTTTATTTATATAAATATTTTATTCAATGAAAAATTAGATTCATAAAACCTTTAAATAATATTGGTTTAATATTCATAATATTTTTTATTCTGTTAATGAACATGAATTATAAATTAGTTATTAATTATTTATTATATTTTTAGATTTTACATTAATATGAATATCACTAATTTATGAATTTAATAATAAAATAATTATTTTACTTATTATTATAAATTTTTCTATTGAGATTTTAAAGTAATAAAATAAAATAATTATGAAAAGATAACATAACTTTTAGATAGTTTGGTGGTAATCTCTACACTTCATCTACTCCTTATCAAGGTTCAACTCTCCTCATCTATATTTTTTAGAATTAAATCACATTAAAGGGAGGAGAAACAAACCGGCCGGATTCATCAGAACCGGCCTATGAACCACCTGGAAAGGCTCGACCTGATCCGTGAATCGACCGGGCCGAGCATGGCTGGTCCGGGCCGGCCCGATTGCCACCCCTAGTAATATTATATTATTTTTCGCATTAAATCATCACACAGATAGTAAAAATGAATTATTCTAAATTTTCATAGTAGAAATATTGGTACTTTAGGTGAAGACTTTTACTTGGATGTTTGCTTGTAGATCTAAGTTCAAATGCTTTTAGATGTAATCAAAGTCATGCTATTGTCAAACTCAAAATGCTTAAATTTGATTTTTTTTTTAAATTTTAAAGTCTATAAGTTAAATTACATTCCGTTCACATTTTGAATAAAACTTATTATAAACTATACATCGATCATATGTAAATATTTATTTATATGGATGCGTCCCTTAAATATCGATTTAGAACTCACATATACATTCATAACTCATTGTGTCTTATATATATATATATATATTTTCTTATTTTTGTCATGTTATGTTTGGCATTTTCTTCAAAAATACAACTTTTCTAATAATTATATAGTCTACTTTGGTGAAGACCTACATAGTTTGTGTACAATGTTGAAATTTGAAGCTAAACATTTTGTTGTTCTTTATTCCTTTTCCCCAAAGGACAAGTAAAGAGGATTGAGAAAAATGAAAGAAAATGACAAAGTTTTGGTAGCTACTTTAAACCCTAGCCATCCTTGCAACCTCCACCTCAAATAAAAAATACAAAAAATGGCTCCTCAAAGCTTTAAAGGGCAACTAATTAAATTTTTATTATCTTTATTCCAAAATGATAAAATAACATTTTTTTTATTTTGTTAATTAAGTGCTCTATCCCTTTGACCTACACAGGTGCTTAATGTGCATTACATATTATATAACAGTGTCAACACTCTCGTACTTGCTAATAAGATAATAGATGTGGTAATGGTAAGTGGTGAACACCATAATCAAGATCTCTTTAGATTTAATTAATTAAATATTACCCACAGAAAAGTATTTTCTTTATTAAATAAATACTACTATTCATAATGATTTCACATGTATGCTCGAATTATTTTGAAATTAAATATTTCATTTTGGCGATTTTCGCTCAAAAAGCTATCCTCGTTGGAATTTCTTGACCTCTACTAGGGTTTATCCTTTACGGGCTTGTTTGTACAGTGAATGTGATTTTTCTCTTTAGATTGAAAAAAATTCACTACCCACGTTTACAAATAGAGGTGTTCAAAATTCGTCCAGATCGTTTAGTTCGAATTGGTCGGAATTAAAAAATTGATCGGTTTGGACGGTTTTTTTTATTAATGATCGGTTTGGTCCTTCTTTTAGAGAGGACTAAAAGTTCGGACCGGTCCATCATTTTTGTTAGTTCCAGACCGATCCGACTGGGCCGACCGTATATTATAAATATATAGGATTTTAGGTTAGTTCTCTTCTCTCCCTTACGCATCTTGCATCCAGTCCCCTTGAGTCTTGACTCTCCCTCTCCAGCCTCCCTCAGCTCAGACCCTCTTCCTCTCCCTCAGCTCACGGGTCACGAGCCTCCACTCGCCTCTCCCTCTCCCTTAGCTCAGACCTTCTCCCTCAGCTCAAGAGTCACGACGCCTCCTCTCACCTTTCCCTCTCCCTCAGCTCACGAATCACGAGCCTGCTCTCGCCACTCCCTCTCCCTTAGCTCAGACCCTCTCCCTCTCCCTCAGCTCACGAGTCACGAGGCCTCCTCTCGCCTCTCCCTCTCCCTCAGCTCACGAGTCACGACGCCTCCTCTCGCCTCTCCCTTTCCCTCAGCTCAGACCCTCTCCTTCTCCCTCAGCTCACGAGTCACGACACCTCCTCTCCCTCTCCCTCTCACGACGCATCCTTCTTCGTCCAGGTAAGATCGACGGTTCCAATTCTACTGTGATTATTTCTGTTGCTCTGTTCTTTTTCCAACTCTACTGTGAGGATGCCTTTTTCTGTTATCTGCATCTTATTTATAAAAGATCGAGGGTTCCAATTCTACTGTGATTATTTCTGGAGATGGATGAACTTCTATGTTTTGTTGTGTTTCTCATTTACTTTGTTCTTTTTATATATTTGAATGTTGGATATTATTATTTGTATTTTGGAGTTTGAATATGTTTAAATGTTAGATATTAGTACATATATTTAGTCTGTTAAGTCCATCCGAACCAACGGTTGATTCTCAGTCTGGTCGGGTCAGATTTTTTTTCATATTTATGGTCCGTTCAGTCCTTCATATAGGAGGACCGTGAATTTCGATCTGGTCTTATTTTCTTTCAAAAATCTGATCAGATCATCCGTTGAATTCTTCTATTTTGCAAGCTATTTAGGCGATTAGATTCTTTGTTAAAGATGAATAAATATGGGATTTGTCTAGGATCATCTTTCCCAATTTTCTCACCAACCAAACACGACATAACATAAACCATGCTTTTTTTAATACATACCAATTTTTTAACGGGACACGATTTGACAATAAATAACTTTTTCAATTATAAATATAGTGAATATTAGTAGTTTTAAACAAATCTCTTGTGAGTATTGGTACCTGAAGTTAATGATGTCAGTTCAAAATCATCATTGCCCAAAACTTTTTTTATACATGAACAAAGGGAGAAAATTTTAAAAAAAATTCTTTATTTAATTTGAAGTCAAGTTAAAGTAGCTAATTTTCTATCTGCATATAATAATTTTTTTTATAAACTGAATTGACGTAATTGATTAAACCCACATCTATATCTTAGAGGTTGTGGGTTCGAATCACATTCTTCAATTTTCTTTAAAATTTGTAATGTAACTTTGATAAAAAAAACTATTTTTTTGTTTTTTTTTTATTTCCATATTGCTTCCATCTCCATAGATCAATAAAAGTGGCTATATTTCTATAAAGCAAATTAAAAAAAATAAGAGACTGATTAAAGCTGTTAATTATCAAATGTAACTACATTATGTGATCAATGCATAAGTGAAGAAGTATTTAGTAGATCAAAAACTAAAATCTTTTCTATGTTAATCCAACTTATCGTAGTGAAGCTTGTCTCTGTATGATCTGTAGCTCAAATTCTAAATTTCGGACAAAACATGTGTGTTATATGTACACACACTGATCCCTACAAAATCTACTATCCTTTCCATATCTTTGGCCTATAGTGGATTGGATATCCGGGTGTAAGAAAAATTGATGAAATCGATTAAATTGAACCGATACGGTTCGATCAGTCTTAATGTTACAGACGGTTTGATTTGGTTCATGATATGTAATAAATTTACGGTGAGTCTAATTTTAATTGATGCGATTCAATCGTAATATGTAATAAATTTATGGTTCAGTTAGATCCGTGATTTCGATGAAAAAATCCTCCACTGAACGACATTTTCAATATACAAGGACATTTTTGCAAAACTCTGATCCCTAAAATTGTTGGCCGCCTTCATTTCCTTTCTCTTGGTCTCTCTCTCTTCGACCCCTCTCTCTCTCTCTGCGCATCTCTCTTCTCTGTGCATATATCTCTTCTCTTTACATCTCTCTCTCTTAGTGGTCCCCCGAGCCGAACTCCATCGCCGACGAACTCCATCACCGGCGAACTCTATCTGTACATATCTCAGTACGTCTCTTTCTCTCGCGTCCAGTCGAACCATCACCAATGTTTTGTTTGTAAACGAAAGCTCGCGCTTCCTCTAGGCTCCATCGCCGTTGTTCCTCACACCCCGCGGAACAAAGCTTCGATTTGTTTCCATCTCTCCCTGATTTGAGCCCTACTCACACCAACTTAGAACAAATTTTAGATTTGGAGATTTTTTAATTGTTTATAAATCTGGTAGATTTGGAGATTTTTTTGTTATCTTGCTATCTTGTAGAATTGGTGGTTTTTTATATTATATATTTTGTTGTGACACTTATTTTAGGCCTTAATTTATTAGTTTTCATTTCTGCTTAATCAGTTGTCATTTTTCTCAGTTTTTCATTCTTCCTTCACAATCACAAATTGTCAGATTCTCTTCGAATTTATGGGTTTAGAAGCATTTTGTATATTTTCACTGGTTCAGTCCGGATTTTGTCGGGTTTAGCTTAATTTTCATGGTTTGGTTTCGTTTATATATGTTTTGCGATTTGGTTCAATGTTTATAGTTAAAAAACCGCATCTAAGGTTTGGTTCATTAAATTCCAGTAAACCGCACCGAGCCGAACCGATTACACCCTATTGGATATAACTGAAATGCATTGTTTTCTCTTCTCCAATTTTTTCACTTCTGCCTTATTTGGGTGTCAGTACCGGACAATGCTAAAAGATTGGACAGTATTATTTTAGTATTGTCCTGTATTTTACTTGACAGTCTGTCTGGATTAGTTAATACGGTCAGACTAAATAGTAGTCTTATCATCGTATTAACTAATATGGTACTGATCACTGGAACTCGACAGAACTAAAAGTAAAATAATCTTTTCACTTCATTTCTCCTTTCTTCCTCAACTAGGATTTTTAGGGTTTAAATTTTATTTTGACAAGTTCTTTTTTACATATTTATTTAATATTCACATTTTATTTAATAATTGAATGTATCTATTAATATTGCGGAATGTAATGTCTACTTGGAATATTAATTTTCTTTTTGTGATTGAAAATCTAAAATAAGATGTAGTTTCAGAACGGTGAATGATGATTTTACAATTCATTTTTAACATGTATTAAACAGTGTTCAAGTAGTACAGTTTTTTAATCAATACACTATCAAACATTGGATTTAGTACAGTCCAATCTGATAGATTTAGTACAGTCCAATCTGATAGATTTAGTACAGTCCAATCTGATAGATTTAGTACAGTACTATCGTGACTGTCAAGCGAGGCCTAAAATTATATTTATACTTCATAAAATTATAACAAAAGTCAACTTTCCAGCTCAAACTGTAAAAAATGTCTGAATTTTTTTTTACAAAAATGATCGAATAATATGGCTGATGTAAATAATTTATTTATAAAAATTACACAGATATAAATAAGTTAGTTACACTATTCCGGCCATTTTTGTAAAAAAAAAAAAGTTTTACGGCCAAATTTACACTTTAAGCTGAAAAGTTGAATATTTTTGCAGTTCTCCATGTATAATTTCACTTAGTGGGCCTTTTAGGTGTTTATTAAGTTGAGAACATTAAAGGATTCGATTAATTCTACATCGACTAATTAACTGACTAAGTTTATGTGACTAAGTGACGTGAAAATCATTCATAGATAAATTTATTAAACTATTTTAATGAAACATCGATTTATAAATGATTGTAACGTTATTTGATAACTTAAAATTTAATCAATTACTTTATCACTCTATAATTATTCTAAAGATTAATTAGATATTCTGACTTTAACATGAAGGCTTATGTGTGCAACCCTATCTCCTATTATTTAAAAAAAGGAAAAAACATTTAGTTAACATGTTGTCATCAACCTAAACTACAGAAGAGCACAAAAGGAACTCTAACCAAGAAAAATAAAATTAAAGGAAAGAAAAGAAATAGGAGCCATAATATTGAGAACTTCAAGTGTTTACTATTAGCGAAGCACTGTGAAATCCAAATAAATAAATAAATTTATTTTTTTGGCTTGAGGGTGTGCCATGTAATTTCTGACTTTGGTGTTATGCTTTGCACGTGCTCGGTTATATATATGTGTATATATATAAATATATATATATATATATATATAATAAAAGTTAAGATAAATAATAATTATAATCTGTAATAAATTAGTTAATATATATTTGAACATTATTTACATATACATCACAAGAAGTACAGAGATAACATAAACGTGTTGCTGTTTTATTTACATAATGTAGACATTATTTATTTATATTAAAATCAAGTATGCTGGTACACAGATCCATTCTACGAGAACTACAAGTCATTCTCTGAACATTGATCTCTTCCATTATCATTTCTTCATTATGTTGTTTTTTCCTATTTGATATTGCAGTTATATCTGACAGAGCAAGAAAAAATTTACATCAATAAGAAAATGATAAAAGAATGAAGTAAAAGTATAGAAAGTATGAGTATTACTTGTTTTTAAGGTGGACCAGGCAGAAATGGCAGCATTATTTTCAGCTTTCTTTTTTGGTTGTAGCCGGTTCACCCTCAAAAGTCATGTTAACCACGTCCACAATACAACTAAAAATAGGTAGATGATGAGGACATGATCTTAAAGTATTTTGAACAACTTATTGGAGGATTTTTTTGTAAACTTTAGTTTCATCTTGACAAATTTGAAATTTTAAATTAAGAAGAGAAGTAACTATAATAATACAAGAATTTTTTTTCAAAGTAAAAGTACTTACGAGAACTTTGGTAGTCAGAGATCTTCAAGGAGCTCTTTAGAGAGAATTTCAAGAGCTACTCTAGTAGCAGAATGCTCTGCTTATCTTAAGGTTGAGTGGTAGAATGGGCTTTAAAAAATTTCATCGTTAAAATTAACTCTAGCTTTAAACATCGAGTCATGATCTAGTCCTTTAATAGATGCATAAGATGACATATTGAACCTATTTACCTGTGCTAGTTGTTGTAACTTATTTTTGTACATGACTGAATACAGAGAAAAAGAAAGCATTAAAACTTTCAGAAAATGATTAAAAATCATATATGTGTAAAAATCAAAACGAATACAATGGAAAGCAAAGAAAATAATAATAAAAGATCAAGTAAATAAAGATCAAGTATTATAGAATTTAAATAATCAAATACTATATAGTACTGATAATAATTGTAGTCAAACACCAATTGTAAATAAAATGTTAATAATCAATCATACCCCACAACTTATGTTACATCCAATATGATAACAACGAAAGACCCAAAAAATACCTGAAGTTATTGAACTTCAAGAAGATTAACACTGTCCAATATTTTTTGTAATTGGAATAATAAATGCAAATGTTCAAAACTGGAAACAACCATAAAAAACACTGCCCAAAAAGAAATAAGATGTGTATTCATGTAAGTAAATTACTACTGTAATCGGCGTTGAGTTTCTCGTAACGATAAGTGTGAAGATGAGAAGATGGTTGTGTATTCTTTAAAATCGCCTCAATGTCTTCTCCACTGATTGGTCAAACCTTTGGCAAATCTGTAACACAGCAATATTCAAGGTGAAAGTATGGTCAACAAACTCTAGACATCAAACTCCAACTTCAATATGGTTACCAACTAACAAGATTATAGCTGCAATATTATCAAGAAAATGTAGACAGGAGAAAGTGTTTATGTTTGACTGGCTGAGGAAGAAATAATTCTATGATTCATTAAAAATCAATAATTACGTTCTTATATATACACGTACATAAGAAAAAACCCAATGTTTCATAATTTTTTTAATACAGACATGACTAATCTAGTCATAGATGTTTGTAGAACATTATGTTATAGACACATTTTCTTACTGTTCCTGGATTATTTTATTTTTTTCTGTAATATTGAATTTTGAAGTTAATAATCATGCACTTTTAGAAGTCGAGGCCTCTGAAAAATCTGTTTAACTTTTTTATTATGTATGAAAATGATATAAATAAAATAACTATTCACTTAATTTCGTTAACATTTTTTTACTATTTCAAGCTACTTATTAGTCAATACTCAATTAAATGTTAATTTATAACATGATCATCGAATCCCTTAATCAATAATATCCTTCTTTTATACAATTTTTTACATGGACGGGATTGCGTCAAATTACTTTTAGAATAAAATTGTATGATTTCTAAAAAAATGTAATGTGTGTTTTGCTACACAAATACATAATGATTAAATTTTCAGGTATTAAACATTTAACTTTCCAAATGTACATTTACAATTGAATAGATTCATATAAGATAAATGAATATTTTAAGAATTAAAAACTTCAAAGATTGTAAGAATTAAAACCCCGTAGGAGAATTCAAATACTCTCTGAAGGATGGGAAAGTGAAGATGCCAACAACCTAAGCAAAAAAAAAATATTCAACCACGCATGAGTAAGGTAAGTCTTCATATCCTACATCTTTCATGTATCTTGCTATGCATCCTTTGACCGAATGGAAGTTATTTCCTAGAACCCAAAAAAACTTGAAAAAATGAAATTGATGTTGAATTTGTCGTAACGATGAGCGTGAAGATGAGCAGATGAATGTGTATTCTTAAAGTTGCCTCAATGTCTTTCTCCACTAATTGATCTAACTTTTAGCAAATCGATAGCACAACAATATATCATTTGATCATCAAGAGATTACTGTGAGTGGCAAATGCTAATTATGCAGGTTGAAATAAACAATATAGAAAGAGATATATGTCCATTGTATAACCCATTAAGAGACATATATATATATAAATCAATTCAGAATGTCAAATAAAATAATCATCATCACCTTTGAAAACCAAATTCAACAGCCAACAAGTACAAATTTTATACACTACAACTTTACATTTTCTCCAGTAGCTAAGATCACTAATCGACCATCTTCTGCATATCTTTTGCCACCTGAAACAGGAAGCTCGAATTACAGAATGAAGGTATAGAATAAAGTAGGCCGAAAAAGAGACACAAATTGCGATTATCTATTGACATCTACATAAAACATCATCAGTAGATACATATATATAGATCAACTGAGAATATCAGATAAGATAGTCATCGTTACCTCTGACAAGCAAATCCAACAGCCAACGTGAAGACACAAAGCTTAACATCTGAATACACGTGATTGCCCACTTCCTCAGAAACTGAACAATTCAATCATCTCTCTATGCACTTCCACGACAGAATCACAAACGTGAAGGCACATGAGCACCACCTGATCAAACAAACATCCATTTATTTTGACTGAGAAAACATAAAAGACAAGATAAGGAAGAAGACAAATCAAACTAAACTTACCTCTGTTCTAATCTATAAGAGCCGCAATATAAAACCTCAAAAATAATTTTGATGTTACCCAAGAAAACGAAAACCACCGCAACCAACCAAACAAATAAATAAAGAAAACAAAAATTCATTAGTTTGACCTCACCGTCAAACTGAAGAAGAAATATACATCAATTGTTGAAATAGGAACATAAAAAAATCCAAAATAATCGCCGTCAAACAGACCAAAAATCACAATTTCAGAGGACATAATAAAGCAAAAAATGATGCAAAAAATCTCACCTATTCCGAAATAATCACCATTGCCGAAGAGAGGACAAGGTGTAACATGGCTCTATCAAGATTGAACTTGAATAACTTAGGATCACCTCTTAATTTAAAAGCTCCCGTCTTTTTGGCCAAAAATTATCGAACATAGAAATTAAACGTAAACTTGATAAAAACAAGGCAGTTACCAGAATTTAAGATCGTAAAAAACAGAGAGGGGCAAAATCTTATTGGTCCTTCTAGTACTTTCTCACGTAGTAATGACATTATAAGGAAACAATGGTCAGACTACAAACTTTATAATAGATCATGTAAAAAATAAGTGTCAATTAATTTTTTTCATATTTTCTTCCCTTTTTGCAGTTCGTGCATAAAATAATTATATATTGTATGGAATATATTAAACATATCAGCATAATAAAAAAGCCACTAGATGCCTGTTATAAATATGACTTACAAAATGTAAGGCGTAATCTAGTAGTAAGTAGCTATATTTGTGCTTTTTTAAACTCGCTCATCGCCATGAACAGCATATTTCGTATTGTATGGTACTGAAAATAGATAGAAATACAAAAATTAAAGGTAAGCCATTTTTTAAACATGAAAAGTAAGTAGCTAAGACAAGTTCCGTGGAAGAGTAAATTTCTTGGAAGTTATCCGTACGAGAAGATAATTAATATCTCTATCAAATAAAAAAGGGTGAAACTTCACCTTCAGCAAGTGAGAACAAGCAGTCTCAAGTGCATTTACCGACCATGAGCACCCGATCGACATTCTTAAAAGTAAACTCGATGCCCATTTTGGTAACAAGCCCAACAGTCCCACTAGAGAACTTATAACTACATATGAAATTGGTGACCTAGAACTCAAAACTCTAGATTATTCACCCTTGCCAAGCATCATTGATGAATCCCCAAAAGGAAAATAAATGTAGATAGGAAACTACGTAAAAAGAAAGGGAATGGAACGTACAAAAAGGTCTAAGTGAGTGAATTGCACTACTTAACAATGCAATTAAATTTAAAAAAATACCATGTCGCTAAATTGATGTATAAAACCTACAAAGAAAGTGATTTATGCTGCAATTATTGCAATCAAAGATTAGATCCTCGACTGTCTATTCATCGTCAAAAATGGATACAGTCCAATACAATATGCAACCTACAAAACTCAGAACGAATGTCATGGAACAGTTCAAAAACTAATATGTCGGATGTAGCATCACAATTATACCTGCTCTTGAAGCCTGTGAAACATATAAATGGAAATATAAGAACCAATGGAGTGCCCGACCTTTTCGAGCAGAAATAATAAGTCAGCTGCCATTTTTAAGAGCTTAAACCAAAAAAATCAAGTCACAAAGTGAACAAAAAACAATCTCCTTTTATGATATTTATTTCCTAGGAATGTCAAGCATTCTCTTGGACAATAAAAATTAATCAAAATAGTTCACAAACTTTATTTAGTTATGTAAAAATTGAACTAATCATTCCAAAATTGTGGTTTTAGGCTGGAAAAAAAGCTGATACATAACAGCAACAAATGGTATGATGAAAACTTAATATAGTAAGAAAATCGCAACCAACCAAACCAATAAACAAAGAAAACAAAATTTCATTAGGCTAACCTCACCGCCGAACAGAAGAAGAAATATACATCGACCGTTCAAGCAGGAGCATAAAAAATCCAAAATAATCACTGTCAAACAGACCAAAAATCATAATTTCAGAGGACATAATAAAGTAAAAAATGATGCATAAAATCTCACATGATCCGAAATAGGCGCCATTGCCAAAGAGAGGACGAGGAGAAGAAGACCAAAGCTACATCCAACACGTGCGAAAAACGCAACACCATTGTCGAAGAGAGGACAAGGACAAGAAGACCAAAGCTACATCCAACACTTGCGACAAATCAACCACAATAGAAGACTAAGAAACCCTAGACCTAAGACCTTTGCCAAAGAGAGGAAAGGGAGAGGAGAAGGAGAGGAGATCAAGAAAAAAACCCTAAAACTAATGAAAAAAGAGTTATATATATGACTCAATCAACGGCTCAGATTAAAAGGCTTAAACAGCTCAGATCTATCAACATAATTAAATAAACGGTCTAGATCAAAGATATCCTACGGTCTGAATTCAGTCAATCTTTTTAACTAATGAAACGACTCACACGCCCGTAATGCAAACAAAAGAAGCTACATAGAAGGGTAAATCCGTTAAACAAAAATCACACACCCCATCAGAACTCTCTATTTTATTATAGAGTAAGAAAGATATTCAAGATGAAATATATTAAAGCTGACAATTCACCCTAGTAAAAGCACCTATATGACCCAACTTGGAAACTTTTGCAATTAATTATGAAGTCTAACTTTGTAAAATGAAAGCATTAGATATAAGACATATACGTGCAAGCATAAAAGTCAAGAGCATAATACTAACTAATAGATAGTAAGAGAGACAATTGGCAAGATCAATCATGGAGAAGACAATTGCAACAATATTACACTTGGAAAACAGATATTGCAGACCTTTACACGTTAAAACCTACTGATTATGGACCTTGTCAATTAAAATATTACTATGAGTATTGAATAAACATAGACCACAATTACACAACTAAGTGGGAAACTTTGCGTGAACTATGTTGCTCTAGCAAAAACAAGTACATTTTCTAGCCCCTACCAGGTTCCTGAAGTTTGGAATTAAGATCAATCATCAATAATTACAGCATCCATATAGTCGATCAGAGGCAACTAAACCAACAAAGCATATTGGAGAAACATCAAGTATTACATCTCAGATGTCATGAATGTGATCTGGATTCATCATCTTCTGCACTAAAGAAGATCTTATGCTGGATTAACATAAAATTATGGAAAATGTATTAAAAGCTAAAGCTCGAGGTCAAAAAGAGCTATAGCTCACCATCATAAAACAATATGATAATATTGATAATTCTCTAGCATAGCAGGTAAAAGGAGCTTAGATAAATAGACCTAAATGATGCTTGAGTGACTCCTCTATATACACCCATGTAATCAATAGTTAGATATATGCTTATACATGTTTGTGCTCACAAGGATATGGCTATTCGCTGTTTGTACAGGCAAAAAGAATAAGAAAAGTTGTTTTCTTCAACGAAAATGCGGTTTTTTAGAACTTTAATAGACCACAAAACGTGATTAATAATATAATCAAGCCTACTGATACGCCAAATGTTACAATGAAATTACCACTACATCACTCTTCATTTTATTTGCGCTAAATGCCAAAAGTCAACTCACTATAATCCACGAAAATATGATTGATTAATCTTCCTTATTTATTCTTCCTAGTAGGCTCGCTTCTCCAGTTAATAACCATACTGATTTCATTGAATCATTGTATTACTGGATATAATATATCATTCAAAGCTTGAGTCGCTAGAGATTAAATTACTTGCTTAAATAATGGAAAATGTAAACAATACTCGAGTCTACCTTTAGCCTCCAAGCATAATGAATAAAATTAAACTATTGAACATATTTTAATATTTATGATCTCATAGTTGACCACTTTCGACAAGCAAATTGAAGAAACCATGATCAAATTATAGAGCTTTCATAACAACATGATCATAAATTAAATAGACAGATACGGCATTCAGCCAATCCCAACTTAAGCATCAATAAAATTATCACACCCAATACCTCATCTCACGTGAAAACATTTACAAAACACAAATAACCAAAAAAAAAATTCAAATAACCCAAGTATTCCAATCCATTCAAAGCTATAATGGATCAAAAAATCCATATCAGATTAAGAATTAACCAAATCACTCACATTCAATTCAGAGCCAAAACGAATCAATAACTGCCACCATGCAAACACAATTACATAATGATTATTCACAATTAACTACCATGGAGGAAAAAAATAACAATAGGCAAATCACTTCAAAAAGCATGATTAGATAGCTAACTTACCCGCGGCTTTAACTCACAGAAACTAACAGCCTGAAGATAACAAAAAGGGCACGCGTGCAATCTGAACCATAAGAAATTTGACAAGTTAATATCAACATAATATTAATTACGAACATTAAATAGGATCTAAAGTAAGGCTTTCCAAAGACCAACAAATGAAGAGAACTCTTACCTTAGAGAAGGAAGAAAACAACTAAAAACAAATTGAATTTTCTGTAAGACAATTGTCTAATTTATAGTTGTAGAAATGACAAGGAAACAAAACTGACTGTTTTATTAGACAGCCAAAAACTACTGAAGAGTAAAAAAGACAAATAATAACTACCTAATAAAACAAAATGTGATGAAAGAAAATAAAAACACTGGCATTATCCAAATCAATCCCAAAACACACGAAAAATTAAAATCAAATTTGAATCTCAACCTCACATATGTCAGCAACGGCTATTATTCAAATAATTTACCTCCAAAGCATGACAAAAACCACCGCATAAACAAAAATTTGAAAATAAGGAGAAGATAAGAACGACTGAATAGCAAAGACAATTTACTTACAGACTAATCTAATTAAGTATGTCATAGAAAAAGTAGACCAGAAATCGAGGAACAAAAGCCTGCAAAAATAGGAGGCATATCAAGCACTTTAATATTACTGTTGGTTTAAATTCCCCCAACCAATTTGAAAAGATAATCGAAACACACAAACTCAAACCTAAAGCTGAAGCATATTCAAATTAAGACAAATTTAAAAAAATGCAAAATATGAAAACTTCTCGCTCTTCAAAAACCCTAATCAACGAATGCTCAAACTTAGATTCTGCAGATCAATAATCCCTAACCTCACATTCACTAAGAATTAATCAAATCCATCAGAAACACAGATGATCGTGTATTCTTTAAAATCATCTCGATGTCTCCTCCACTGACTGGTCCAACCTTCGACAAATCTGTAAGAAAAGAATATTAAAGGTCAGCTGACAATTCATTCTAATAAAATCACCTATATGACCCAACTTAGAAACTTTTACAATTAATTATGAAGTCTAACTTTGTAAAATGAAAGCATTAGATCTAAGACATATATGTGCAAGGATAAAAGTCAAGAGCATAATACTAACTAATAAATAATAAGAGACACCTTCAAAGGTTTTTCAATCGGCAAGATCAATGATAGAGAAGACAATAGCAACAATATGACAACTTGAAAAAGAGATATTACGAACCTTTACACGTTAAAACCTATTGACTAAGGATCTTGTCAGTAGGAAAATTACTATAAGTATTGAAATAAACATATACCACAATTACACGAGAAAAACTTTATCTCAATTTGTTGCTCTAGCAAAAACAAATACATTTTCTACCCCTCTACCAGGTGCGTAGGAGTATGGAATTAAGATCAATCATCAATAATTACAGCATCCAAACAGTCAATCAAAAGCAACTAAACCAACAAAGCATATTAGAGAAACATCAAGTATCATATCTCAGATATGATGAATGTGATCTGGATTCATCATCTTCTGCACTAAAGAAGATGGATCAACACAAAATCGTGCAAAAATGTATTAAAAGCTAAAGGTCGAGGTCGAAAAGAGCTGTAACTCACCATCATAAAACAGTATAATATCAAGATACAATTTTTAAACTTCTACTTCTGCACCATAATGGTTGGAATTAAATAAAATTATGCATGAATCAATCACCAAGAATTACAGTAAATCAAGAGAATGATTGTACAACAACCAGACATCAGTTAAAACCTAAGCCACCCACCATTCTACCAACATCACGACCAAGTATTACAATATTTTTAGTAACATAACAATGAAGTAACAAAGGGAAAAACACAAACAATTGCCAATTATTGAACAAATAGTTAAAGCTTGACAAAGAAAGAATGCATAAAAGATTTAATTCGCATGTGTCTTGTGTCCAGGCGTACTAAGCATACAAGTGGAGCAACAAACTGGAATTTTTCTGATGAAGATGTTGAACGGTAGTAAATAGAACAACTCAAAATTAAGTACTGGTATTGTGAAACCAGAAATTACAGTCTCGATAATAAAACAATACAGAGAAATATTACAGACTGTAAACGAAAACATAACAGGTAGAGCTTGTTGTATGCAATGACCTAAAGACAAAATTTACCCTCCAAATTTTGCTTCGAGACTATGGTGATTGATGAAAACCCATTTATGTTATATTCTTTGCAAGTGATCTTATTATGCTAATTAAATCCACTTGGATTATGACCATTAAGTTATCTCTAATTCTCAGATTGCATAGTAGTACTTTATTTGATAATTTTTGCTAATAGTGATGGCTTTATGAGTTTCATAACAACATCATCATAAATTAAATAGACAGATATGTTATTCAATCAATCTTAGCTTAAGCATTAATAAAATTATTATGCTCAATACCTCACGTGACGCGAAAACATTTACCAAACACAAATACCAGAAAAAAAAATCAAATAATCCAAGTATGCCAATCCATTCAAAGCTATAATAGATAAAAAAATCCATATCAAAGTAAGAACTAACTAAATCACTCCACTTCAATTCAGAACTAAAGTTAATTATCTTTACCTTTAGCAACCGAATCCAACAGCCAACAAGTAAAAATTCTATATACTACAAGTTTACCTCGTCTCCAGCAGCAATGATCATTAATCGACCGTCCTCTTCAGCTCTTTTACTGCCCGAAACAGGAGATTAAAAGTACAGAAGCAAAATACGAAGTAAAATAGAGAAATTAGGCCACTATCTATTAAAGTGTAAACAATAAACATCATTAATGAACACATATATAGAGAGGAATTGAAAATATCAGATAAGATAATCATTATCACCTCTAACAACCAAATCTAATAGTCAACGTGAAGACACAAAACTGAACATATGAATACACGTGACTACCCCTCAATCCTCTGTCCATGCACTTCCACAAAAGATTCAGAAACGTGAAGGCACATGGACCACAATCTAATCAAATATGTAGCAGTTTATTCTGACCCAAAAAACACAAATTCAACTAAATTGGCCTCTATTACCGAAGACAACAAAAGACAACCACAAACAGCCAAACAAATGAAGAAAAAAATAACTATTTGTTGAAGATATACTAAAGAAACCACCGCTACAGCAGAATACAAAACCCAAAAAACAACAAAAATATATCAATCTTATCTCACCACCGAATACGACAATAAAACATGTCATTCAATCAAGAAAATGAAAAAAAAACGCAAATTAAATGGTGGCATAACTATAATTACGCAATACCTAAAGTTCTAAATCTATTGTTTTATCCCAGTTTCGCCCAAAACTGATCTTGAACAAAAGTGGAACAAAAACAATCGGAAGCGATGAGGGAAAGAAAATCTAACCAGCAAACTCAAGAAAATCGCGTGGGAAGTCAGATCTCAAAGGTTATGGGATCAATAATTTTTGGCTCAGTTCATGTCGATTCTTAGTCTGAAAAGAGATGAAAAAAACGTAAAGACATCTAACCTGTTTGATGAAGCAGAGTAAAGCCTTTGATACAAAAAACGAGCGAGGCATAGGTGGACGCAAAAAATCCTAGGCTATGGCAGCAACGACGAATAGAGTAGAAGAAGAGGAAACCAAAGAACCCTAAAACTAAAGAAAAATAAGTATATATATGAGTGAATGAACGGCTCAAATTAAAACACTTAAACGGTTCAGATCTATCTTCATAACTAAATAAATGGCCCAGATCAAAACAATCCTACGGTTGAAATTCGGTCAATATTTTAACTAAGAAAATGACTCTTACGCCCCTAATGCAAAAAAGAAGAGACTGAAGAGTAGCAAGGGCAAATTCATCCAATAAATCACACACCCATCTAAACCGTCTCTTTTATTATAGAGTAAGAGATAGAAAAATATACTTTTATATCATATAGTTAATTCAACAAATAAAAAATTTGTACCATAAACAAAATTTTGGTATCCTCACTTTGATTAATGTCATTGTATATTTTAATACAAAAGTGTGGATAAAAGTTAACTTAGAAAACTGAGAAAAAATATATTCTCTCTTAAAACTATTTGATTATCTGTATTGAAAACAGAATTTGTAGATGATTTTTTATTAATCGACGTAAACATTATGTTTAATGTGATATATGATTGAATTAAAAAGTAATAAGAAATAGTTGTTTTTTCTTCTATGTTTACGACACTTAATTTCATATGTAAAAATTTCTTATAATGATTGACCAATACGTAATCTTTTTTAGACTTTAAGCCTCATAAATATATAAATATTGGAAAAGAAACACCAAAGTTGGGATATATATAACCCAAAAACAATTAAATGAAACTACATCCTCAAAATTAATTCAAATTTAAATAGACCTAAGTTTACTCTAACAATACACAGTTTTCTATCAAGTAACCCTAAAATTTCATCACATAACAATAAATCTTCCATAATAATCCAACTTTAGTTTCAAAAAAATTGTCAACTAAAATTAGACAATTTAGTCAATTGATGTTGATGAAGTGTCTGATTATGATCATCATTCTAATCTATTTTAGTATGAACTCCCTTTGCAACAAATTTTGGGAATTTTTTTTGAAAAAGTTGACCGAAAAAATCTCCACCTCTAAAAAGCTTTTGAAATTTAAGGTTTCGAATAACTAATAGCATGTTTATTTTACATATCGTCAAAGAATTAAATTGAAATCTGATCGAGTTGAATTGAATTCGTGCTTTAAATACATAAAATTATTACATCATAAAAATATAAGAATATAAATAAATATATAATAAATCAAATATTCATACATTTTTTCTTAAATTTCTCTTCAGAAAAAAAAAACAGTTAAGTAGAGGTGAAAGGGAAAAAGTTAGAAAGATAAATAATGTCATGTCATTATTTCAACAAAACATTATATGTTAAGTTAATATATTGAGTTACTCTCTATTTTACAATGAGTTACAATACTTTTTTTTGTTAAAAATATAGATTAAAAAGTACACTAAGAGGCATATCCCAAGTATATACACGCACTATAGTGGTAACCATAGAACTTGATAAACCATACATACACACTATACCGCAAACCAATTAGCAAAATGAACTAAACAACAATATACCACAATGTAGATACAACACATATATCATACCAGGGGAACCATAAAGAAATAACCAGATCAAGAAAAATTACCACTATGAAAAAACACAACACACATAACCTAATCATCAAACCTATTCAATCTACCACTTAGTTAATCATCTCAAATAATATACCAAGGTGTACCGCAATAAATAACACAAGTTAGCATAACCTCACAGATAAAGGACAATCTAAGAACCAAGAACTGAACGAACGACCTATACCACACAACCACCTAGCACGAGTGACCTCGCCAGAGACCCTAGGCAGTGGTTGAATTCGGGAGAAATAACCCTGTCCAGTTCAGTTCCGGCCACCAGAACATTTACTAAACTCAGATCTGGACAAACCTTTCACGACAATGTAGACACTACCGGCAAAATGCTCGGACCTCATGCAGCCATGTGATTTAGAAGTAGAGTGAGGATGCCATAGATGACAGTGATGAAGCGTGTCTCATCTAAGAAACCTCTCATCCCCAGCTCGGATCTGCTGCAAACAGCCCTAAAGGAGGACTGACAACCAAGCTCACAATAAATCAAGCAGACGACCAAGCTACATGAAGCTCCAAATCACCATTTTTCCTAGTGTTGCTCAAAGCTTTGAGAATGGGTGAAATCATGAAGCTATCTCTTAGTCTCACACGCATAGATGTTGATAAGGGAGCTCTCAAACTCTAAACGTCATCTAAAGCCACACCATAGAGATGAAACCGATGGAGCCAAGCACAGAGCTCACCGGAGACCAAGGCCAGACTCAGAGAAGACACAGAAATCTTGGCGGCTGACGACTATGGTTAGATGTGTGAAGTTTCTAGATAGAGAGAAGGCATTCTCACTCTAGAAATCTCAATATACTTTATGTTTTCTCATATAACTTCATAACATTTTTTAAAAATTAATATAAAACAAACCCTTATAACGTGAGATATAGAGTTATTATTTTTCATTCACAAATTGTAATATGAGTTAAGTATGCCTAATCAACCACTTTTCTCAAAAAATATATTTTGGAATAGTAGAAAAATAAAAATAAAAATATTTTCCAATAATTTCATATTATATTGACTTATATTTTAACATATTTTAGAAACATATCTCTTATGTTATTGATACCACAGTCTTACTTAATTCCAAGGATGGAACCAGGATTGTTTTTTAAGAGGTGCCTAAATTCTAGGTGTGGATGACAGTGTGATGGGAGAAAAGTTGGATTTCAATTATTAGGCTTTGAAGTTCCTTTAGTTTTAGGATGAATGATGAGAACGTCCTAAAATAAAGTCTGAGTAAAAATGACATACTAATTTAATATTATGTAAAAATAACCCATCTATCTTAACAAATTTCCTTTAAAACATATAATCCAAAAAAACCCTTCATCTTCTTTTTTGTGCACCATTCACCTCACTCTCTTGATTTATGTAACAATATGTTTAGGATAAGTAAACAAGTCAGTTATTCTCTATTGCGTTACAGATGAGCTTTAAAAATTTAATTAGAATGAATCTAATAGGAAAATCGTTAGTGTTTGTCCCATTTACTAAGTAAACTACTGGTAGTCTATGTAAAAACATATAACTTATATTTACAATAAGTTTACAATATTTTGAAAATAACATAAACAAAATCAAGAATAGAGATGACTTCTCTATGATTTTCTACGAATTTGTTGTATGTTGGACAATTTTCTTTTTCAAGTAGGTTGGACAAGTTTCAGTAAGATTAATCCAAAAGGAATATGTCGTGAAGGAAAATAAGAAATAAAAAGTGATTGTTTGTTTTAAAGCCAAAAAAGGACAGAGCAATGAATTAACACTTCACTTAATAACTATTTTTGCAGCTCAATCTTTAAAAGAGCATTTACTATTATTCCATTAATTTTATTTTACTTTCACTTTCTTGTATGGGCTTAGAATACTAGTGCAGTGGGCTTTTCAATATTAGACTTTAACTTTAACTTTTATAGAAATGAAATTATTCAAATAATTTTCAAATTTTAAATACAAGTTTGCCTATAACTTTTAAAAATCATCATATAGAGCATTTTTTACAAATAAAAAATAATATAGCAAATTTGATTAAATTAAACAGTTTTTCCTGTTTAGTTAGTTATTAGCTTACATTTTATTATTTATTATATTTAAATGTTCGATCCACCCTATTTTTCTCTCTATTTGTATCCATTAAACATCTATCTTTCACCTATTTAAATACGGACCATATTTTGAATTTATAGAGATAAAATATTTGGTTGTATTTAATAGAATATTAATAGATACTCTCTCTCCCCCCTCGAAACTACACTACTACAAAAATGGGATTAGATGAAGGGTAAAACCGATCATTATAACCTTATATTGATGGCTGACCGACTGTCATTTACCGGGCTGTCATCTTTAGTCATTCTAAAAATATCCATCATTATAAAGGAGAACAATGACGGAGAATCCTCGTCATCGTAGGTACCGTAAAAAGTAGATAAATGACGGAGAATTATCGTCATCTTAGTCGCCGTAAAAAGCATATAGATGATGGGGATTCCCCGTCATCATAGTTCAAGAAAAGAATTTTTTATTTATTTAATTAAAGAAAAGCTTGGCAAATAGAAGATGTTTTCCCTTTTAAAATTAATAAATTTTTTATCAAAAGATGTATAGAAAATTAGCCATCCCAAAGTTTCTTCTTCCAACTTTTCATCAACTAACAGAACCAATATTCTAACTCATTCTAATTTTCATTCAGTTTAATCTAGAATCATGGATCAAAATAATACTTTAGTTAAGTATATAATACAAAATCAAATTCATTACAAAATTGTAGTAAAATTGACAGGAAAATCATATAATTGAAACCTTTAAAAGCATCAAATTAGAAGTTGGTCATGATAGAGAAAATAATCATATTATACAATAGCAATAAAACAAAAATAATAATGATTATAATTTTAAAATATATATTTCAAAATGGAAAACATCTTAACATACAATTTTCTAACAATCCTTTCACAATAACTATCAACAACAATCAAGAATAAATCATCAGAGCTTTCTTCCACGTTTTTACACAATATACACCATTAGGGATGCAAACACATAATATGATTCTTTTCTTGAATTACATCAAAAGTATACCTTCCATATAATCAATAGCCAAAGAAAAACCTGAACTTTAAGAGATACACACAACTTCTAAATGAATTTAAATAAAATAGCTTATCGGAGGAAGAAAAATGTTTAGCATCACATCGAGGCAATATATACAGACAAATAAGTGAAAATATATTTATAACTAAAATCATTTATCATTAATATACAACCGATAATACTCACCTCACAACATGAAGAAAGCAGCCTTTCTGCCAAACCAGGTTTCTTGTTGGGAAACTGAAAGGAATAAATTTCAACATATCAAGGTTAGGATTGGACGCAAAAGCATTAGCATGTTAGAAACAAATGACCAAGACAAGTAATCTAGAAAAAGAAAATGATATGAAGATGGAAAGGGAACGGGAACGGGAAAAATATGCAAGAGCATGATGCTAATAATAGGAAGAAGAATTTTTCAATTCAGTTCTTTATATTGCAATTTTTCATAGAATTTTGCAATTCAGTTACTTGAAAGATTCCTTACATGCAAAAATCTAAACTATTTTTTTTTCTTCTTAGCTTATAGTTATGCAGAATTAAAAAGATCACTTACTTCTCTTTCTTTGCTTATAGTTATGCAGAATTAAAAAGATCGTTCACTTCTCTTGCATGTTCATGCAACCGCTAGCTATACATTACCTTTGACTTATATTATCCAAATAGGCAAATGCCATTGAAAAATAGAGGCTAAGAAAAAGTTGAGTTGAGTGCAAATATAATTAAGGAAAAAATCATACACACAAAGATGTTCTTGTTAGCTGTTAATGACCATATTCGAAACCATGTCTAAGCTTAAATGCAAAATGGATCCATCCATTCATGTCCAGCCTATGGATGCATGTTAATGGGGACCTATGGTATCCAGACATGCAGCATCATTCTAAGAAAGGTAGAGAAGTCATACAGGGACTTTACAGATAACCATACTTCTAAGTGCAAAAAGAATCAGCTAAAACAATACTTCATGAGATCATGGACATGTGAAGGATAAGAGCTTATCATCGACATGTTGGACCTACAGCAAGAAAGAATTATGTGGTTGTCACAAGGAAGGATAAGAGCTTCAGAGATGATATTCGGGGAAAAAATACAGGTTGGACTAAAATATGTTCAAACATAAAACCACCTAGCAGTTTGACAAGAAAAACTATATTATTATAACCAGTATTTTCAATTGCATGCATAGTTACAGGGGAAGCATCTCACCTTTCTAGATACTAGTTGCTTTCCCATGTCCACCCATCTATTTTTTGCTGCATAGGCACAACCAATTTTGAAAACTGCGGGATCCAATTTTTTCTGCACCGATATATGCATTTTTGAGCAGATGTTAGAGGAAAACCATAAGATACCATATATATAAAACATATTAATACTAATTCAGAAGGTGGAAAAGGCCTGATTTCGGTATGAAAACCTCAGGTCCCAGGTACCACCACAAATTTAGTTTAGACATAAATCACTATATTTGATCACACATAAGTTTTTGCAAGATTCATTAATATGCAATTCATTTAATTTTTAAAAGAAAAGAAGTAATCACCTGCAACTCTTCTTTTGGTATGCCCTTAGAGGGTATAGCTAAGAATAGTTGCACTTCTGGAGACCTAGCAGTGGCATAGGCCTTGCCCTCATCAGTAAGAACCCAGGTCTCCTTCTTAACTGCACATTTCAACAGTCACAGAGTAAGCAATTAATAATTTAAAAAGTCAAGGCCTGCAATCAACAATTTATCAACCAGCAAGCCAGAAGCATATAGAATAATACAGACAAAATGATAGAAAAATAATAAAACACAAAACTTAAATCTTTTGTTACTTTATCCTTGCATTTTCACACTATATCACTACAAACAAGGTAGCGATGTAGAACCATGGAAATGGACTAGCATGGAAAACCTATAAGTACCAGATGTTAGGTTAGAGACGTATGCTTGAACATTAAAAAAATAGAGGAGCAAAAACTGAGTGTCGATGAATACATGGGCAAACAATATAAACATGAGTCTTCATTCCCCCAAGCCCCAAAACAAACTGAGTTTAACTTTCTTGGAAAATAAGTATCTATTCATGAAGAAGTATACTTAGACGGCAATAGATGGGAAAATGTTAAAACTACTGAAAGTTCTCGCAAAGAATCTACATAGAATCTTTCATTGTTGAATTATTATACATATGTATAAGCACCAAGTCACTACCATGGAATCCCACATTGCCACCCTTATAAACTATTGATCGCAGAACCACTATAACAAATCGATGAAAATTCATCTCGTGTTCAACTGAATACCAGGGGTAACAACATATTTGTTTCAAATCCATCTTGAAACATCACATTCCCTTCACCATAAATTTTAGAAAGTAACTCAGGAAACTCACCAGCCATAACTCATAAGCAAATAGAAACCTAATTCTCAAAATCTTTCAAATCCAAATATTGAAAATGAGAGTTAGAGACAAAATAGAGGAATAAAGGAACCAATAGAGAAAACAATTGAAATAAACAAGGATAACCCGCAACTCGCATGTTTTCACGGGGAGCTACGTAAGCTTTAAGGCAGCATCAATGGGAGCTTCATGAGCTTCAAGTGAGAGAGAGAGATTGGGGAAGATTGACGACTTGACTTCAAAATTGAGGCCTTCATGTCCGAATTGAAGCTGACATTTGTGAGAAATTCTAGTTTCGATTGAGAGAGGGGGGAGAGGGAGAGATAAAGTAACCAGAGACAGTCACCGCTCTGTAAAATGAGAAGACAAAAGTGACAAAGTAAACCTAAAATTAGGTTTAGTTAGATTATATAGTGTGGCATTTTCATAAATAAAATGAACTTTAAGGTAAATAGTAAAAAAATTTACACCATAAAACAATGGCAGGTTTTTTTTTCACTGTCATTATTGACAGCCCAAAAATTAGTTATCATAGTAAAGAACATATTTATGACAGCTAATTTTTGAGTTGTCCTCTTACCCGAATTACCCCCACCCTACACTATTTTCCTTTGACAGATTTTAGAGAGTTGTAATTGTATCAAAGATATAATTATCATCTAAAGTCAAAATTGTAGTAGTGCTATTTGTAAGCTATACGTGTGTGTGTGCGCGCGCACCTATGTATGCATATATGACATCTAGCGTACCTAATATCTAAAGTATATCGCATACACATGATATCTATCTATCTATCTCTCCCTCAAGATCTCTCTCTCTCCCTCTCTCTTTCTATCTTAATAATGAATGGAATTAAATTGGAGATTTAGAGAGAGAAAGAATATCTATTGATATATTATGTTACCTATTAATATATGCATGTAAAAGTAAATGGTCGACTTTTTGGGTTGGATTTAAAAAAATATTCGACATTAAAAGATCGATGGTATGGGAAGGTTTATTGGGGTTTATAAATTTCTAAAAAATGATCATTAAATGTTATGTGAAATGGTATAATAGGATTAAAAGTAATTATAATATGTGTACCCATCAAATATAGCTATATTTGATGTTTTTGAAACTCATTGTCTTATTTTATATTAATTATCTATAATATAGTTACTCTTTTAGAAACCATAACTTCTACTTTAAATTCCCAAGTAGGGTGCCAATTTACATATAAAAATGATACTATTTAGACACCTTTCGATTTTAAATATAATTTTATCTAGAAATTTTAAAAATCATCATATATAGCACTTTTCTATAAATAACGACTAATCTTTCAAATTTGATTAAATTAAATAGTTTTTCTTATTTATGCAATTAATTACTAGTTTATCATTTTTATTATTACATGTAAATGTCTCGTCCTCCCTATTTTTCACTTTATATCTCTTAAAATCCCCTTTATCGCTCCCTGGATATCTCTCTATATCGCTACATCTCTCTCTTCAAATTTATTTCATTCATTATTCATACCATTAGCTTCAAACGACCAATCTGTTTAATCTTTAAAGAGAGAGATGCCAGATGCATGTTATATACTTTAGATGCCATGCATATATGTATACGTGAACACATGCATACTTATGTATATATATATATAACACATATTTTTATGGGTGTGTGTATTATTGTATTATATATCTATGCAAGATACTTTATATACATCCACATATATAATATAAAATAATATATATTTTTGTATGTTATTTATCTATATTATTTATAAAATGTAACATATATAACATATATTGTTTACAAATAGTTTAGAGATACAGATGGATAGAGGAGGGGAGAGAGAGATTTTAGGAGAGGGAGTGGAGATTTCAAAAGTTTTCAATCCTCAAAATGCTAAATGGTTTGTGGGTTTATGGGTTTTTCTACGTTTTTTTAAAATAATCATTAAATATTATATAGAATGGTATAATAAGAATAGAAGCATAATTTTTTACTTGGAATAGGCAGACCCATAAAAAGTTGCTATGCATGATGTTTGTTTAACTTAATAGTCTATTTTTGTATTAATTATTTATAATGTAGTTACTCCTGTAGAAAACTCATTTATATATTGCCGTATTGAGCATAAATTATCCAGTACTATTCAAAAATAGGGCAATGTTCTTATGAAAAATGACAAAAAGCCAACTTTTTCACTTAACCTGTAAAAATTGTAGAAAACTTTTTTTTTTCTGAAAAATGGCAGGAAATTTTTTTTTTTTCTGAAAATGGTTGAAGTAAACTATTTATTTACGAAAATTACATAAGCACTACTTTTACGCCTGTGTAATTCGTACTATCGGTTTTGCAAATAAAAAAGGTTTTTCAATCATTTTTACGGCCTGAGTTAAAAAGTTGATCAATTTTACAGCTCTCCAATATTCTTTCCAATATTCTTATATGAGGGAAAACTTATGGGTGACATAGCAGCCTATCTCTATAGTGTAGCTTTTAGTTCATATAAACTCTAAAATGCGTTTGTTATCTATATATTTTGGTCCCCGTAAATATATTTTTTTGGCTCCAACCCTGAAGATATCCCTTATATGTTGAGATATTTAGTTGAAAAGAATCTGAAGGCATCATATTTTCTATGAAACTAGAATAAAATGTCGACCAAATTCCTTACTGAGGAAAATAATATTCATTAATCACCAAAAGATAAACTACAACCACTAGCTAATGGTGACACAAGATTACAACCACTAAATAATGTCACATTGTAAAACATCCTGAGGAAATCCTCTAACAAAATAACTATAAATATGAAAACTTACAACTTAGATCATTGAACTACAAAAACCAGCACAAACAAGTTAGAAAGGATTTGCCAAAAACAAACCAACCCCACAATATACCAACCCAAATAGGGTTATCCGATTAGAGTGGGGTTGGAATTATCTTCGGCAAATGACCTGTTTTTTTTTAACAAACAGATTTCATTCCAAAGAAAATAAGGAGAAGACAATCAAGGAGGGCTTCTCCTGCCTCTTACAATCAATTTCTCCTTATCAATCAATCTAGAAATAGAAAAAGGTAAAGAAGTTGTATTAACAACCTATTTTGATCTTTGCTATAAGAAGTTATAGCATCAGCAATGGAATTTTTACACATATTAACCCGTGATAGATTACAACTGGAAAGATCAAAAGCCCGCTTGGCGTAAGTAAAAAAAGAGGACAGTTTTCAATCAGAGCAGACATTATTAATGAGCCAGATAACCACAGATTGTGCATCAGACTCAAAAGAGCAATTATTCCAATTACTAGAAGATGCCAAAGATAAAGCTTCAGAAATAGCAAGTAGTTCACCATGCTAGGTAGAGAAAGATGGACCAGATTTGGCAACAAAAGAAACCATAATGCCTTCAAAATCCCGAGCAATGACACAAATACCAGATAACTCCTTAGATGCATCAAAAGAAGCATCACGGTTGATCTTTACTGAGCCAAAAATATGAGGGGTCCAAGAAGATAGGGAAGCATCATGTATAACAGAACCACCAGAAACTTCACGAGCACCAGAAAAAACAGAGGGCATAAAAGAAATATCTCCTGAGTAATAAAGACAATTTCCTCAATATGTCTACCAGAACAAAAAGGCTCCTTAAGAGTTAGAGATGCAATGGTCTAGGACAGATTTTATTATGTTAGCAAGTACCTTAACAATAACTTTGTAAAGAAAATTACATAAGGCAATTGGTCTAAAGTGAGAGGGAAGCTCAGGGTGATCAATCATAGGGATAAGAGGAATAAAAGATTCACTAACAGACTTAGGCAGATAACAGCTTTCAAAAAAAATTTGGATAGTTTTAAACACATCTAAACAGAAAATGTCTGAATGCAATTGGTAAAATGAACCTAGAATGCCATCGGGAACCGGGGCTTTATCAGGACCAAGGCAAAAAACAACAGTTTTAACTTCGTCAATTGTGATATAAGCAGTTAGAAAAGTATTCTAGAAATCAGGAATGGAAGGAGAAATGTTATTGAGCACCCAAACTTCATCATAATTATCTTCAGTAGCAAAACAATTAGAAAAAATATTTCCTTGAAATGTTGCAGACATTAGTCTCACCCTCGTGCCAGATACCAAGGTTGTCCTTAAGTCTGAGAACTATATTAACAAGCCTTCTTTGTTGAAAAGATATGTAAAAGAAGATCTAAAATCAGAATCTGTATTATGAGAAGCTCTAAGCTGTAAAGAAGAGCTGAACCAAACAAAGGAGCTCCAAAAACAGCCCATAATAGCATGAAAAGAAGATTTTTTAGCAAAGAGACAAATTGGGCAGATAGAATCATAAATATTTTTCCTTCTAACAAGATTCTTCTTTACATGAATAAAATCATTAATAGCCCTCTAGATGAACAACTTGATTTTTTTAGGGATATTAAGATGCCATAAAGAATTCCAGAACTTACTATGAATAAGGAGAGAAGAAGAGCTAACACCCTTATCACCAGCCTTGTCATCATGCAAAGCATGATAGCAAGACCTAACTGTAAAGGATCCATCCTTACAAAATGGCCAAATAAACTTGTCCTCAGAAGAAGAAAAAGGAATATGAATAGACATAATCTCATTAACAATCCAAGGTGGAAATAGCTGATTGACCAAACTGAAGTTCCAACAATGACCATTAATTAAGTCTATAACATAAGTAACCCTCTCATTGCCAGGAGGAATAAGCTTCCTCCCACTAGGAAGCGAATAGTCATTCCAGATATTAATGGACACTCCATTACCAACTCTCCAAGCAATCTTCTTCCTTATGACCTCCTTACCCCACCAAAGGCTCTTCCAAGCCCACCAAGAGCTGCTCTTGATAGCTCTTCCATCCAAAAAATAGGAGTTGGGAAGTAGAGACTCATGAGAAGCCTAGAACAAATTGAATCAAGATTCTGAAGGATAGGACCAAGCCTACTTGCCAATCAAGGCAACATTGAAATCTTCAAAATCTCTAAAGCCAAGACCTCCACTACAATACTGCTAGTCAATTTATCCTTAGAGCGCCATCTTATACCAAATTGCTTCTCACTGTTAGACCACTAGAAGTTCATGACTATAGATTGTAAGTCATGACAAACTTTTTTGGGCAGCCTAAAAGTTCCCATAACATAAGATGGTAAAGCTTGAGCCACAACTTTCAAAAGTAACTCCTTATCACCCAAAGAGAGAAGATTACGCTTCCAAGAGGCAAATTTTTTAGACTTCTATCATGAAAGGAATCATATAAAGCTGTTTTAGAATGACACCAATGAAGAGGGAGACCTAAGTAGCAGTCCTTACTAGAAGATAAAGGCATCTGGAAAATGTTAGCAATATTCTCCTTTAAGTCAGGTCTAACACTAGGGCTAAACCAAGGATTACTCTTCTGAAGATTAACCTGCTGATAAGAAGCATGAAAATATTTGGAGATACAATTATTGAGATAATAATAGGATCCGACATTAGCAGTATTGATGAGAAGACTATCATCTGCAAAAAAAATAGATGAGACAATGGAGAACTAGCTCTCTTTAACCTTACAACCTTAACATTACCAACAGGAAAAACATGATCAATACATCTTGAGGGTGATTCAGCAACAAGGATGAAGAGATAGGGAGACAAAGTGTCTCCCGGTCTAACACCTCCACCAAGAGCAATATCAACACATGGATTACCATTAACAAGAATCTTATAGTTAACAGATGAGACATACCTCATAATCCAAGAAATAAACTTTGAATCAAAACCAAACTACTGAAGGAGATGCTTTAGAAAAATCCAATTAACTGTGTCAAACGCCTTAGCCATGTCTGGCTTGATAACCACAACTCATTTACCTCCCTTTTTCTTCTTTTTTAGATGATAAAAGATCTCCTGATGAATAAGGACATTTTCCTCAAAATGTCTACCAGAAACAAAGGCTCCTTGAGAGTTAGAGATACAACAATCCACGACAGATTTTAATGTGTTAGCCAGTACCTTAACAATAACTTTGTAAAGAAAATTACATAAGGCAATTGGTCTAAAGTGAGAGGGAAAGTCAGGGTGATTTATCTTGGGGATAAGAGTAATAAGAGATTCACTAACAGACTTAGGCAGACAACGACTTTCAAAAAAATTTTGGACAGCTTTAAACACATCTAAACAGATAATGTCCCAATACAATTGGTAAATGAACCTGGAGTGCAATCGGGACCCAGAGCTTTATCAGGACCAAGGCCAAAAACAACATTTTTAACTTCATCAATTGTATATCAGCAGTTAGAAAAACATTTAGAAATCAGGAATGGAAGGAGAAATGTGATTGAGCACCCAAACTTCATCATAATTATTTTCAGCAGCAAAACAATTAGAAAAATATTCCCTGGAAATGTTGCAGGCATTAGTCTCACCCTCATGTCAGATATTAAGGTTGTCCTTAAGTATGAGAACTCTATTAACAAGCCTTATGTGTTAAAAAGATATTTGAAAGAAGTTGGAGTTTTTATCACCACATTTCAACCAATGAATCTTAGCTCTCTGCTTCCAAAAAAGCTCTTCTTTCTGCCAAATGTTACTAATTTTATCCTTGATTAACTTATTAACAAGTCTATCAGAATCAGTATCATTAGAAATAAGAGCCAGATCAGACTTAAATTTTTGAAGCTCCAAGTTTGGGTTACCCCTAAGGTGATGACTCCAATTCCTCAAAGAATGCTTACAATATTTAAGCTTACTGATGAAATTTGCCATCCCAAGATTAGCACCATCCCCAGCCCAACCAAGTTTGACAGTCTCAATATAATCATGCTTAAGCTTCCATTTAGATTCATACATAAATCTCTTACTTCTAGTAGAGGGAAAATTAATGAGGGAGATGACCAACATATTATGGTCAGAACCAATATTATGAGGGATAAAGACTTCAGTATGATGGAACTTACTAAGAAAAGCTTCATTGATGAAAACCTTGTCAAGCTTTTCTTGAATAAAATCATCACGTGATCTTTCATTTCTCCAAGTAAAAAATTTTCCATTGGAATGTGCTTCAAAAATCTCACGACAATCAGCAAATGATCTAAAAATCTTAGCTCTATTAAAGTCAAAGTTACTGCCTCCTAACTTCTCATCGGGAGTAAGCATCTCATTAAAATCACCAACTAAAATCCAAGGAATAGAAGGACCAGAATTACTCTTACAAATGTCATCCAAATGCTGCCATCTCGAATTGTCATCCATGTTACCATAAACAAAAGTAGCCCTACCAACATCAAGAATAGAGAGATAAACCATATTGAGAGTTTTGTATAGAGAAAGAACAGAGAAAGGCTTATTCCAGCAAACTAAAATGCCCCCAGAAAGACCTAAAAGCCCCACAACATGCCAAAAATCAAATTTTAGATACTTTGCAATCCTCACATCATTTCTAGATTTAGCCTTAATTTCAAGTAAACAGATCAAATGGGGCTTATGAAGGACAAGAGCATCCTTCAGAACATAAATTATCAAGGTATTCCCCAGCCCTTGACAATTCTAGACAATGAGCTTCATTGATCCTTGGATGGCTTTTGAGGTAAAGCCATCACAACCTCATCATTAATAACCAAACTATCATGGTGAGAAGAGCCACCGGTGCTATCACGACCATCTAAATCTTCGCAACGATTTGCAGCAATAGCATCTTGAAGATTAACACCTTGAAACCATTTTTGATCGTTTATGTCTTTTACTTCCAGATAGATTTTTAGCCTCCTTACCTGCACTTTTAGGCCTACCTCTTCCCCTTCCTCCATTCTATACCTCCTTTTTATTCTTCATAATCTTAGTGAAAGCCTCCATATTATTAGAAATAAGGACAGAAACATAGCTGGAACCAGCAAGAAAAGCCTCAGGACTTAAAGCATGATTCAAGGTGGAAACATGGCCAGGAGATTGAGACTGATTGACTTCAGAATCACGAGCATTCCCATTTCTAATTCCTCCCTCAGAAAGATACTTTTCCTTAACAAAATTAGGAGTTCTTAGGTTGGCTTTAGATTTAAGCCAATCCCCCCCAAAAAAAAATAATCTTTAGCTCCAGAAGAACTTAGATATAAACGAGTATCATGACAAATGTTACCACACTGAAAACAAAAGAAATGCAACATTTCATACCTAATTTCAACCCAAATTGGGATCCGATATTTCCTCTTAACCCAAACACCAGCCTTGAAAGTAGAGTTGATATCAAAGATGATCCTAACTCTTACAAATCTAGCCAGAGGACCTTTAAGAGTATATTCACCAATGCTCATGACTTCCCCAACTTGAGCAGCAATCTTTTTCATAACTGGTTCAGTAATCCACTCAGGAGGGAGGTCTTGAAGTTGAATCCAACTGGGACATCAGTCGAAAGATATTTCAGAAGGTTGGGATTCAAAGACATATCCTTTAAGAATAAGAAGATTACCATTAGAACTCCACAGACCTTTGCCTTCAACTTTATCCTTCTCTTCTTACTACCAAACATAGAAAGGAAGATATTCTTATACAAAGTTTTGATATCCAAACCCTCCTCGATACCCCAATTTCTTCGAAGGACAGAAACCATGACAGAAGCATTGATAGTTCTATCTGCTATGACCTTTCCAACCATCCATAGATTATTCTCAGAGTTTTCATTCGCAATGACATCATCAAGATCCAAAAAAATTCCAGTGTCCATAAGCGAAAAGAAAAACAGGGTTTAAACGCAGGATAACGAGGAAAGAAACGAGGTAACAAGCAAGGAAAGAAGATGAGAAGAAGAAGCGAGAATAGGATAGAAGGAAAACAGAGCACCGAAACGAAAGAAGAAAAATGAAAAAAGAAGGCCCCTAATACTTCTTGGAGGGAAGGTTAGAATATAAGAAAATCAAGTGCAAACGACTTGTTTTCAACCCTTGCCATATTTGAGTCTGGAAATTTGTAGTTCGAAGAAATTACTATAGAAACAAGGAAACATCCTTCATAAACGAGGAAATTAAAACTATAGATCAAAACCTATGAAATAAAACTATCATAAAAAGAAAATTAAAAGTAATAAACTCAAAGTAACCTCACTAGAGAGAGAGATCAGAATGACCTCCCCAATAGACAAAATTTAAACAGTTGTCTATTGAAATATATTATAATTAAAACCATAATACACCAAATCAAAGAATCCAAAAATGACCATATTTGACTATGATAATTTTTCAGTTATATTCAATTTTAAATGTAAAAATAGACGATTATATAAGGTTGCTTTATTATAATTAAATACTTATGATTACATGAATAATGGGCTTTGATTTGCATTCGTAATAAAAAATAAATAAGGTAAGGAAAAGAACATAAAATTTTGTATCGTTATAAGAGGGAGCATTTTTTAATGAGAAATTCTAAAATGATCCAGACATGTTGTGACCTAAAATAAAATTGATTGAGACCTCCAAGACATCAGCATCCGCGATCAAAGTTGATGGGGCTTCAAAAAGTGATTTATCAAAGCATTTATTATAGGACTGAAATGAAAATGCATCCCTCACACTCGCAATTCATGGTTAAGTGTATCGAAAGATGTGAAGATTGCATTACTCAATCGTGTTATCTGGTGAAGTATTGTAGTTTGCTTTTTTTAGGAGTCTGTGGAATAATTGATGTTAAGTATATGATGTGACTTATTGTTCTTATCAGGTAAAAATTGGCATTGCAATATGAATATGTTCATAAATATTTAGAGTGTGTTATGGCCAAGAGTTTTGTGGAGTATAACAAGAGCTCCAAGTTAAGAAAACTGAGAGAATGTGAATTTAAAACATAGCGAAGACAAAGAAGACTTAGAGGAGAAAGTAAGATGAATTAAACATGCTTTCTTCTTATTGAGTAAAATTTTGTTTACAAAAGAGGAGAACAATCATTTATAAAGAGAAGGAATGACTCGAATTACAGCAAGGAGAAACAAGAAATTAATGGCTTGTTAAGAGAAGTTATAACTGATTATAACTAACCAAACTTCTTCTAATACTAGAAACACAACTATTTCTTATTTCTCCCCTGCAATCTGAAGTCTCTCTTCTTCCTCTAGCCTCCTCATTGTTAACTTCTTCTTAAGACGTTCAGAAAAACGAAGTGAGAGAGCCTTGGTTAGTATATGTGCAACCTAGTCTATAGCTGGAACATGGTTGACAATAATTTGCCTTGCTGCAACCTTTTCTCGAAGAAAATAGAGGTCTAGTTCCATGTGCTTTATTTGAGCATGAAGAAATGGATTCCCTGATGAGGTAACTGTGCTCAGATTATCACACCAAAGGATGGGAAGTGAAGTGGATTGAATTTGAAGCTCTTGAAGTAGAGATTGTAACCAAAATAATTCTACTACAGCATTAGCTAAGCTTCGAAATTCAGAATTTGTACTCGATCCGAAAACACATGTTGCTTCTTTGAGAAAATAGAGGTCCAGTCCCATGTGCTTTATTCGAGCATGAATAAATGGATTTGTTGATGAGGTAACTGTGCTCAGATTATCACACCAAAGGATGTGAGGTAAAGTGGATTGAATTTGAAGCTCTTGAAGTAGAGATTGTAACCAAAATAATTCTACTACAGCATTAGTTAAGCTTCAAAATTCAGCTTATGTACTCGATCTGGAAACCATATGTTGCTTGTTTGAACACCAGATAACAAGATTCTTTCCTAGGTAGATACAAAAATACACCTGTAGACCTTCGATCATCAGGATCATTAGCCCAATCAACATCACTAAAACCATTGATGTAATAGACGGATCGTGGCACACTCATGTCAACTTTCGTAGAGCATAACTTTTAACATGCGTGGAACCACGTGCCCCGTAAGATGTCAAATCGAAACTTATTCAGAGACCTATAGATGCAACATGGTTTAATCATGGCAGCCCAGTTTTGAGTCCAAAAAATAGACTGTGCAGCTTTAGAATTGCAATAATAGACGGATCGTGGCACGCGCATGTCAACTTCCGTATGGCATAACTTTTGACATGGGTGAAACCACGTGCCCTGTAAGATATCAAATTGAAGATAATTCAAAGACCTACGGGTGCAACAAGGTTTACCCATCACAGCCTAGTTTTGAGTCTAAAAATACGGACTGTGCAGCTTTAGAATTGCTGTAACAGACGAATCGTGGCACGTGCATGTCAACTTCCATATGGCATAACTTTTGACATGGGTGGAACCACGTGCCCCTTATGATATAAAGTCGAAGCTTATTCAGAGACCTACAGGTAAGATAGGGTGTACTCATCGCAGCCCAGTTTTGAGTCTAAAAAATATGGACTGTACAACTTTAGAATTGAAATAACAGACGGGTCGTGGCACGCGCATGTCAACTTTCGTAGGGCATCACTTTTAAGGTGTCTGAGGTCTTCACACTAAGTCCTTCTTCAAGAGTTTCTTTTAAATATCTAAGAATTATTTTCACATCCTTCGAGTGAGTGTCAAGAGATTTTTTCATAATTGGCAGACTTTATTTACACTAAAACATAGCTCAGGTCGAGTGATGGTTATGTATTGAAGAGCACCCAGAAACTAGACATCTTCAAACCACTTGTCATGGGGGTTGGCAAAGCTTTAGCATTATCCATATTTATTCTCAAAAGTCTTGGATATATTTCTTTCGAGACAAATGAAGGCATTCTCCTACTTCCTGAACTTCAATACCTAAGAAGTAGTGAAGTTTACCCAGATTTTTCAATGAAAAAGACTGATGAAGATGATCAATTAAACTCATCATTTATGTGTCACTATTACTGTTCACTATCATGTTATCCACATATACCAGTAAAAATGTTGTGGAAGTCTGTAATTCTTTTAAAGAGGGGCAGGTCTGCATTTGAAGAGTGGAATTTTAGATGTTTAAGATAAGTTTTTAACTTGTCAAACCAAGCTCTTGGAGCTTGTCATAACTCATATAAAGCCTTATGCAGTCTACATACAAGTTGTTGATTATTATTCCACTGTCTAAACCCAATTGGCTGCTCCATATAAACTTCGTCACTTAAAATGTCATTCAAAAAGGCATTATTCACATCAAGTTGGTTAATGGACCAATTTCTTTTTAAGGCATTACTGAGAATAACTCGGATAGTAGCTGGTTTTACAACTGGGTTGAAAGTTTCAGAAAAATCAAACCCGTGACTTTGAGAGTACTTAGTTCCTACTAACCTAGCTCTGTATCTAGAAACAGAACTATCTGGATTTTTCTTCAATTTGAACACCCATTTATATCCCACTATTTTCCTTTTTTGGCAAGGGTACTAAGGACCAAGTCTGGTTTTTCATGAGAGCCTCATACTCCTCTTCCATAGATTTTTTCCAGTGAAAATGTCCCCAAGCTTCTTCAAAACTTTCTGGTTCCTACAAACTAAGATCAACAGTGTACACTTTGGATTTAAAAATGCATTTTTTTATCTTTTTAGCATAGGATGCTAATTAGTTAAATGTGTTGGAGCTGATAAGTTAGAATTTTGATTATTAGGGTCAATCTCAACAGGAGTAAAAGAATACATTGGCTGAGGAGAAGAGAGAAAACAGATTTCGGTGTTTGAGTTCTAGAAGAATGATAAGATTACTCAACTGATCTAATATCAGTAGCTTGATCAGAATCTGGTTGAAGACCAGATTACAAGAAATTCACTCTAGTCATTTAGCTAGCCAACATCCTTTATATAGCCTTTTTTTTATCATTTTGAAAGCCTGGAATTTAAGGTAATAATAATGTTTAAATTGTGTATTTTTTTATGGTTTGTATAAGGCAAAATTAATTCTTGAAATACTAATTAACTCAATAACTTCAAATGCAGCATCTTTCTTAAGCGAACACCGCTAATCATAAAGAAACTTTCTATTCTCGTTGTAGTAAGTCACAATCATTCATTCACAAACGTGGAAAGAGTATTGTACGAGATTCACTGATTGCAAAATATACTTTAATTTCTTATTGATATTTAATACTTATATTTTCCCAGTAGAGGAACGCATATAGAGAATCGCCTAATTAGATTGAGCGACATGTATTCAGGGGTGGATCAATAAAGGGGTCAGACCGGCATATCCAACCACGTCCTCAAATCGTACTGAAATACTTGTAATTCATGAAAAAAATAGAATACATATGGTTAAGTTTGATGCTCCAATATATTCGAAAGATTTATGGGCTACCTTATCATAAAGAAACTTCAACAACACTACTTGAAGATATTGTTGTATGCACAATTCAACTAAAATGGGATGTATTGTATATTAAAAAAACAAAACAAAGTATATTTCACCGGAGTTCTTTTTCACACATTACCTTCATAAAATCTTTGTGTAAATTTTTAGTTAGTCATATTCTTTGTGTATTGGACATTCAAGAGTAAATATTGTAAAATAATATAATTATTTGAGCTTCCAATTCACTAACCTCCTATGCCTTTATTCTTATTGCTCATACATAATTTATGTCTATCTTTATCCCTATGTTACTTATATTGCGTATTCATATTCCGAAGTCTTTAAGCCTATAAACAATTGGTATAAGCCATGCAAAAATATAAGTAAAATAACATAGAAATCATCTCTCCTTTTATTCTTTCAAATTTTTGTTTTTTTTTATATTTGCAATACATGAAGTTTTTTCTTAACAATACCATAAAAAATTTATTACACCACTCAGCAGCCGTATTTCCAGGCCTAATAAAAAGTGACATCTATTCATGTTAAATATATGTTGAAACATATTTTGGAAATTAGTTTTAAAAATTTGTAAGACGTTTATACTAAAACAACTATTGAACATGACCATCAAACATATTTAGATGTTCAATTTATTAAAAAACAAGATAGTTTTGTTTATTTTCTAAAAAGACTTATTTTCAAACTAAAATATACTAGAGTGTGATTGGCATTATTTTTTACACTCCCAAAAGTGTTTTAGTCGACAAAAAAAAACACTTGAAGTAGTTTAAAGCACCTCGACTAGATCCCCTCCATGTAGTTTTCGAAAATCACGGTACAAGGTTTATACAACTATGTAAAATAAAAAATGATTCTCTATGAAACATTTACCGTCATGCTGAAGTGTGCTTAATGAAGAAATACTTCAAAAAATGGTGGTACTTTCTACTTTGAATGATTAACAAAAACAAAAAGGTATTGCTAGGAAACTACATAACGCAGGACCAAAGAGTTGAGTTGGTGAACTTTCAATTGTCAAACAATAATAAAGACTATCCCCCACCATCCTTGTTTCTTCCAAGTAAATATTAATAACTAAAGTAACGACTCTTTCAATCCCTTTCTAATTCCTTCATTGTCAAAATCTATACCTGCTCCCTCCCCACCCCCATATCTAGATCTTAGATAATCATACTCTAATTAAATAAGGTTGAAATATAAAATACATTATTGTACTTTGGTTAAACTATGACTATAACCTTATATTTTTTTTCTTCATATTTTTATACTCATATACTTTGATAAAACTACAGAAAATACACTTCCATTAAATATTTCATCAAAAATAACCTTAAAAGGCACTTGCTGCCTAACGTCCGTTAACAGTTATGTTAAAGGAAATTAGGTTAAGTTAATTTTTCTTACTTTTTTACTTTTACTTTGTATTTTCTTTTACTGTCCTAATTCGAGAATGCAGGGCAGGAGAAGAGCTACCGCGCAGCAGACAGAGGGAGGGTTTAGGTCAAAAAAATTTGCTAGATATAAGCTCAAAGTGGTCGAAATTTCTTGATTCTTCTATCAGATATGTACTTTATTTCATGGTTCATTGATTTCTAGTCTGGATTTGCTCGGTTTTGTTCTCTATTTCGACAATTTCTGTACTCTTCTATTTCGGCGATTTATGTTCTCTATTTCAAGGATGAATATATCATGGGTTTTTCTAGATTCGCTTGGTTTATGTGCTTTTATCTTGGGTGTGAACTTTATCTCTAGTCTTGATTTTGTTTTTGGACTCGGTCGGTTATGTACTCCATTTTGTTGTTTCGTATTTTTATACTCATATACTTTGATAAAACTGCAGAAAATACACTTCCATTAAATATTTCATAAAAATAACCTTAAAAGGCACGTGCTGCCTAACGTCCGTTAACAGTTATGTTAAAGGAAGTTAGGTTAAGTTAATTTTTCTTACTTTTTTACTTTTACTTTGTATTTTCTTTTACTGTCCTAATTCGAGAATGCAGGGCAGGTGAAGAGCTACCGCGCAGCAGACAGAGAGAGGGTTTAGGTCAAAATTTTTTGCTAGATATGAGCTCAAAGTGGTCGAAATTTCTTGATTCTTCTATCAGGTATGTACTTTATTTCACGGTTCATTGATTTCTAGTCTGGATTTGCTCAATTTTGTTCTCTATTTCGACAATTTCTGTACTCTTCTATTTCGGCGATTTATGTTCTCTATTTCGAGGATGAATATATCATGGGCTTTTCTAGATTCGCTTGGTTTATGTGCTTTTATCTTGGGTGTGAACTTTATCTCTGGTCTTGATTTTGTTTTTGGACTCGGTCGGTTATGTACTCCATTTTGTTGTTTCGTATTATTTATTTATTTTTTTATTGAAAAACAATATTGATTTACAGTTGGTTGGACATAGAATTGATCTGTAATGTTGTACATCATTATCTGCTTACCTACTGTAATGGTTATTCAAACTGAAAAGTTAAATTAGAATATTCAGTTATCATCATCTACATCAGGTTGTGATGCTAAGTTTCTTAATATGTATTATTATTTCAGTAATTCTATAATGTTTTTTTATCATGTATGACCAATTCCTCAGAAGTTTATGTAGTAAAATATTTTCACTGGAGCAACTAACATGTTGCTCCATTGGTTTTGATACTTCAGTGTAAATAAAAGAACTGGTTTATGAAAACTATTGACTAGTTACAAAGTACTTAACCTATTTGTGTACGTACAGGCTCTTGTTGATACTCTTGATATCAATGACTTTTACAGATTCAAGCTTATGTTGACCAATATCAAGATCAGCGATATAAAAACATGTTTCTTTGAACTTTGAAGTTGTTTCATGTTTTTATTTTGGGGTCCTTATTGCGTATTCTGATCATACTAATGGATGACATTCATTTCATTCAGAGGGCTGGTTTGATAAGGCAAGAGCTTGCGAAGTTGAAAAAAACTAGCTTTTGAGTATTATTCTATCTTGAATCTAAATTTTGTTAAGGATCGTATTGTTTTTATGTAGTTGTGAATTGGATATTTATATCATTCTTGCTTTCAAATCAACTAAGAGTTATATATTATTTTACCACTGAAAATTTATGAATTTATGTATAGGATGCTGAGTATTTTATGAATTTATGTATGAGATGCTGGCTATTTTGGTTGAATTTAAATATTTTATGAATTTATGTGATGATGAATATATGAAAGCTATTTTTATGTGAATCAGATTTTTTTGGGATGCAGTTTTTTTAGATGTGGGGAAAATTTTCATTTTAAAATGGGAAATTTCAAAATGAAGTAGATTTTTCAAAAATGAAGCATATTTTTTAAAAAATGAAGCGAATTTCATTACAGTATGAATGGAGCAGATTTTTAAACCAAACAAATTTCATTAAAAGAAAGTAAAAAAAACAGATTGAAAAGTATGTCGAAAGTGAAAATAAGGACTTAAAAATAAAGGGAAGAAGAGAGTTATTTAAAGTGGCAAAGTAATGTAGGTAAATGGAGGAAAATAATGAAGGAAATGAATGGAGTTAATTTTATGATAAATTTAACCAAAAAAACGTTACTGATGATATATTTTATAATTTAATCAAAGTACATTAATATAAAAACATAAAAAATTTAAAAATATAATTTACGCAGTGATATATTTGACATATCAACCATTAAATAATGTAATTTCTTTCATTATCTTAATATTAAAAAATGTCACTTCACCACTCGACTTTATGTTTAATTCATCATAAAATTAATCAGCATCTTATTGACTGATTAAATAAATATTAATGAGAGAGTGGGAATGGAAGAAACATATAACAACAAGCAGGCCAGCGATAAGGTGAGAAGACCTCCAAATTTAAATCACCTTCTTCGTCCATCTTCTTCAGTAAGATCTCCACAAAAACCAAACAGGGACTCTCAGATTCTACTTTCCCAAGAAATAAGCTTTCTGGGAAAATAAAAGGGCGGCCACACCAGTACACCACCAATTACCATGGACAGATTGGTTAAGCCAGACGTGACAGAAATAGAGCTAGCTTTCAAGCGAGGTAAAAAATGCAGCACTAGCTTCAGGCTTAACAACCTAATGCACACCATGTCTGTGGCTGTGAGCATTTCAACCTCAAATCCATCTGTCTTCTTCATTAACAAACCTTTCTCTGTTATCCCACCTCTCTCTTCCTGCTCATACACACTATTTTCTCAGCCATCTGATCAGCCCCCTTTCAGTACCACTCCCGACGTCATCACAGTCCGATCCTCCATGCTCCCAATCGGCAAAGCTTATTCAGATGATCTTCGGACTCTGTTCTCCAAACCAGGAGCCCAAATTTTCAAGGACGCCTCCATAATCATCTCCTTCATCGGTCCCGAATTTGTTGAATTCCACATTTCCCAACAATCCGATGACGTAGAATCAAGTTTCCTTCTAAGCAAGGCCATCTCTGGATGTTCTAAATCTCAGCTTACAAAGCTTCTGATACCTGCTATTTCCTCTGGAAAATTGGAATTCGTTTCAGCTCTGATTGATGCGGGTGCCGATGTTAATGGAAAAGATTCAACCGGACTGTCTATGTTATCGGCGGCAGTTCGAGCTGGAAACGTCGACGTCGTCAAGGCTCTGATTGCTTCAGGTTGTGCAATCGATCATCTCGTCGACTTCCTCTTGCACTTCGCGGCGGATATGAACCGTGTCGACTTAATTCAGCTCCTGCGCTCGAGTTTCAAAGACATCGATGTAAATTCCGTCGATTCACACGGTCGGACTCCAATTCACGTCGCTGCTGTTCTAGGGCACGTCGAAGCGATCCAGTTTTGTGTTTCGATTGGTGGGAACCCTGAGGCTACGGATAGTAATAGGTGGACTCCGCTGCATTGTGCTGCTGCTGAGGGTCAATTGGAGGCCACCAGGTGTTTGTTAAATTGCTCCAATGTAAAATACGTTGTGAATAGCGATGGGAAGACGGCTTTTGCTCTTGCCGCCGAGAATGGGCACTCACATCTGTTTGATTTGCTGTATTTGGGGGATATGTTGCACAGAGCTGCTAGAGTAGATGATGTTCATGGGCTAAAGCATTGTTTGGTAGAAGGGGCAAAAACGAATGGGAAAGACCAGAATGGGTGGACACCTCTGCACAGAGCTGCGTTCAAAGGAAAAATTGAATGTGTAAAGCTGTTGCTTGAATATGGAGCTCAAGTTGATGTAGTTGATGATAGTGGGTACACACCATTGCATTGTGCAGTTGAGGCAGGTCGTTTAGAGGTTGCCTTGTTGTTGGTTGCTCATGGAGCTAAAGCTAATTTGAAGAGTTTCAAAGGTTTGGTTCCACTGAAGTTGGGGAGTTTTAAGAATCATCCTTCCTTAGTTTCTCCTCTGTATCATCAGCAAGAACGAGCTTGAACAAAATATGCCTCTTTATCCATTTGTTTAGTGTAAATGGTGGCTGGTGGGGAATGGTTTAGAGAGAGAGAGAGAGAGAGAGAGAAATAGATTGTTGTTTTCTTGTATTCAAGCTGTATATAACATTTGAATGTACCAAAACAATCAATGGTTCTTCATTCTTGATTCCACTTTTTGTTACACTATAAAGGATCTGAGAAATTTGTCTCTCCTTCTAGTTGTTTTTTTCCCTTCTACTTTTGATAGGAACTTTCTGATTTTAGTTTTCAAAACCAATTATGCTAAATGTGTGGTCTTATTTTAACAAATTTGAAAAGAAAACTGTGTTTAAACAAGTGGTCAGCAATTTATACGAAACACTTGCAGCATTCTATAGGTAAACAAATCATCATCTTTAAGGTTTCTGATTTATTAATTCTTGAGTGTGTATTTGTAGAAATAAGATCGTAGTTTAATGTAGAAGCATAAATGGTGGGTATGGTACTTCACTTGCTCCTTGGATTCTAGATTTACCATGATTACTTGCCATGAAATTGCTCATTTTCCTTCCTTGACTGGCATTTGACCTTTTCAAAGGGCTCGACTTTTGAATGCTGTGTGTGTTTTGTTGCTGATATCTGCTTCTAATCATTTCCCATTTTGAGATAACGTATGCATCCTGAGGACATTTGCTAAACATGTTTGGCATTGACATCATGAATATCACATGATGAAATTTGCATACTCCCAGTCAATAGCATTATACATAATGGGGTGTGGGCTTGCCTATTCTTGACGGTTATATCCTAGCTGATTTGAGGAGAATAATTTTGTCACATCCACTGCTAAATTTCACAGATGTGACTTTTGAAATCAACATCTGATGGCAAAATCAATGTTGGTAGCACTTATAGAGCAATCACTTATCGCAGAAAAGTCGTGAGTTGGAAAATACTAGTATGGTTCCCTATCTCTATCCCATAGTGCAGCTTCATTACATGGCTAGCTTTTCATAATATAATGTTGCAAAATGATTTCTAGAGTTAGAATGAGTTGTGCTTTATGTACCGATGACCTGGAAACTACATGAACATATGTTTTCACCTGGAAGCTTGCTACAAAAAAAATTGAAGTTTATTATAAATATTATAATAATTAACTCAACAATTATGGTAAATTGTACAAAAATAAATTATAAATATTTTATGTCAATGTCTATTAGCTGATTACTAGCTGATATCGCATTTTTACTCATTTTAGTGTAAAAATCTGTTCATTTTATTCTGGTAATATCTTTTTTTTTAACTGGCAAGAGAGCCATAAACTACTCATAAAGCAAAATGTTGATTACAATAGGGGGAACCAACTCCCTCCAAACAACAGTATCAGTAATCGAAAGACCCAGGCGAGCAAGCCTATGAGCTGCCTCGTTAAAAACACGATGGATATGAGAGAAGAGAGGTCTAAAATCGGAAGGGAGTTGAGCTTTACAATTGACAAGAATAAGACCCAATTCCGATGCAATATCTCTATTGGAGTTGAGAGCATTAATAACACACAAGGAGTCAGACTCGATGAGATTAGGAAGGACGTTCCACTGTTTAGCAAGGGAGATGCCTTCAAGGATAGCTAAAGCTTCAACAAGAGTTGGAGGATTACCTTCAATTTTCTTAGAAAAAGCACCTCTAACCTGGCCGTGGCTGTCTCTGAAGATACCACCTAAAGCATAAAAACCATTGCCCTTGGCACCTTCAGTATTGAGCTTGATGCATCCGTTGGGAGGTCTCAACCAAGAATGCACAGATTGCCGAGGAGGGAGAGGCTGACTAGTCAAGCCATTAGCTACATTGAACTCCTTGATGAAATCTTCCACCCAAGGAACAAAGTCAACGTCCTGGAGGGGCTGTATCCCATACAAAATACTATTTCTCCAATTCGTATTTTCCAGCATAAAGCTCCTGATTTTGTAAGGGAGTAAATGCTGAGAGGGAGGAGCAATGCAATAGAGATGTCCAGTATTAACCAAGATTGGCAGGTTTTCAAAGCAAAAGACAAAATCTTGGCCGTCTCCCAAATCTTATGGTTGCTATGCAGAAAAATAAAGCGTCGAAAGTAGAGTCAAAACTTCGACAAAGAGGGCAGCAAGCATCATCACCAATTTTCCAATTAAACAGGTTCTTTTTAGCCGAAATAATATCTAAAGAGGCCCCTTACATGAAGATTTTGATTTTGTTAGGGAGCTTGAGGTTCCATAATTATTTTCCACCAATTGAAAATTCCAGACCCCTCAGAGGAGGTGCTGGCATCAAGAAGAATCAGCTGGTAGCCGCTTCTAACTGAGCAAATCCCATTTTTTTGTCAAAATTCCAACAGATGGAGTCCTCGGCGCCTTTGCTGACAATCGGGATGGACAACGCAAGACTAGCATCTTCGGGGGACGGTAATATTGATAAAGTCCTTGTTTCATTATCTATCTTGGATTAAGGATGAGACTTTCAGATCAGGATCTCCAACTGATGGGGTGATCGGTCTGAAGGTGGTTAGCTGAGGAAGTCAGGGGTCTTTGAAGACTATAACGAAATTCCCATTACCAATCTGCCAACGCATGCCTCTACGAAAGAGATCTCTCCCCCATAAGATGCTGCGCCAAATAAAAAAGCAATTTGGTTTGATATAACAATTCAGGAAAATTTAGGAAGGGGAGTATTTTGCGTTGAGGGCACAACTGAGAAGGCTGTTAGTGCCACGGACAAGCCTCCAACTTTATTTGACTAGGAATGCTTGATTAAAGACTTCAAGAGTTCTGAACCCTCCTAATGATTTAGGCTTACAAAGACTGTCCTAGGCAAGCCAGTGAAGTTTCCTTTTTTTGGGGTGATGATCCCACCAAAATTTGGCCATCTCTGAGTTAAGGTCATTGCAAAAGGACTTGGAGAGGTGAAAGACGTCCATGGCGTATGTAGGAAGTGCTTGGACCACTACTTTCATCAGAACCTCCTTACCTCCAATAGAGAAATGCTTCTCCCTCCAATTACCCAAGTGAGATCTGACCTTTGAGGATATCGAATCGAAAAGCTGCTTTTGTTTGCCCCAGTGATGGAAGGAAGGTCTAAGTATCTCCAATGATAGTTCGGCATTTTCATGCCCATGAAATCAGCGAAGTCTTTCATACAATTGATGGGGGTGTTTGGGGAGAAAGTTATCACTGATCTATCTAAATTGGTTTTTTGCCCTGGAGCCTGAGAATAAGAGGACAGGATTTTTTGGATGGTCTGGCAGTTCTTGGTATCGGCTTTCATAAATATCATACTGTCGTCTGCAAAGAATAAGTAGGAGATGGAGGGACCGTTTCTGCAAAGGTGGGGGGCACTGGCATCTTGAAGGAGAGCTGAAAAGCCCTCTGCCACTAGGAGGAAGAGGTAGGCAGATAGGGGATCTCCCTGTCTCATACCCCGTTGAGACTTAATACTACCAATAATTGATCCATTAACAACAAAATAATAGGACACTGAAGAAATGCACCTGAGAATCAGATTTATCCATTGATCCAGGAATCCCATTTTCTTCAACAAAGCCCTTAAAAACCCCCATTCCTCTATGTCGAAGGCCTTCCTCATATCAAGCTTCATATTTGAGAACCAAGACTTCCCAGATCTTTTCCTGTTCATGGAGTGAATCATTTCGAATGCCAGAATTATATTGTCGATTGTTAGCCTACCCATAAGAAAAGCTCTCTAAGATTCACAGATAATATTGGGGAGGAAGCTTTTCATCATGTTAGTTATTGCATTGGATATCATTATGTAGATAACTGTACAGAGACTGATAGGCCTAAAGCTATTCACAGATTCAAGATTTTGAATTTTTAGGATAAGAACAATGAGAGTTTTATTAATCGAGTCTAAATCAGCACCATTTTTCAGACAATCCAGACAAATCTCAGTAGCATATTTTCCTACCACATGCCAGAATTTTTGGAAAAATAAGGCAGGGAAACCATCGATACCTGGGCTTTTCATCGGATGCATGCACCAAACGGTGTCTTTTATTTCCAGTTCTATGAATGGTTTTGAGATTCTGTTATGAATACAACGAGTAACGACCTCCCAGTCATTCAAGTATGGGCATTTAGATGTAAACAGCTCTCTGAGATAGGATTGGATTAAATCTCTAATCCCTTCGGAAGAGTCCTGCCATGTCCCGTTTGAGTCCCTTAGCCCCTTAATCGTGTTCCTCATTTTCTTCTCAAAAGCTCTAACATGGAAGAATAAAGTGTTTTTATCTACCGCCTTTAGCCAATCGGCTCTGGATCGTCGTTTCTAAAATAACTTCTCTTGGTTTTCAAGCTCCATGATTTCATATTAGAGATGCTTGCTTTCTTCCCTGTTTGTGTCTTTAATCGCTGCCTCAATACAGAGATTTATTCGTTGCCGACATACATGAAGCTTTTTGGCTATGGAGCTGAATTTTTCTTCACCCCAAGAACGAAGAGAGAACATGCAACTATGGATTTTGGGGAAGTTCAAATTAACTCCATTTCTCCCTTTCCAGGCTTGAAGGAAAATGCCCTTCTCTCTATCCAGATGAACTAAAATTTCCATGTGGTTAGATGATAGGAAGCCCAAGGCTTCGGACTAGGCCCATGGGAAGAGGGATTTACCTGCCTCAGAGATGAAATTGATAAAACCCTCCGCGTCCCTGTTATTTATCCAAGTAATTCTTGGGCCTTTGCTATGGATTTCTTCAAGGGAGCAAAAGTGTATGGAGTTAAGGAAATAATTCATTTCGGGCTCACTCCTTTGAATCCTCCCCACTTTATCAGTTAGACTCCAAATTCCGTTAAAGTCCGCGCAAACGATTCACGACCCATGATAGTTTTTGCCTAACCGATTCAAAAGTTTCCAAGAATGGCTTCTCAAAGAAGCTTGAGGGTTCATGTAGAAGCCTGTAATCATCCAATGTGAGTCATTGTCCATCGAGACAAAACTAACAATATGCCCCACAGAGAATGAACGAATTCTTAAGTTGATGTCTTTGCTCCAGAAGAGAGCCAAGCCGCCTTTGAGCCCGATCCCGCCCATCCCGAAAGCCTAACTCTCTTCTAAGGCTTTCTGTGTCTGACTCAATTAATTTTGTCTCAATGATGAAGACTATATATGGGTAATTGCTTTGAACAAGTTTTTCCAAGCTTAGAATGATTGCGATTTACCCATCCCACGAGCATTCCAACTTAGGATTTTCATTACGCACATCGGGCTCGGTCCTCGGTGCCCTTTGTGTGGGATGATTCATCCAAGTAAAAGTCATCACTTCTTATTTTTTCTAGGTTGGGTTCCCTGGGCAATCTGACTTTCTTTTTGTTTGGCTCAATTGCACATCGAGCCTTTCTGAGATCACCATTGTGTCGCGATGGGTTTATACAATTCTTTTTCCTGGCCCATTTCTTCAGCCATTTCCCCTCTAAAGTGGTTTTAGCGTCTTCCACCATGTCCATGGGCCTCTTCCCTCTGTCACTTTCCCATAGGTCCGTTATGGCCAGCTCATCTACTTACCCCTTATTGTCTTTTCCCACCCCTGCCCAGAATGAATCCATAAACCCCTTTTCCTGGTGTTTGTATCTTCCCCATAAGTACCTACATCAGAGAATGACTCAGGCTGACAACCTTATCATAAATGGATATCTGACGGAGTACAAAAGCATCTGCGTCAGACAGGATCCATTTCACGACCACGTGTGAAGAATGAGGATTTTTCAGGAAGCTGACATTGACGGGAAAGGGTGGTGTCGCGGGGTATCGCCGTCACCTCCAAACGTTCATCTCCTCAGACAAATGTGGGGAACCAGAGGAGGGATAGACTCACTTCTTAGCAGGCGAGAGAGAAGGCACGACATTCCTTTTCGGAGTTAGAGAAACCTCAGCAATAGGGGCTGGGACATCAGGAACGTGGGCAGGGAGATCAGGAACAGGGTGAGTAACATCTCCTGAAACAGTACCAAACGAGCTTCAAGGCTCCCATAAATAGATGATCAGCACCTCAAGAGCGGGGATCAGCACCTTAAGAATGGGAAAGAGCATCAGAGCGGGAAAAAGGTGACTAGTTAACGGAAACTGACGGACGGGGGACCCATGCCTTCAAGAACGGGAAAAGATTAAGAAGACCCACTCCTCCGAAAAAAGGATGCTGAGACTCGAAAAACTGCCTTGAACAGGTAAGGCACGCTCTCTGAATTGTGCAAGAGCATGAAGATGAGGATCAAATGAAAGGGATCCAAAATGACACTCAAGTGGCATGATTGATTAGGTAGTTGAATGACTCAGGCGAGACATGATGGCAGACCACCAAGTGACTACGATTAACTGGCTCGAATTACAAGAAATCACCAAGTGGGTATAACTGATTGGTAACTGAGTGAGACAGATAGAAATGACAAATAAGGAATGGAAATAAGGTCATACTTGACAGGGACATCTTCTCCATTTTATTATTATTATTCTAATTAATTCATGTAAATTCAGAAGTCTATATAAATGCTCATGTATTAAGTGAAACTCATACATTAAGCACAACTCAAGCATATATAACTCAGAGCATTTACTCCTCACAACATCTTACTCTTAGACTCTCTATCTCTCATTAATACTCATATAAGTCTACCTTATCAATACTTTTCCCTTTAAATCTTTCATTAGCGAAAAGTCCTTTACAAATATCATAATTCAATTATAAAAGGATTACAAAAGAGGATAACGCGAAAAAAATGGGACCTAAATTATTGTAGTGTACATTAAAATTTAATTTTGTAACACAACAAATATTTATATAAAGAGCCAAAATGTACAAAGGGGATGTAGCTCAAATGGTAGAGCGCTCGCTTTGCATGCGAGAGGTACAGGGTTCGATCCCCTGCATCTCCATTGACACTTTTGTTTTTGTCAAAGCTTCATGACATCATCGTCTTATCTATTTCACTGGAAGTCTTTTTCCGCCAATTTTTCTTTGTTTCCCTTGGCTCTTAGACGAGACCAATGGCGGTGCCTCTCTTCAACCTCGCTCCCAATCTTACAGTTTCAAGGCTCTGTTTTGGTTCGAGTTCAATTTCAATCCTTTGTTTTTTCAAAATATCTTCGTTCCTCTAAACGTCTAATCATTTTAATTATGACGTGCTTAAACCTTCTTATCTTTTTCCTCAGGAACGATGACCTTCGGCGAGCAAAACTCGCTTCCTGAATCCTTTCGCCTCCTCGACCATGCTTTCGATGCCGGCATTAACTTTTTTGACTCTGCAGAAATGTGTAGTAACTCTCTTTTCCTCTATAATATCTGTTTCGATTTCCTATATTTTGCTTCTCTTCCAATCATTCAACTTCTGGTGGTTCATATTCGAAATTCTATACGTTATACATGGAAACTACAGGTATCCGGTTCCTCAGCGGCCGGAGACTCAGGGAAGGAGCGAGGAGTATCTTGGCCGTTGGATTAGAGACCGGAAGATTTCTCGCCATCGTGTTGTTTTAGCCACCAAGGTTTGATCTCTCAATTCACTTCGCAATGTGATTTTAATTAAAATGCGCTGTGTTATTGGTACGAGTCAAGTTTAACTTTTATGTCTTGGAAGAAAAATCGCTGGCAACGTACTTCCAAGCTAAGTTCTAATGTGGAGCTTTGTGTTAGTCTTCCTTATGCGCTTGAAATGTGGTTACTTTGTTAGTGGGTGTGATGCAGGTTGCTGGTCCATCTGGGAAAATGACTTGGATTCGAGGTGGGCCAAAGTGTTTGGATGATTGGAATATCACAGAGGCCATTGATAGCAGGTTGATCATGTTTCCGTATCACATATGTTTAAAACATGGGGAATGATAAGTCCAATTTTGTCAGTGGTCACATGTAACAGTACAGTAATAATATATATTTTTTTTGGTAAGTCAGTAATAATATATATGTAAGAAACTTCTGCATTCCTGCTCTCTCTCTCTCTCTCTCTCTCTCTCTCTCTCTCTCTCTCTCTCTCTCTCTCTCCTATGTTGGAATTAAGTTATTGACATCCAATGTTGTTCAAATTAGTTATTGAATCGATGCCCACATCCAGTAAGGTCTGATAATTGAATCTCATACTCATGTAGTCAACATAATCCTGCAATTATTGCTTTTATGCTGAAGTCTTCACTAGTCGTTGACCAGTGTCACCAGCCCAATCAAGAACTTATTGGCATCAATGTCAGTGTCTTCAGATTTTCAAAGTTCATCAATAGAAGTTCTAACATTTTGTTGTAGACTTTGTCATTACTATAGAATTGCACTTGGTTTTGTACAACAGCATCACATAGTCAAACACATTTTTTGGGCGGTAAAATTACTAGGATTGAATGGTAGAAGTGTTCTGTTATTTTATAGCTCTCTGACGTGCTATTTGTCAATTGGTGCAGCTTAAAACGAATGCAAACAGATTACATTGATCTTTATCAAGTCCATTGGCCTGATCGGTTTGTATGTCAATGCTGCCTTGCCTTGTTTAATACTTATGAATTCTGATGATGCTGAAACCTCGGCTTTTTGAGGAGAGATGTTAAGAAGAAATATCCACTATTTGCTTGATTTTTCTTTACCAGAACACAGTATAGTGCATACTGCTCCTAAATTGGTTGTTTTTGCAGCTATGTTCCAATGTTTGGAGAAACTGATTATGATCCAGTTCGACAGTATTCGTCAGTGCCTATAGAAGAGCAACTTGATGCTCTTAGCAAAGCTATTGAGGCTGGTAAGGTAAGTGGTATTATGCTCTTACCTATTGACGTTGCTAAGCTATTGAGGAATCTGTTGCTTTAATCAGTGTTTTTCTAATTGTAATCCCAAGGTAAGTCTTTTTGGTTTTTCTTCTGTAGATTAGATATATCGGTCTTAGTAACGAAACACCTTATGGTGTCATGAAATTTGTTCAGACAGCTGAAAGGTTCACCAGCCTTAATATTGTCTCTTTGCAGGTATCATGACTTATTCTTTGTTCCCCCTTTCTTCCTTATCTTTCGCTTTATGTGTTTGTGGTTTTTAGTTACTTTTGTCATTTTGAAGAACTCATACAGCTTGCTCTGTCGAAGTTTTGATTATGGACCGGCTGAATGCTGTCATCATGAGAGGTTACTCCCTTTTGATCTTTTGATGATGAGAGTTATATACCTGCATTTGAGTGAGTTTATTTATAGTTTTTCACTGCTAGATGTAGACTTTTTGTCATCTACAAAATGGTGTGTGCGAGTTTCCAAATGAAACTGAGGTTGTATCGAATAGTTTTAGCAGCCAGAGATCATAATGTTTTTATATATGCATAGTTAAGTTAATCATTCTGAACTGTGATAGGCATTCGAATCATTCAAGTCATTGGGTTTCAAGATTATGTTCTCTGGGGCCAAAAGAAAAGCTTTTATATGTGAGCCCAATATTTTATTCCTAGAAAGTGCTTCAATGAAGGGAAATACAATGAAGAAGACTTTTAGTAAGTTTTTTGCCCTTAGGATTTGGATGAGTTCACATTTGTAAGATCTTTAGTGCAACTTTGGTTCAATGTTATTTCTTATAAAACTTAGCTGCCTCTTAAATGAGTGTTCAAGTGAGCGAGTTTGCTAATTTATTCTGATTTCACATTTAGTTTTAGTCACTTTCATGATCTGTTGATATTATTTTCCCAACATAAATTGTATCCCCTAATGTTTATCACCTTCTTGTACACCGGACCTCTTCCAGGATCAGCTTATTGGCTTACAGTCCCCTGGCAATGGGTATTCTTTCTGGGAAATATCTATCACCTAATGGGGGTCCTGCAGATGCTCGGTTAAATCTTTATAGAGGTCACATAATATCAAGGAAATACTTGTAAATTAGTGGTTAACTTTTCTCACCTGGACTGAAATATTCTAATCGTTCTTAGGGAAATATGTAGAAGGGGAATCAAGATACAACCTGTCAAATAGCATCATAAAAGCAGCTACTGCGGTATGCCAATCTCCTCAGTTTTTAACTTTGATGTCTGTGATGAGTTAACTAAGGGGTAACAGTACAAGGAGATGGGAACTCTAGAAGATAACCTATTTAGGAAGTCTAATTAGGAAACAAAGTCATAACCATTTTTGAAAATTTTCTAAGTTCAATCTACTCTCTTCCTATCTGTTTGCAGGAGTACCTTGGTGTTGCCGAGAAATATGGTCTTCATCCAGTATCTCTTGCTATAGGTTCGTTACCATTCTTTTCTTTCTCTGTGATGTGTGTCTGGGCTTTTGTAGTATGTCTTATAGCTAGTTTATGCATACTGCACAAGTATAAATTGTACAAGATATCTTATACGTATTTTCTTTTCCATTTCCTAATGTATTCTTTTGGATTTTTAACTGTTTGAGGTTGTAAAATCTCCACTGCTGTATCTGCAAAAGTTTATAGAATTTAATTGTTGCTTTACTTTCTAACATCAGTTCTAGCTCTATCTGCTATTTGGAATTTCATCAATTTCTTCATAGAATTTGTTTCAGACATTTTCCTAACTTAAGGACATTTATTGTGGATTTGACTCTGCTTTCAGAAGGTTGTGAATTTCTTTAATAAGCTTACACTTCAACGAAAATTCCATAACCATTTATTTTGGGTTTTGGCAGCTTTTGTTGTCAGACATCCTCTTGTCGCGAGTGTTGTTTTTGGGGTTACCAAGATACGGCAGCTCCAGGATATTCTCAATGCATTCAAGCTGGAGCTCACACCTGAAATTATTGCTGAGATAAACGAAATTCATTCAAGGTTTCCTAATCCATGTCCCTGATTAGAATTGTCTTTTGATTCTTTTTGTTTTCTAAATACTGAAAGAATTAATAGGTATGGGTCAATTACCACGAATTAATATTTGATTTCTTAAAGTGTACGTACATCATTATAATCCATGTTTGATCGCGAAAAACAAACATCTCATGGAACGTTGATGTCTAATGGCTCGAACTATGAATCATAAATTTTAAAGTTATGTACCTGAGATTTGTTTATCGTGGACAATTTTTTTTAATTTGAAAGAAAAAAGAAAGAAGAGAAAATTTCACATGTAGCAGTGTACAATTTGATTCTACTGGCATGTTCCATGTTTGTTAGATGTTCTTAAACTAGAATGAGTTGTTTATTTTTCCCTGAACAAAATGGGAATACATGAGTCTTAAATAATAGTCATCGTTTCCATAACTATGAAGTGTCATGGTTGATAGCTATAATGAGTCTGTAGTGTACTACACAATTATATACGCACAGTTTAAAAAACAAACAAACACGCACACATAATATATTAGACATGTATGTATGTATGTGTGGATTAATGGATGTACGGAATTATGATGTAAAATTGATGCAAAAACTTGAAAATTATTAGCGACTCCCAAGTTCTAACATCGAAGATTGGATGAGAAAATTATAGTTTTAGTGATACAACCTTATGTTGAATATAATGATGTCTATAGAAACAACATCATGACCTATGCATGCAAAAAATATAAGATTGATGCAAAAACTTGAAAATTATTAGCGTCTCCCAAGTTCTAACATCGAAGATTGGATGAGAAAATTATAGTTTTAGTGATACAACCTTATGTTGAATATAATGATGTCTATAGAAACATCATGACCTATGCATGCAAAAAATATAAGGTTTTTGATAATATTTTGAAAGTTCACAAATATGATATTGAAAATAAAAATGTTTACAGACAATAACTAAAGTGAAAGATAACAGACATAAGTACTGATAGCTGACATGTCCCAAATGGGCAATTTCATATATGTAAGTTCTTAGTAGAAAAAGAAACAAGAAAATAAAAAGCAATAGTGGAAATAGCCTATAGTACTGAACCTGGTGGCTGGAAAGGAGGTGAGTCCCCAAATTAGTATAGTCTCTCGCTGATATCCTCGCCAAAAATCCTCCTCGAACTAGGGTCCTGTAGAAAACTATCAGTTAAGAAAATGACAGTGTAGTTAAGGAATTTAACAAGATGACTAACAAATAACAGGTTCAATACAATTTTAGGAACATGAAAAACTGAGAAAACGGTAAGATCAAGTGAAGGTTGTACGCTCTCAAATCACTCATACCATTTATAGAACTGTTTGCCAATTGCACAAAGTTATGAATATGATCTAAAAGCATGAAAATAAAGATAATTCACCCTTCATATAGTCATTAGCTCCAGAATCCAAAACTCATGTATATGTCTCAGAATGAGCATGAAAATCACTAGGAGTAGCTGAGGCCAAAGGACAGTAAAGACCGGAGGAGCGGCAAAGTTTCGTCCATTCAACATGACGCTAGTAACTCTCCCATCATATATGGGATAAACCAGATCTAGCTTAGGAGCGACAACACTTGAAGATTTAAACATCATGAATCCAAAAAAGTAACACAAAACGCCAAAAATACGATGGAGAGGCTAAGAAAGGTTCAGCACAACCTTCTATATCATGAAAAAGTAACAAAAAACGTGACCAAACTATGGTTTACAACCTGAAAAACAATAGAAAACCCTAGATTTGATCAACACACGACCTAGACAACCAACCACTTCGGAAAAAACAAAGTTGGTAAGAAAAAAAAGATTCGGCAGCGGACAATCGATGTTAGGCTGGTAGTGATCAGTGACGGCGGTAATCGACACCAATGATAGTGGTCGGTGGCGGTTAAGACTTAAGAGTTAGGCCTAAGATTAGTGTTAAATTTATTCAGGCTCTAATACCAAATTAAAAAATAAGAAAAAATAATGTATTATGTTTAACAGAAATTTGAATACAATGACATATTTATACCAAAGAAGAAAAAGGCAACATAAGCAATTATATTCAACACGTTACTAGTTGTCTTTACTCGAAACCTCAAAACTACTACTTTGGCACTACAAGCAACACATTTGATTGCAACTTTTACATTTGGACAATAAGAAAAGGTAAGATGAAGATGGATGAAGTACTGATTTTTTAGCTAACTTAGGTGTTTCTTCAGAGATTGGTGTAACTTTTTTTCTCTTATCTATCTCGTTTAGATGTTTATTAAATAACAGATTATATCGGTGTTATTTTTCTTTGTTTTTTTTCTCTCATATATCTCGTTTAGATGTTTATTAAATAACAGATTGTATCGGTGTTACTTTTATTTGAGTTTCGTTCATTTTCTTCGTTGAACAATAAATATAAATAAGAATGCAGATCAACTTCTATTTGGACGAACATTATATTATGTTATTTGCTCTCGGTAATTAGTTTAGATTTCAATAATTCAAATACTACAAAGATTATTTCACATTAAGGAAGATGATCGTTCCTTGTGAACATTAGTAAAACATGTTAAAAAAGACAACTTCAAAATTCAAATGTTGAAAAGATGACATATTTTAACGAGACCACTCCTCCAAAGACCTAACCTTCCTAAAATCCCAAAGTCTTGCGATTGAAACTCGTTTTCAGACTCTTACTACACAGAGAGAGAGAGAGAGCAAAAGGCAGTCCATACGGGGTTGACTCTGAAGACTTCGTTCTTCTCCTTCGAATTGGTCTCTCCCTCTCTCTACTTCCCAGCTGTAGAGATACCAGAAATGATAACAATGGAAACCCGCAAAACTGAGGAAAACAATACCTTTTCTCAAAGTCCAAAGTCTCCGCCCTTAAAATACAGAATAAAAAACTCCCCATTCATTAATTTTAATTAATTAAAAGGTAAAAGAAGAGCCAAAAGAAGCAGAATTTAGAGGGAGGATCCGGAGCTCCAACTCGGGCCCCACTACCGGTCCACCACAACCACAACCACATCCATCATCATCATCTGAATCCTTAGGGTTCCATCTGTTTTTCTCCAATTTCTTTTTTATGATTGCAATTCAAGAGTGAAGATTTTCAGCGGCTTTGATTGTTTGTTGTGATCGATCTGTCATTTCGGATCTCTGTCTTTGGGGGTCTGGTCTTTGATGGGGTCGAAGCCATGGCTGCATCCGGCTCCGACCTATCGGGCTTTAGAGACCTATTGGGATACCGATGAGGACGCACCTGGACCTCGATGTGGGCACACACTTACTGCCGTTGCTGCCACTAAATCTCATGGCCCTCGTCTCATTCTCTTCGGCGGTGCCACCGCTATTGAAGGCGGTGCATCCGGAATTAGTAAGTCTTCATTCTTTCAACCTTGATCATATTTTCTTTTCAAGCCTCGTCAACTGAAGTTGTTGAAGTTTGTGCTATGTGAAATGCAATTTCACTGTCTTTATAGGAAATGCATAATCTTTTTCTATGATATCTACCTGAGTTTACTGTAATGAGCTGGACGTCACTCAATTGTGGGTGGCTCTCATATAACTCTGCTCTGTTCCTTTGAGGTTTTACTCAATTGTTTTTGAATTTTTGTAGGATTAGCGGGTGTAACGAATTCCGTGCACTCATATGACGTTCTCACTAGGAAATGGACCAGGTTATTACTCTCTCTCTCTCTACTTTTGAGCTTGAATTGATTTTTTCTTACTGCTTTTTAATACTCGGGTGTTTGATTGTGCAGAATGAGACCTGCGGGTGACCCACCATCTCCTAGGGCTGCACACGCAGCGGCTGCAGTCGGCACTATGGTTGTTTTCCAGGTAATTTGATAGGAACGATAGAATTTTGAAATTCTGTATTTGGGATCTTCAATTGAAGACTCTTCCTATTATTTGACTAGGGTGGCATAGGTCCTGCTGGGCATTCCACAGACGATCTCTATGTGCTCGACTTGACCAATGATAAGTTCAAGTGGCACAGGTGAGCTTAGTTTCACCATGATCTTGAATTTTAGTATAAGAAAGTCTATTTTAACTCTTTTTAAAATGTGAATGTAGAGTTGTTGTACAAGGACAGGGACCTGGACCTCGCTATGGCCATGTAATGGACTTGGTTGCTCAAAGATATCTAGTTACTGTCAGCGGCAACGATGGTATAGACCTGTGATCATTTAGTTCTATCTTATTTCTTTCTTTCTGCAATTTTTCTGTTGCAAGGGTTCTCTGAATGAATTAGGATATTACTAGTGTTTTCATAGAGTGAAACCAAATAAAAAGAGAATAATAGCAAAGTCCTTTATTTTATCATGATCCCCTTGAGTATTGTGGTGTGCAAATTTACTTTAGATGTGAAATGCTAGATGTTTACAATTTTATGAATCATTCGTCCAGAATCGAGTTTATTTACATTGCTGTAAGATTTTTTCTATCGATCCTTTGTCTAAAATATCTTATGATGCAAACGTTGCATTCTTTATCAGGCAAAAGAGTTCTGTCTGATGCTTGGGTCTTGGATACTGCTCAGAAGCCATATGTTTGGCAGAGGCTGAATCCAGAAGGTGATAGACCTTCTGCTAGAATGTGAGTTCTTAATTTTTGTTTACAACTGTAGAAAACAAACTTACTTTATGTTCCAGCTTTTGACATCGAAATAAAAAATGATTAACCTTATTTTGTAGGTATGCAACAGCTAGTGCACGATCAGATGGCATGTTTTTACTTTGTGGGGGAAGAGACTCATCCGGGGCGGTATGGTCAACTCATTTCTTTGAGAGATCACACACTTGATTAGTAGTAGAATTTATAGGGGATTTTTCTTGTTGATATATTGTGTCATTTTCTCCACTAGTAAAACTCAATCATATATAGGTTTGCTTCTCTCTTTTCTGTTTTGGAAATTGAGCTCAATTATGACTAATCATAACTAAAAGGCATTAAATTATTTGATGTTGGAATTACCTTTGATTCCATATTCAGATTACTTGTAGAATTTGGTGGGGGGGTTTTTAATAAAATGTTTTGTTGAGAAAAACTCATCTAAGCATGCTGAGGCAGTCACTATCCTGGTTAGGAAGTGATGGGCGACTTTAAATCTGGAAATATGACGAAGACTGATTATATGCCAACAAAGGATTGGCATTTAAATAAGAATGTAAGGGAATTGACTAAAACATCAAATGGTTGGGGTACAGGTTCTTGCATAATATATGTGAGAAACAAATCAACATATCAAAATAACGCAGAACCAAATTGGAACCTAGTGGAATGAAAGAAACATGGCATTTGGAAACTTAGTATTAAAGTTTTAATATATGGTTATTGCGTAGCTCACTCAAACAATGTTCTATTTTGAGGAGCTTTTCTTACAAACAGTTTCTTTGTTATATGTTTCACAGCCACTGGCAGATGCCTACGGACTGCTCATGCATAGGAATGGTCAGTGGGAGTGGACTCTTGCACCGGGGGTTTCTCCTTCACCAAGATATGAGCATGCTGCAGTAAGTGACTAGAGATGTGCTGGGAACTCAATAAAATTTGTTAGTTACTAGCATCAATCATTATCTTTACATTTTTTTTGTTTGATTGGTAATATTGATTATCTTTTTCAAGATATTGCTCTTCTTGCAATGGAATTTTTGCACTTGACATCGAATACAGTTTTTGGTGTGACTGAGTTCTTTGTGGTTCCTTGTCAATGGATTTGAGATTGAAGATTTTGGTTTACAAGCTTCTAATTGTCTCTAGCAGAATTCTCCATCCTTGTGACCTCATTAACATTACCGAACTTTCAGGTTTTCGTTGGCGCTCGATTACATGTTACTGGGGGTGCTCTTAGAGGAGGACGTGGAGTAGATGGTGAAGCAGCTGTTGCAGGTACTTGGGTCTCGGAGGAGTATACTTCCATGAGAATTCATATTCTTATTATAATTTGAATAACATAATAAACAGTTCCTTGTTTCTTTTACCTTTTGCTTTGAGTAGTGTTGGACACTGCAGCTGGAGTTTGGTTAGATAGGAATGGGCTGGTAACTTCATCACGAACAAACAGACACACGGATGATGATCCCTCTTTAGAGCTTATGCGTCGCTGTCGGCATGCAGCTGCATCTGTTGGCGTACGGATTTATATATTGGGTGGTCTAAGAGGAGGTAAGACTCAAATCATTTGAAATTATAGCAATTTTATATACAAATAAGAAGAAATCTTTTTTTTTAGTTACTGTAAAGGCCATAATTAATTGATTTAGTGCGTATGATGGAAATTATTGTGATTTGTATACTTTTATCTTATGTATTGTGTAGCAGTAAGCCTCTTTCTTTATAATTATTGGTGTAATCTACCATATTAATATTATACAATTTGTGTAGCCTATTATTGTACATGATTAAGACAGAAAGATAGTTTTGATGAGAAGATCTTTACCTTTTGAATAATCATAATGACTAAATATCTAATTTGGCAACAAAATATCTAATTTGACTTTCCTTTGAAAAGAATGAAAACTATATTCGAGATATGCGTGCGCTAATTTGAGGACAGTTTCAGTACAAGCCCTTTTTCCCGGGAATTAGTTGCGGGTGGTTTTGGGGCCTGCTATGATGAGTGATCTAAACTTTCAAGATCCATGTTGGTGTGGTGTTGAGTTTTTTAGTTACAGAGATCTTGGGTAAGGAAAATCTCAAATTACAATTTGACTAGGCCCTTTGCACGAGGATCTGGTCATTATGAATCTTCTGTTTGATATTTAGTTCTTCACTTGTAGTGGTCACATTGATGTTCATGCTTCTAGTCGAAGGTTAACATTAGAGGTTGTCATGAAGCCTCATACATTATGAAATTCCCCTTTTTATTTTCTTTCCTTTATATTTTCCCTCACAAACGTCTCTTCATATATTCTATAAATTACAGTAGCTTATTATTTTTAGATTATTCAAATACTATATTTCTGACTGTATTTCTTCTTTTACTTTTGGGTGTCAAGAGTTTTGGTAGCCAGTTGTTGATATAGTTATGTTGAATCATACAAATTTGTTTCTTACATGAGAATTCGGTAGGTTTCACTTTTAATCTCGCTGACTCGACTTTGTCCTTAATAGCAGCTCAAATTTTTCTATACATTATCTGCTATGTAAGTAAATATACACATTAAGAAACTTGTCTTTATATTTGAAGTTAAAATTTTGGACCTCTCCTGATGAGCCTCGATTTAGTGTCTGGATTTTATTGCATTCTCGTAGCATTCAGGATTTTGTACAGTTTTCACTATGTTTTTGCATTATTTATTCTCTACAGATGTGCTGCTAGGTGATTTTCTGGTTGCAGAGAATTCATCATTTCAGTCTGAAAGTAATTCTCCTGTAGTACACTCTGATAGAGCCTCACTTGTAACAAGTCCCAAACAAAACCGATCAAACACCAGCAGTTCTTATGCATCATTCGATATTGGACCAGAGATCCCTTCATCTGGGGGATTGAGGTACAGTCGCTCTCTCTTTCTCTCTGTGGTGTGTGGTGCGTGTATGTGTACATTGATGTTGCTGTCCACCTACATCTGCACATCTTTAATGTATTTTAATCTTTAGCAGTATGGATAAAAGTTCCATGGAGAAACTGAGAGAGGCTTCTGCTGCCGAAGCTGAAGTTGCTAATGCTGTCTGGCATGCTGTTCAAGCCACATCTTCTGCTTCTGCTGAAGAAACATCTGTATCAGATGACAATTCACAAGCTGCAGAAGCTCCTTCAGACGGTAGTGACGCTGAGGCTGATGTCCGCCTTCATCCGCGAGCTGTATGGATTTTGTATCACTGTTCTTTTATTGATGTTCCTCATTCTTTGTTCCACAAATACTCATCGGTTGGTACAGGTTGTTGTTGCTAAAGAGGCTGTTGGTAACCTGGGTGGGATGGTGAGACAGTTATCTTTGGATCAGTTTGAAAACGAGAGCAGAAGAATGATGCCATCGAATAATGACTTGGCATATCCTACCAAAAAGTTCGCGAGGCAGAGATCGCCTCAGGGCTTGCATAAGAAGGCATGATTTATCGTACATTTTTGTTCACTTTCTCACAATTAATAATTACCTTCGCTCATCCTCATTCCTTGATTACAGATTATTTCTACATTACTTAGACCACGTAATTGGAAAGCCCCTGCAAATAGGAGATTTTTCCTGGACTCTTATGAGGTGGGAGAGCTTTGTTATGCTGCCGAACAGATCTTTATGCATGAACCGACGGTTCTTCAGCTGAAAGCACCTGTTAAAGTATTTGGTGACCTTCATGGACAGTTCGGTGACTTAATGCGACTTTTTGATGAATATGGATTCCCTTCGACGGCAGGAGACATAACGTGAGTTTAGTTATTATGAAGATGATAGTAATATCACTATCAGTTCTGCAACTTGAGTTTGCCATAAACAAATATTGGTTTGTGTTCAGGCTGTAATTTTCATATATCTTCAGTATGTCAATTTGCTAGACTACATAATCCAAGATCCCGAAATGAATTATTTTCTTCTCATATGATACAGAAGTCCTAATGGAAATAAGCGTAATGGTAAATTGACTTAACTCGAGCACAAAGTAAATGAGAGATCTCGCACTGAACTTCCCTTGGGGTCATCTCTCTTGCCCATCTAACATACTAAACTCTTAGACCCTGAATGTATAAATGTTCAGTGGGACTTGGTAGCAGAAACACACCTAAATTGTATAATTCTATCTTCCCACTGGATTTGTTTCTGCTACCAAGTCCTTGTTAGTGGGAAGATCTTTATGGTAGATGTTCTTTATAGAACATATGCTAAACACTAATTCAGCAAAAATATCAGCACATGATAAATGATCCAGAGTCGTGCATGCACTGTACAAGTGGAATGAGATACATTTGCTTCCTGCACCTGATAGGTTTCTCTCTAAAGTCATGGTCTGGTGGAACATGTCTATGGTCCCAGGCATTTGAATTGCTTTTACCGATGATCACAAACAAGTTGTTTCTGTTAAGTTTTTTATGAGCGTTGGGATTCAGGTATATTGACTACTTGTTTTTGGGAGATTATGTTGATCGAGGACAACATAGCTTGGAGACTATAACCTTGCTTCTTGCTCTTAAGGCAAGATTTTCTTGAGTACTACAATTTGATACGTGAATAATTTTTTTTTCACTCTCTGAATATGCTATCTGGTGGTTGTTTTTATTTTGTAGATTGAGTACCCTGAGAATGTTCACTTGATACGTGGTAATCATGAGGCTGCTGATATAAATGCACTCTTTGGTTTTCGTCTAGAATGCATCGAGAGAATGGTATGAGTGGGTATTTATCTTTAACACTTCTCGTACCTTGTGTTTGAATTTGACAGTAAAATATGCTTTTGTAGGGAGAGAATGATGGAATATGGGCATGGACACGCTTCAATCAACTATTCAATTATCTTCCACTTGCTGCTCTGATTGAAAAGAAAATTATCTGTATGCATGGTGGCATAGGACGATCCATAAATACAGTAGAACAAATAGAAAAGCTGGAGAGGCCCATAACAATGGATGCTGGATCCATTATTTTAATGGATCTCCTGTGGTAAGTTCTTGTTTAATGAATAACCGATTTCTGTAAGTAGAACTCCCACCATGACATCTCTTTATACAGGTCTGATCCGACAGAGAATGACAGTGTGGAAGGTCTGAGACCAAATGCAAGGGGGCCTGGTCTAGTCACCTTTGGGGTACGCTTTCAGTTTCATTATTCACTCCACATGTATTGCATGTTCTTTGATGTTTCTAGTAGCTTTATATCCGGCTAGGGATCAAAAGGAAAACAATATTTTTTTTATTTAGTTTTCTGGAAATTTGAGGGGAGCACATATGGATCGTTGAAATCAATTTTATGGTCAATTTTAGTCATAAATACTACTTTGTAGATTGCTAGAGTTTAAAAGACTTGCATGATTGGAGGCTGACAAATTGTGTGAAGTTTTTAGAAAGGGAAAAATCTAACTACTGAGGTCTATATCAAGTGAATTGTCATTTTTTTTATATACAAAATGCAGTGTGCTATATGGTCAAGTTAGATGTGTATTAATTAGCATTAATGAGAAGACTCATTCTCCATTCGTTTTTGTAAATACATTGTATTCATGTGATTCAATCAGATATCTATCTTTTTTTTACAAAAATCATATCTATATCTTGATTCTATAAAATTTCATTATTTTGAATAAAGCGGTTAATTGGGTATTTGTTACAATATATGTTACTGTTTCCAGCCCGACCGTGTCACAGAGTTCTGTAAGAGGAACAAACTACAGCTCATAGTCAGAGCCCATGAATGTGTGATGGATGGATTTGAACGGTTTGCTCAAGGACAGTTGATTACACTTTTCTCTGCAACTAATTATTGTGGTAAGGCAAATTGCTTGGAGTTATGCTTCCTTTACATTCCAATGTTACAATCTCTTTTTAGGTGGTTGACAATTATAAATTTCCTTTTGTTTATGATTAATACAAATTGAGCGATTGTCTGTAAAGAATAATTAGGTTTTTTGCCGTGGATTGCGTATCCTCAACATTTTTTGTACTTTCCCTTTTTATTTAATAAGATTCTGTAATTATAGAGAAAAGAACATTCTAATATTGCACTCTCACTTTGCACATATAAATAGGGACTGCAAACAACGCGGGGGCAATTCTGGTAGTCGGAAGAGGATTGGTTGTGGTCCCGAAATTGATTCATCCCTTGCCGCCTCCCCTTCAGTCGCCAGAAACGTCTCCAGAACGTGTACTAGATGACACTTGGATGCAGGTCAGTGATTTGCATTCTAAACTTCACATAAAATAAACAAACTTATATTTGTTTGAACCGGGCTTTATCAGTGCTATTCGTATTCCAATTTGTTTCAGGAGCTTAATATTCAGAGACCTCCAACTCCGACTAGAGGTCGCCCACAGCCTGATCTAGATCGAAACTCGCTTGCTTATATATGACACCGATTCTTGTCCATTCCGGTTCAAAATCATGCAAAACACTGGACCCGGTAATATACAGTGGGGATGCGACATTTGAAGGAGAATTGCTTCAGTTTTCCGGTGTACAAACCAGCCGTCAGCCAATTGGTGGAAGTCGTTCAGAATTTCTTGTAGAGTTAGTAACATTTAGTTCTCAGAAAAAAGGTTGTTTTTTACTTCCTGCTTCTCATAATAGAGTAATTTATAGAGGGTGATATTGGTTAATGTGTATTGTAAAAAATAAACAATAATATACCTTTTGTTTATTTATAGTAAGCTTTTGTTTATGAAGAAACCTGGTTTTGGAAGTTGGAATTACAACTGGTAATATTTGTGGAACTTACCACCACATTTACAATTCTTTCATTTGAGAGCTATTTAACTTTTACAAATTGCTTTTAAAAGGAGCGCGAGTTTCTCTGCCGTTCCGGTTGGTGAAATCTGAGCAACGGGTGCCAACTATGGAGAATACAATTTCTATGAACAAGAGGGGTGTATGTATGGACATGTTAAGAGGCTGTAACTCATGATTATTTATCCGGGTCAGTGCACGTTCTCAAGAGTTGAACATCAAAGAAATATTTGTTTCATTTAAGGACAGATTTGTATCACTGAAAGCAAAATAAATGGTGTATGTTTGTTCTAAAAACAACTCTCTTGTCCATATCAAGAGATGGTAGATGAATTATAAAAAATCTTCAAAATAGACCAAAACAGAGTTAAAACCCCCCAAGGACCAAAGAACCTTTTTTAACTGATTCTAATTTCGATAACCTTTTTTAACTGATTCTAATTTCGATTTCGTTGTTACTTGTTGAAAAAATAATTTTAAATTGATCAAGTTAATATTTTAATAATTCATAAGTTAATATTTAATTATTTATTCAAATAGGATATGCAATGCCAAAAAGGATGCAACAAATATGGCAAATGCTATGCCTTTCTCTAAAACTAGTTAGAGATGTTTATATTCATATTTGAAATTGCAATATATATTATAGGATATGCAATGCCAAAACTCAACTTCAAATGAATGATAGTTCCTCTCTCTTGTACCCAGAACTCATCCCCATTAGCTATTCTCTCCCTTGCACTCAGACCCCTACTACTATTTCAAACCCTCAGAGCATTCTCATCATCTTCCACCAACAAACAACCCAAATGGAACTCAACCACCAATGTTATAATCACAAACCCAACTCTTCTCATCTTAGAATCATGCACAAACATGTTTCAATTGAAGCAAATTCAAGCGAATATGACGTCTACCGGCATCGTCACCCACACTTTCCCGGTTAGTCGCCTCTTGGCCTTCTGCGCTATCGCCGATGCTGGCGATATTCACCATGCACGTCTCCTTTTTACGCATATTGAGAAACCCAATACTTATATGTGGAATACAATGATCAGAGGCTATTGCAGAGCCGAAATCCCTTTAGCGGGTTTCTCATTTTTCCACGAAATGGTTCGAGAAAACGTAGAAATGGACAGTAGGAGCTTTGTGTTTGCGCTCAAGGCCTGCGGATATTTATGGAAAGAATCTGAAGGGAAAATGGTGCATTGTTTGATCTGGAAGTTGGGTTTTGATTCTAATTTGCTGGTAAGAAACGGGTTGATACATTTTTACGCAAAACTTGGTCGCCTGAGATTTGCAGGTCAAGTGTTTGATGAAAGTTCTGTGAGAGACGTTTTCACGTGGACCTCGATGATTGATGGGTATGCTAGTCATAATTGTTTAGATGATGCTTTAAATTTGTTTGGTTTAATGTTACGTACTGATGTTGAGCCGAATGAGGTGACTATGACTGCCATGATTTCAGTTTGCTCGCAGAAGAGAGATATAAGTCAGGGAAAGAAAATTCATGAATATATGAGAAGGAAACGCTTTAGTTATAGCCTAAATTTGCTTAATGCCATCTTGGATATGTATGTTAAATGTGGTTGTCTGATTGATGCCAGAGAGATTTTCGAGATCATGAAAATTAAGGATGTTTATTCTTGGACGAGCTTGCTTAATGGGTATGCTAAATGTGGCGATCTAGAATCTGCAAAGAAGCTTTTCGATGACATGCCTGAAAGAAATGTCGTTTCATGGAACGCAATGATAGCGGGTTATTCACAGAATAACAAACCAAATGAAGCACTGAAGTTATTTAATGACATGGTGGAGGCAGGTTTAGTTCCAATTGAGAATACTTTGGTATGTGTTCTTTCAGCTTGTGCTCAATTGGGTTGTTTAGATTTGGGTCAGTGGATTCACCTGCGCTACACTAAGGAACAACAACCCAGTGTAATTCTGGCTAATGCAATCATAGATTTGTATGCTAAATGTGGGAGCATAGACTCAGCTGCACATTTCTTTTATGGAATGAAGAAGAGAGATATCGTCTCTTGGAACTCCATGATTACCGGGTATGCTGCTCATGGCAATGGCAATCAAGCTCTGATCCTTTTTGAGCAAATGAAAATGGAGGGATTGAAGCCTGACCATGTCACATTTATCGGTGTTCTATCAGCTTGTAATCACTGTGGGTTAGTTTCTGAAGGTCGAGACTACTTCAAAAGCATGACGAGAAGTTTCGGGATAGAACCAAAAGGGGAACATTATGCCTGCATGATTGATATGTTAGGTAAATTTGGGAAGGTAGAAGAAGCTTATGAGTTGATAACAAATATGCCAATGGAACCAAGTGTAGCTGCTTGGGGAGCTCTCCTTCATGCTTGCAAGATGCATAAGAACGTGGAGCTTGCTAAGTTTGCAGCAGATAGACTTCTGGATTTGAATCCAGAAGACAGTGGAATTTATGTTCTGTTTGCAAATACTTGTGCTAAAGGTAGAAGATGGGCAGATGTGAAAATGGTCAGAAGTATAATGAGAGAAAGGGGTGTCCAAAAGATTCCTGGTCGTAGCTTAATAGAGGTGGAGGGTATATTTCATGAATTTTTGGTTGCTGATGAGTCACACCCTCAATCTGAAGAGATATACAAAGTAATAAGTGAATTACTTTTGTTGTCCAAAATAGGAGACTATATACCAGATGATTCATCGGTCATTGAAGTTTCATGTCAATTGTAACGAATTTTAAAGAGATTACTGACTTTTTTACAGCATAATTACAAAAAAAAAAAAAAATTCCAGTCTCCGGTCCATTGAAGTTTCCGTAAGCACACAGGTCGAAAGATAATTTCCAATGACAAGTAATAAACACACATAATAAACAATAGCTGAATTTATACAATCAAAGCTGTATTTGTACACTACACCTAGATTGCTAACTTGATGATGATGCTTACAAAGGTCTATCTAATCCAGCTAAAAACATGTTGAGCAGCAGCAAAACCATGGTGAAGAAGGGGTAGTAGTTAGACTAAATAAATTGGGTCAAACTGAACTTGAGGATCTCTACACAGTACACAAGTCCTGAAAAAAAAAAGAGATACCCTCACTACAGCTTGCTACTTTTGACTTGAAATATACAACTGTTCTCATAACTAGCTAGATGCCCCTGTCAATAGTAAAATAACTGGTCAGAGACAAACAAGAGAATGTGTGTTTGTACGAACTTCAATCACAAACACAAACAATAAAGTGAAGTTCAACAGGAGAATCATCATGGTCCACAAACGCAAACATTATGATACACGAACAAAAGCGCAACTCAATCACAATTAAGTTCAATGTAATGAAACAGAATAATTGCATCACTTGCATCAGTTATCTAGGTTTCCACTAGCTATATCAAAGAAAAAACTTCCATCGTCAAAAATTATTCACAATCAGCAGATACCTCTCTTCTTCACATGAATTTGTAAGAATATAAATAATTGTTCGGTTTTAGCAGGAAACAACAATCAGCTATAATGCATATTCAATAAATTGTGATTGCAACTCGAGGTAACTTGTGGTATGATAGCAAGAGCGAAAGACAAAAAGCTCAGGCTCGCAGGAATATGTGCATTCCTGACTCGAGACAGGATGGTTTGCTCTCTAGATTATTCACCTATGATAGACTGTTAGTTTTACAGACTCAATAATTCATCTTTAGCAAATTACTTCAATTTGAATCCAAAATTCCGAGTAAATGCAACTTCCAGGTCATATGACTGTTAAAATTCATGTCATACCTGATATTCGAGAAGCGGCTATGTTTTCTGTGGCTTTTCCAGAATCCCCTGTTCTTGACTGCCCTTTGTTTTCATCTCTTGAAACTCTCAATGACCTCAACTTGGAGGATGACCTAATAGAATGAATGAGAGGCGCCTCTTCCTCGTCTTGTTTCTCCTCTTCATCATGTGCATCTTCTTGTTCGGATGCACTAATCGAATCCTCATCTTCACTTGAGGTTTGCTCATCAAAAAGTCTTTTTCCCGGTACATTCCGCTGTTTACGGGGTCGACCCCTGCGTCTCACCACTACTCCTTTCTCATCTGCAATCATTCCATAGTTTATTAACCAAGATTAGAAGAAATCAAATTAGAAGGGACATGAATCAATGTAATCATTCGATCCAAAGGATGCATTTTAAAAGTAACAAAAATATAGTTCAATAACTCATTCCATTACACACAAAATCTAGAAATGCATAAAGAATCCACTCCACCCAAAGCACCGTGGAGTCCACCAACCATTAAATACATGGCTAAAACCAATTTATTTGGACTCCTCACTATTGAGTAACAATTCAACATAATTGACTCTAAAGGATATAAAATACTCGGATAAAGAGATGAATATTGTAAGGCACAAATGCTATGGACCCATTTCCTGGAGAGAAATACATAAATTAAGCTCAATGGGAAAAAAATTAGTGACCACGAAACAGCAAGTAATGCACCAACATACACAGCTTTTAACTGTTCATATCATTAGCAATAAAAACAAATCTTAAAATTAAGTAAATAGGGGATAATAATTCAGTTCCAATCAACAAAAACACTAGGTTTTTAATTCAAGGATTTAAATTAAGAACATGCAAATATACATATTATGAATTTTTCCTCTCTGTTAACCACAATGCTTGTATCAGCACACATGCAGAAGCGCCACTTTCACAACCTTCACTGCTAAAGCACAACTGTTCCATCATGAAAAGGCACCATTTCCATTCTAATGATGGTGCTACCCAATTTGGTTACGTTTTCATACAGATTTTGAAAAACCTATTGAATCATCTATTGAATCTAAATGTAAGATAAAACTGCACAAAAAGGTATTTCAGACTTCAGTAAAAAGGCTGAACAATTAAAATACAGCAAAATTTTTAACTAAGAGATATATTTGGAGGTGAGATATTTCAGCCCTTCTGCAATTTTACATAAAAACTTTTTCTCTTCATCCATAGATTCCATACTCACAAAATTCCTTTAAGAAATTCGAAAATGTGACCCCAATGAAGTGAAACAAATGATTTGAACTTGTGAAACAAAATCCTCACGTGGTTGGGAATTCCTTCAAGGATAAAGGCACCTTCATTATAAATAAAAATTGATACAATCAGTAGATCTCAGTCTTCATCTCAACAAAACATTCTTAAGAACAAAGCTGGGCCAAAAAGATTACTTATATCTTCAATGAAAATAAAGAAATTCAATTGTGACCGCTTTATACGTTGTTGTCCATGACTTATGAGTGATACACATCCAACAAGAGGTTAATTTCTCAAGTAAGTTGTGTTCTTCATGTCAACAAATGTCAACGAGAATGATTTGCTACTACTGCCAATGAGAATAAACACACTCTCACCAAATGCATACAAAGCAAGAGCAAGTGTAAGCATGTGTGACACCGCAGAAAAAGAGTGACCAGTGTGTGTGCGCGCGCGTGAGAGAGAGAGGGGAACACAGAGTGTAAAGTAGTAAAAAAGCTTAAGAGCTTCTTCTCACTTTTCACGAACAATGATAATGAGCGATAAAAATTATACCTTGCAAGCCTTCATTCTTGGCATATTTCTCACGCAAGTTGTCTACAAAGGTAAAATAGGGGCGCCAACCACTAGGATCTTCATCTGTATTCACATTTTCTGCTCGTTTTTGGACATCTTTCATACTATACACAAAACAATTAAGCATTAAAATTTAGCACTTTGAAAGTCTCACTTAATATGCTTCTACATCAGATCAAATGAGAGCAAGACTTCTTACATTTCAAAAATATCAGGAGTAGGCAGTTTTGATACGAAGTGTAGGACAGCACTATCTAGAAAAGATAACTGCTTGGGGGCATCCATAAAGGCATACTCAATTCCATCTTTAACAATTTTTAAAATGTCTGATCTATGCTTGTTCCGAGCAGCCCCTACATATGTTCCGGAAAGCCGAACAGCAAGATCTTTACTTTCCGAAAAGGATTTTCTGGTTAAGGATTCACCATCACTTGTAGAAAGTTCCACCATATGCCGATGATAAGCCTAGTTATGTCCAAAAGGAGAAAAAAAGAAAAACCATAGATAAGTTACAGAAGACCCATGCTTGATTCATAATCAATTGTCTATACATAATTTGTATGATCTCGTAATGTGACGCATAAAAGCAGTTCAAAACTATTATTTTCCATTTTTTCTAATAATGAACACTATTCATACTGAACTGCTAAAGTTATACAACAAAGGGAACAAATTTATGGAGAAAGCGGCCAACCGTAGCAAGAGAATGCAAACTAGATATAACTAAAAAACCAAATTTGTTTAGAAAACTTCAGTTCAATTTAATTGCGTGTGGGTTGTTAAGCAACAAGTGGAAGAGGCAGAATATAGCCTGACAATGGCATTTAATTTCTACTTCTAAGGAAACACAAACTAGCATCTCTAATTAAGGCAATTCTTGTCCATGACCTTTTTTGGATGGGAAACAAGTGTAATTCCAATGACCACGATTCTTACCCTTTTCAATGCTTCCAGAAATATATTGGGAACATCAGCTTCTTTCTTCTTTAAATCAGTTATAAAATGTTTAACAATTTCAGCAACACTCGCTCCATGCATCACAAAATGAGAGATAATTTCTGGACCGAGATATTCCTGCATTGACCATTATAGTCAGATAGATTACTAGAGAAAGTGGGTAAGAAAAAATATCAAGGAGGCTTCAGCCAGAAAGAACCACTTATGGAGAGATTACATATGTTAATTTACCACTATTTTACCCACTCTTACATTCTGAAAAAGAAAAGTGTCGCCATTAAAATTGACAACCATATAGAAATTATCATTCCTCTGAGCTAAGAAAAGGACAGTGATCATATTCAGCAGTAAAAGATCATTACTCACCTTAGAAACTGTATCACTAGCAACCAACTTCGCAGCAGCAATCATCACTGCATCTCTATTTGTTTCCTCAACGTACTCTTTATTTACCTCCTCATCTTCAGTTTCATCTGTGTTGAAGCCAATGCAAAATATTATTGAAAAGAGAATACATAGATGGTAATCAGCATTGAGCTCAACATCACCTGTTATGATACTTTTTAAATGTTCAACATGTTAAGATATGCAACAATCAATAATGGTATAACCTAAGTTGCTTTTACAATCAAACCTGAACAAGATAATCCAATTATGAGAATACATACGGGCCTCTTCAATTAGCATATATCTATGACAGACAGTTAGGTACCATCTCACCTGAAATATTGAGCTGTTCTTCACAAGCTTTCCAAAAATTTTGAACAATAGACACATCTGGACAATATCCTAATCTTTCCAACTTCGTTGAAGCAAAGTTTGAAGTCCTGAAGAGAAACCATAGCTCTGCACTGATAGTACATACCTTCACATATAAACAGGACTTTGAAGATCTTAAAGGAGTATTCTGTATAATCTTGTGCTTCAAACTTGATAAAAAGGAACAAAAGGCTTACCCTACATGCTAGAAGATTACCATGTTTACCCCCTTCACTAGGTCTACTAAGGAAATACTCAAGTTGCTCTAACAATGTATTCCTCTTGGACAATAGTAAAGACAAAGACCCTTCAGAGACTGCTTCACTGTGTATGATTGAATGCAGAGACCAGGCCAAATGAAGATACATGTTGAGAAGCAGAAAACTGATCACCTGAATGAGCATGAGAAGCGAAGGAGTCAATAATGGTCCAAGAAAAAGGGTAGAGAAAACCTAGAATGCAATAATCTAAAGCAAGGCACCTTATACTTACCTCATCATCTAAGCCTCTAAGTTTCTGGAGATTCATGACAACATCTTCATACAAGTTTTCCATTGGCACTGACCTTGACAACTGGAGCTCATACAACCTCTTCAAATTTACAAGAAGAGAATATTCATCATCACCTTCCTGAAGTTTTTATTGTGTTAGAACGAATCTGTTTTACCTACAAGTAGCAGGGAAGAGAGGCAGAGCTGGAGGAGTGGTTTGAAGTTTACTGTTGAAAATTTACCTCTACTTCTTTCATAGCAGTTCTGAGCTTCGCAATGAGCTCATCCTCAAGTTCTTTCAATTTATTACGGGCAAAATCTTGCAGTTCTCCTCGACTCTCAATGGAACAAAAGTCTATTGCTTTCACACAAGATCTCAATGCATCCTTCTCACCATGTTTGAAAAATGCCTCTTTCATAAGTAGGAGCATATTTTTGAAATTCTGAAAAAAAAGGCATACGGTTGCTCACTTTGAAACTAAAATATAATTATCAAAGAAAGTCAGCTAGGACAAGAAGTATCAAAACCTGCTCCTGCCTCTTCAAGGAATAAAGCTCAAGATTCATGTGAACGATAATTTCAACCAGGGATGATATTTTTGCTTTATCTGCCATGAACTTGTGTAGTAGTGACGGATAGTTTTTCATCATGGCAACAGTTATGTCTCGTCTGTTGCTTTCAAATACTTCCTGACGTTGGAACAGAGACAAACATTAAGAATTAAGTTGAAGAGGCGTGGTAATAGTAAGAAAAGGAACCAAAGTATATAGAAAGCATCACACACTAAAAGACAAAACAGTTATCATGCATTAGATAACACAAGGACCTTGCAATGTAAAAATGGTACAAAATAAACTAAGGCTGACCATTGGCTTTAAGTTTTCTTTTCTTCTCTTTTCTTTTGTAAGTCGGAGCATCTGACTAATCCCTAAGGGAATGCAGATCCTCTAACACAAATTAATAAAACTAGGAGATGTAATTCTATCAAGATTTAAACCAAGACCTCCCATTTGTAAAGCAAGATCCTAAGCTAATTAAGCTAGCCTAAAGGATTTTGGCGTAAGCTTTCTGATGAGTTGAGGATAAAGAAGTATCAACAAGAACCAGCCTGAAAGCATTTTCTTCCAAATAAATTTCATAAAGCATGGTAGTGCTAACTGTGACCTAAGAACATAGAACGATCTTGGTAGTTGGAACTGACAGTTAGATAATACAAAAATCAGCTTACTCCAACAAGTGGTCTGAGCTAAAAATAACAAAGAACTACGCACTTTTTGAGCTTTACTGTGATATTGCTTTCGATTATCAGTGGCAGGAACGATCCTCTCCCCTACAGCCTTTCTAACAGAAGCCGAAAGAAGCCGCACCAAGTTTGTTGCATCCTCGTCAGTAAGCTCAATTAATGGATTCTCATCCAAGAGCATGGAAATGATGCACTTCCAATCCTGCAAATGAATCACATACTACCATCTTTCAAACACACTCAAGTTACTCTCCCATAGGTTAATGGTATCCAAAGATCCTTTCACAGTTCCCACTCTCCAAGTTTAATATTAATCCTTAGTATATTAAGTACAGTAGTATCTTACTAAGATAAAAAAAACAAGAATTGTCACATATGGCAGCACCTAATAGAAATGAGCACTGGCACAGCTTGAAGGTTAACATAGACCAATTGTTGTTGAAGTAGCATATTGTAATGTTTGTCAATGTTTTGATATAATGTATTAAATCAGCTTAGGTGTCACTTGAAATAGGTAACTTGGGCTTGATAAGGAACAAGAATCAAGACCTTGTCTTGCAAACCCAGGAACCTCATGCTCCAACGTATAAACTACATATCATGATAAACTTACCCAAAGATCAATAAAAATTAAAATAGCATGTCATAGTCAAAACAAAGTACAGTTTATGCGGATATAGATCCAGAAAAATGAACCAATTATATTAAAGTGCCAGGGGTGACCCAAAAGATTGCTAATCCTGTCCTTCATGTGTCAACTTACAAGTATACTATCTCTTATCCAATAATGTCATAAAATATGTATTATGACGACAGTCTCTGACTAGGACTGTGTGTACAAGAAGGTGGGTGAAGCCGGCCTATCCATAATGTTCTGGACAATTTGCAACCTCAACCCCCTCACACGCCACCATTGAAGTCCTTTCATAGAAACAGGTATGAGAACATACCTTCATGGCCTTCATGTACTCCCATACATCATCAATGACATAGATACTTAGGATTGGATCTGTTGAGAACTCTCTTAGTATTTGCAACATTCTGCCAAGATGGACCTCAGAAGAATTACTGCCATCACCTGGGAAAAGGGTTCTTATATGGAGGATTGCTTCGTTAAAATAATCATTGCATCCATATGTAACAAGATTTTCAAGAGTTAAACCTTTCATGCTAGACTGGGAGGTATTAAATTTTTGATCAATCAAGTGATCATACACCAATGCTCCTATAGCATGCCTTATTTCTGGAGGATCATCAATCAGTAAATCATACAAGGGACCCAAGTCATCATCAGGTAGTAGCTGATGTCTGCAATACAAGACAGCCAATTTTCAGTGAATCTTAGCAAACTCAAGTAGTTGGTATACTGTTGGAACTTTCATTTGTTTTTTATCAGTAAAAGTACGGTACAAAAAATGGAGGGCTGCAAAAGGGGAAAGATAACAGAAGAAAACTCAACGAGACTAAAAAGAAGTAGAACTGAACTTGAGGACTAAGATATGTACAAACGGTAAACCAGTTACCTTAGTAGTTGTTTAACAAGGCCTATGGCACAGACAGCCACAGAAACGTCAATATCATCGGCAAGCTCGATCATGCGGTTAGAAAATCTCTCAGTAAATAGACCAAGAGTAGGCACATTATCATCGACCTCGTAGAGATTTTGTAGTGCAAGGACAGAAACTTTTCTTACACCAGCATTCTGCATAAGCAAAAGATGGGGGGGGGGGGGGGG